>VZRN01000794.1:2852126-2865073 GCA_013397935.1 Dasyornis broadbenti | reverse complement strand
CAAAACAAACCTTCAAATGATCAAAAAAGAGGATGCTGGTGTGCAAGTTCCATGTTTAGTCCTAGCAAATGTGTGCAATACGTTAACGATGCCTGTGGTTGCCACGAAGTGCCTCGTTTACCTTCTCAATACCGGTGGAAAGTGTCGTGCATGCAGATGGGTGGGGTGGGACTGTGCACTAAAAGGGGCTCCAACTGCAGCGTTTTGGCAGAGCTGCCTTTCTCTGCCTCTTCAAATTTCCAGTCTGTTTTCATATAGCATATATATATATAGATACTAAAAGAAAAAAAAAATCAGTCTGTTAAGCAGCCTTACTCTGATTCAGCCTCTTCAAATACTATTGTGCTGTGCAACAGTGGCTCTGTGTGTAACTGAGAATACACAAAAACCAAGTATGACATGTACAGGATAATGCCTCATACAAATCAGATGTCCGTTTGTTATTGTGTTTAACAACCCTTTATCTCTTAGTGTTAAAACTCCACTTAAAACTGATTAAAGTCTCATTCTTGTCACTGTGTGGGTGTTTTATTGCAGTATTCTGAGCGTGGCAAGCAGTCAGCTGGAATGTTGTGCTTGTAAAGCTGTGGAATTCTGAGCGTGGTGCTTGGAGCCAAGGGTGCTCCTTGTGCATCCAGGGATTTGAAGGGAGCTGCGGCTTCAAAGCCTGGTGTGTTCCAGAGGTTTGACCTGGGGCAGCAGTGGCGGTGCAGATGTGTGCAGGGATGTCAAAACCTTCACTCTGCTGTCTTGGTGAGGGGCAGGGGCACCTCCTGAGGCATTCAACCACACAGGAAACTCCTGTCCCCAGTGCCTGAAGGAGCTGCAAGAAAGATGGAGAGAGAGACTCTTTACAAGGGATGGAGGGACAGGACACAGGGAATGGCTTCCCACTGCCAGAGGACAGAGAGAGATGGGATATTGGGAAGGAATTGTTCCCTGGGAGGGTGGAGAGGCCCAGGCACAGAGTGCCCAGAGAAGCTGTGGCTGCCCCTGGATGCTTGGGAGTATCCAAGGCCAGGCTGGACATGGAAGGTGTCCCTGCCCATGGCAGAGGCAGTCTGAGATTCTCTGTTTAGTCTCCCAGAGAACTTATTTCAAAATGCACCTTAAAAATAAGGTAATTTTGCATCTCCTGCATAATGAGATGCGAGTCCCACCTGAGAAGCTTTTCCCTAAAGTAGCTTTAGGCTGACAGTGAGATGCATTTTTTCCTATGGAATCATAGGATCGTTAAGGTTAGAAACGACCTTCGAGGTCATCGAGTCCACACTCAGGATCAAGGAGGTCATTTTGGGGTTCTGGTTGCTCAGGAGTTTTCAAGCCAGACTTCAGAGTGGCCCTTCAATCCTAGGTGGTGTTCCCTGTTCCCTGGGCCTGTAGGAGTGTGAGAGGGATGGGGAGGAGCCAGGGTGCTCTGCTGCACCCCCAAATTGGGTGCCCTCGGGTAGCTCTTGTTACTCCTCCTCCCTTCCCACTGGTGGTAATGCCAGCCCTGGCCCACATTTGGCTGAGCACCTCCAAAAAGCTCGATTTGGGGTTTGGTGCTGGGGCCTGTTGTATTTGGAAAATGAAGGGTTTGGTGCTCTGTGGGGCGCAGTGTTTGCCAGGTGGGTCTGCCCCTGCCGGGTGAGTGACACAGGAAGGGCTTTACACCACAGCACGCGGTGCTACCCAAGCTGTTCGTGCACGTTCCTTTTGCTCAGGTGAGCTTGGTTTGCATCCAAGGAATGAAAATAGGGTGGGAAGATGTAGAGGAAGGCGGGGAAGCTTTAAGGAGGGTAGTCTGAGCAGTGTGCAGTGTGATGAGTAACTTTTATAAATACAGAAATCTCTCTGTGTGAGGGGATTCTGCTCTGCAGACAGGTGAGAAGCGCTGTGGGTAGAGGTTTATATTTGACTTTTACACTCTTGTCCTGTTGACTAAAAGTCCCGTGGCCCAGCCGTCAGCAGCTTAAAAGTGGTTTGAAGGCAAAATTGCTCATTTTTTCCACTCTGGTTACTGAGCTGGTGATGGCACATCCCAGGGAGGTGCTGGGTGCCTGCACAGAGGCTGATCCCGTGTGCTCTGTCCCCACTCCTGTGGTTTCCATGTCCTCTGACCCATCTCCAGCTCCAGGGCCCGGCTGAGCTTTCCCAACCTCTGGCATTAGCAGGGAAGAGAAGCTCAGTTCGTTCAGGTCCCTTTCCAGGCAGCCATGGAGGGGTGGTTAATAATTAATTGTGTCTTCTTTTAAAGCTGCAGCAGAGTTATAAATTGCCCGCTTTTAAGCAGGGATGATGTTGGGAGGAGGATTTTAAACTGATTTCTCTGCAGTTGGTTGGCTCTGAAATGAGTTCTGGCACCTGCCAGTGATGATGTTGGTCTGACCAGATTCCCTGAGGTGACCTGGGTGCAGTGGGAGTTGGACTGAAAAAAAAAAGCCCAATAAACCATTGAATAGATTGAGACTTGATACAGAGGGAGGGAGGTCAAACACTGAGTCAGCTCAGTGTCTTCTCAGAAACAGGACATGAATTGCTTCTTTGGCTTCTTCTCAAACCCCATCTTTCCACATCTATTCTGCTCCTTTTTTTTTCATACAATCCTGTGCTAGGCAGATGAAATCCCTTTATTTTGACCTGATGGGCCCACTAAAATAAAGGCCCTTACTTGTTTCTATTCCTTTTGCTCCCTGTGCTTTGAGACTTCTTCTAGTTGAGCTTTTTAACGGTATTTCATTGTTTTTCCATGTGTTTCTTCTCATTTTCCACTTTTCTTCTGTGCTTTCAAACTTTTCAGCCACTGCTCTATGTTGCAATATAGGACAGGTAATTATTTTCTGCCTGTTTATTATTTCCTTTTTATTTTTTCCTTTTTTTTGTCTACCAAGGTTTATTCTGAAGGCATAGCAAGGAGAAACGCTTTCAGGTTGCCCTTTTATTTATTTATATATTTTTTAAATGAACAGCTCTGAGAAACATCAGAGTTGTGCAAGTTCAGCAGAAGTGTTTGTCTTGATGAGCTCCTGGTGCTCTGCGCAAACCTGGATGTGTTTATCCGACCTAACGGGAACGATGAGCACATGGACTGGACTTGTGATGAGCAACCTGAATAAAAAATCTTGGTAAGGAACTGCTGGGCTATGCTCTCCGGCTCCAAATGTTTCTACATGGGCTGTACTGGCTGCAGCAATGGGAAAAAAATGGGCTTAGTGGGTTTATTTTTACTTTCTGGCGGCTCCTGTGCTTGGTCATTTACTTTGTGTCCCATCGCTGAGCCCCGAAACAGGTGGCGCTTTGCCCTCATGATTCCCTGTTCATGGAGGAGTTTTAGGTTGATAAAAGGTGATATTTCGGAGGCTCAGTCTTGTGCTTTAAAATACCCTTCGAAGAATTCAGGCTGTTTCAGGCCCTACTGGTGTTTTTTTGGTCTTTGACAAAATAACTGTAGTGTCGAGAGTATGTGGGGTTTGGAAGAGGCTGAAAGTAGCTGGGAAATGCTGGATTGAGGAATTCCAGCAGCCTGGATGGAGAGATCAGGGCTGCCCCATCCTCCATAAGGTTTCTGTGGCAGGAGGAAAGCGGCAGAAGAAAATGGGAAGGATTCTGTCATGGAAATCTGGGCAGCAATGAGCGTTTTAAATGGAAATTAATGAGCTTGGAGGAGAAGGCGGCAAAGGCTTTAATGTAAAGCAGGATTTGGTAATGGGAGAGAGAAACCTCGTGGGTGGAGGCATGGAACTTGTGAGGAAAGGGGTGATGGCACATGTTTATACAGATTTGCTGGGGTTTTGCAAGGATGGGATGAAACAGCCGATGAGAGGTGTCTGAGAGGCATCTGGAGGGCGGGAGATGCGTTTGAGAGGTTGGCTGGAGGAGCCTTTGCTTTAAAAAGTGTTTGAAACTATGGAAACAGGAGGGCTGACAGCTCCAGACTGGAGTTGGGACCGCAACCAGCTCAGGAAAACGTTGGAATTTGCGTTGGAGGATGGTAAAGATCACGCAGCAGTGAGAGGAGACTGATAACATCCACTCACCAAGCACAAAAAGGAGCTGCTCCCTTTCCCTGAATATCAGCACTTGGGAAGGACGTGGCTCTTTTCTGAGATCTGAGTGTACAAGAAAGCAGCTCTGGTCCATGTTTTTCAGGTGTCTGAAGGCTCAGTGGTGCTCAGCCTTCCCTCCCAGGTGGGCAACCTTCAAACCAGCCTGTAGCTGAGGCGTGTGGGGAGGGCTGGGTTCATCCTCTTGGCTTTTAACTTGTCTCTTTTGTGTCGAAGGGAAGGAAAAGCTTTGCGCAAGAACTCACAGCTCGTGTGTTTGTGCCTTGAAGCAGGAGAAGGGATGGCACCCAGCGTGTCTGTCCTTTTCTGGGGGTGGGGTCTGTGCTGCAGCATTCCAGGGAGTGCTCTGGCTTCCCCTGAAGGTTGACGCAGAGAAGAAAGATTCTGCTTTGCCACCTTCATCTCCTTGTCAGCTCCCTCTGACACGCTTCATTCCCGGGGAGTAAGATCTGGAGAGTTTATTGTAGAGGAACATGATCAGATCTGCCAAACTCTGACATTCACATGGGATAAAACTCTACCTGTTTGAAAAAAACCTGAGCTTTGGCAAAGCAGCTCCTGACCAATATCTGGGAGGCAGCTGGATGCTGGAGATGGCAGTATGAATTACCCTAATCCAGCCTCTTGTTAATGTCGCCTTTGTGTCTTTGGTGAGGGTCCCAGCCTGAGATCAGGATCTTGCTCAGAGGTTTTCCCTCTCCATTCATCCTCATCCTTCTTCTTCCTGTCCTCATAGCGAAAATAAAATTGGGGGTAGGAACTTTTGATCACTTTGGTTCAGAGCAGGGCAATGGCAACCCTTCAGGCCCCTCTGGGAATGTGGGGTTTGTTTTTTAAGGATTTGACAACCTGTTCACAACAGCAGGAGGTGGAAGGGTGGACACAGTCTCAGGCACCCCTTGAGGTGGCGAGGAGGTGGAAGATGTGGCTTGAGGAAACGGATGTGCCCTGGAGCCACTTCCAGTGGCCAGAGAGGGGCTGAGTTATGGGAAAGGAAATCATCTGGGCATCTGTGCAGCACAAGAGTCTGCTGAGAGCAGCTGGGGATCCCGTGGCAGTACCTGCACCTTCATCCAGACGCTGTGGCATGAGCTGGCCAAGAAGGGCTGCCCAGAACCCCCATTACCTGTTCCTGTCAGGGTGTTCCGGGTGTGCTTTTGCCATGTGAGTGGCCCTGACCTGGTGTCCTCTCTTCAGAACTTGCCTTCCCTCTGAAGGGTGCATTTTTCTAATGAAATTAATGACCTTTTTGGGATGGAACACTGTGCCCAGCTCATGCAGCTGAGCTGTTCACAAACCAGCCCACTTCCAGCAGCAGATGCTCGGGAGCTGGGTTGGTCCTGTGTGGTTTCAGACCTGGAACGGTGCTCAGCGGTCCGACTCCTCTCCTGTGCTCTGGGTTTGAACTCTGTACCTGCAGCTCTGGGTGACTTCTGCCCATCTCAGTGCCAGTGAGATGACTCAGAAGTGGCCCTGCAGCTGCTTGTCTCTCTTGACAAACCCCTGGGTGCTGGGCTCGTTTGCACATCTGTTTGTGGGGCTGGAACAGAACCGTGCACAGCAGAGCCTGTGAAGTGCTGTCCAAGTCCTCTCTCGCCTCTTTCCACATGGAGCACTTTCTTAATGAAGAATTAAGAGACCTCAGGGACCAGATGCAACTCAGTGATGGAAATAGTTGCACAATAGAACGTTTGATTAATGCCTTCTGACTTTTCTGAGTGTCGAAGTCCTTCAGACAAAGCAAGCTTGGCTTAACTGCAGGGAGAAGGGAAGGCACGGGGAGAGGTGAGAGGTGTGGACAAGGAGGTGTGAGGGAGGCAAAAAGAGCTGAATATCCACATAAGAGTATCTGAAGGAAAACCTGAAAGAGGGGAATTGAATGGCCCATTGCTGACTGCTTGCTTTGGGTGGTTGGTTTTGTGGTTTTATTTAACTCAGTGTCTTGCTGTAAAGCCTTTAAACGTAAGAATCACCGTTCTGAATGTACATCTGTGTAACTGTGCAACTGTTTGGGCTTTTGGCTCACTGAAATGGCTGTCCTGCCCTGTGGCTGGAGGTTCAGGGGTAAGTAAGAACAGGGGATGGCACATCCGAGACCAGCCTCTCACTAGAACCAGCTGGTGACCAGGGACTTCCTGAGCCTGGAGTGCTTTGTGTGTTCAGCAGCCTTCAACACATTCACCCTCAAAGCACTGCTCCCATTTCCCCTCAAACTGAGGCACAAACTCTTGGCATCCTCTGCATCTTTAGACAAAGGGTTCAGAGGTGCTGTGAGGGAAGCGAGGGAACATCTCCTGAGCTCAGTCGGCCACTCCGAGCCCTGCTGCTGCAAGAGGCCGCGGGAGGACAGTCCTTCCTCCTCCTCGCTTGCCCTCTTGGAGCTCTCTGGCAAAGACACCTCCAGGCTGAATTCTCCAAGTGGGGATGCAATACCTCCAGAGGAAAGACCTCCCCCGAGCTCTCTGCCACGGCAGAGTACCCCTTTTAGGAGCGGGGGTGTTTTTCCCCTCATCCCTCGTGGCGCAGCTGCGGCCGCCGGACCCGTGCGTGGTTTGCAGGCCCCAGGAGGCCGCTCCGTTTGGCGTCCCTGTCCTTGTGACGTGAGGTTTGGTGGTGGCACAGGCGAGGATGGTTCTCCCAGGGGCTTTCACGTGGCACGAGCCCCGTGTGGGCCTTTGCCACAGGTGCCCCGTGTCCCCACGTGTGCCCCGGCTGCCTGGCACTCGCTGCTGGAGTGCTTTTCCTCTCTGGCCTGCGCCTTGAATTTCAAATCACGAGATCAAAGTCAGCACTTTCTATCTCGAGCATCTCCAGCACGTGTTTCCTTGTCTTTGTAATTGAAGCCCATTAAGTAGTTTAATTGGGAGACGGGTGCTCCTGAGTAAGCATTTGGAATTAATGAGCTGCGTTAGCACTGCTTGTGCCTCATCATGATTTTTTACCTCACGTGAGAGTCGGTCCTCACCTCTTTTTCTCCCTCTTTGCTGCGTTTGTGAGGTGACCCAGGCTTTTAATCCCTTTGCTTGCTTGGGGCTGCTGGGTGCTGGTGCCCTAGAACCAAGATGTGGCTGTGGCACTGTGCAGGTGGCTGGGGAAGGGGTGATTAATTAAATTAATTAAACAGGAGTGATGTTTGTGCTCCTGCAAAGCCCTGGTGAGGATTTCACGCTCTGTGTCCATAGAGGTGCCCAGTGCTCTTGCAAACGTGACATGCACAAGCGACAGTCCCTGGACACTTTGGTCTCCCCAGGGCTGCCGCTTGCTGTCCTGCTCCGTTTGCTGCCAAAAGCTGACTTTTTATCTGATGTGTGGTCTTTCACCACGAGCTGATGTGGTCCTCGCTCTGATTTGTGCCGCGCTCAGCGCAGGTCGAGCTGTGGTCTCACAGAGCCTGCTTTCCTTTAGCTTTCGTAGCATAAATAAAGCAGAGCCATTTGGTGCCACCCTTCTGTCAATATTTATCTCTTTGGGGTTGTAATCAGCTGCACCCCTGCAATCTGACCTCGGCAGCCTCCCCCAGCTGGAGCTGCATCCTCAGGTTGAGCCGTAGCATCTTTTTAAAGACTTTTTCTCTCTCTTTTCCCAAGACAAAACATGCTGATATTGGGCCATTTCAGCCTGGCAGAGACCTGGCTTTCATCCAAGGGCTCTCATGGCAGGAGCCTCCTCCAAAGCTTGAGGCTGAATTTGGTACCTGAGGACCTCAAACCTGTGCTGATCCACAGCGAATCCTAAATCCGTAGGAAATGCCAACAGCCTGGCTCTCCCCTCCGTGGCTACATCTGCTGAACACAGGGTTTGTCCTTCTTCCTTTGCAGTTTTTCCTGCTTTTCTGATTTAGCTGGGTTCTTGGTAGCACATAATTATTAATAATTTGATGAGTTAGACTGCAAGTAAGTGCCCTGAGCTGATTTTTTTTATCTCTTCGTCCTTCCCTCCTCTCCCTGTGACGTGCTGTCAATGACCCCGCTGCTTGCACAGAAAATCCCTGCTCAAATGGATGTTTTCCCATGAGAAACTGTTGCCAAATCAGTGAATTTTTTCTTTTTCCATCAAAACCCCCCCAAAAAACAACAACAAAAAACAAACAAACAAACAAAAAAAAAAAACCAAACCCAAAACCATGAGCTGGAAAGATTCCTCACCTGTTCAGTATAAAATCTGCTGTAAAATCTGCTCACAAGTCTATTGAATAGAATAGGAAATTGTTTTCTCCCCCAGTAAATGGAGACATATTCAGGAGGTATTTGGAGGTATTTTCACCTCCCAAAGAGGGCTGCTAGTTCACTTTTTATTCCAAATTCAGTTCAGATGAAGAGGGGCCAGGGCGTGCCGGCAGGCACAGCAATGTCTCCAGCTGAAGGGCTGGGAGCTGATGCAGCAGGAGATTATTCAGGAATTAAATCCGGCAGATATTTTCAGTTGGAACGGACCTACAATGATCAAATTGGGTATTTTAAGCTCTCTGAAAATTTCCCCTGAATGTCTCCTCTCCACAAACTTTTCTTCAATTGAACAGGGTGTCATAATTATATGCAATTTTATTCATTGTTATATATAGAAACATGATTAGAGGTAACTCCTATTGCATACAGCCAGGTGAAATAGTGTAGATGTTCTAATAGAAAACCAAAAATGTAGACCTTGGTAAAAATATCAGAGTTAGTGACGGTGTTTAGTGAGGGCTAGTGCTCTAAACGTCATCAGATTTTAGTCAGGAGACATTTTCTCTTTAAAATGAAAAAAAAAAAATTAAATAAAACAAATCCCTCTGGAGAGCAGCCACCCTTTCTCATGGAGCACAGTGCAGCAGGAACAGGGTCGTCACTTGTGATTTCATCTTGCAGAGTGGGAGGAGGAGGGATCCCAAACACTTTCCCACTTCACAGGACACCGGAGCAGCTCTGGGATGTCGCTGATGTCTGGGAGACATCTCCTGACCAATGCTATTTGTCTGAATTCCCAGGAATGCTGCTGCTTGTTCTTCAGAGTGGAAAAATGTTCTATTTTTGGCCGTGACAACTTTTTTTTTCTTTTTTTTTTTCTTTTTTTTTTTTCTGGGAATGAAAAGTTTCAAACAAAGCATGGCAAGGGTTTGTGTAGGTCTGAGTGGTGTGGGATGGGGCTGGAGTGAGGCAGAGCATCAGGCTGGGACAGGAGGAATCTATTACTGCTCTCCTGGCAGTTTAAGTGGATGGTGATGGAGATCCTGGCGTGTCAGAGGGGAGGCAGACATGGATATGTGGGAAAATGTCTCTTGGAGCAGAAAAAAAAACGAAAGATCAAAACAGACGGGTAAATAAACAGAGGAGCATATGTCTCAAGGCTGGGGAAAAAAAAATGAGATTGGATCAAAACCCAGTGTCATTCCAGAGCTTGAGGTGGCCCTGGGCGAGCAAAGGAGTTGTGGCTGCCCCTGGATCCCTGGAAGTGCCCAAGGCCAGGCTGGACGGGGCTTGGTACAGCCTGGGATAGTGGAATCTCCCTGCCCGTGGCACTTTGGATCTTTAAGGTGCATTCCAACCCACACCATCCTGGCACTCTGTGACTCTGATTGGTCCAAACCCCCAATTGCTTTAAGCTTTGCAGGTAAAATGGAGTTGGAATCCCGAGGTAACGTTCCTGGGAAGGACTAGACTGGATCATCCATTAGTAGGCGATGGCTTAGGGAAGGATTTGACTGATTTTGGTGTTCTGCTGGTTTCCTCCCCTGTGATATGTGGTGCCCTGTGTTAAAGTGTTTTACGGATTAAGCCTTTTTTTACCCACTTTTTAAACAAAAGCAGCGACTGGAGAATCTCAAGCGCGTTTTGAGTTGGCGATGAACGAGCCCCAGACCGCTTTCCTTCAGAAACTGCCCCGTACGAGCTCTGGTTTGAGAACCCTCAGAAAGACTTTGAAGTAGGGCTGAAGCAGGAAGTTAATTAGAGCTGCTTTGATATCTTCCAGTGTGTTTTAACAGCTGCTGGGGAGGCAGCTCGAGCAGCAAGAGCGTGGTTTACTTCACGCTCCTGAAAGTCCATGCTGCCCCTACCAAAATTCTTCTGTGTGTCACGGCATGGCTGCTTTTTTTGCTTTCCTGAGAGCTCAAACTCACTTTCATGGGGATTTGGGAAAATAAAATGGCCAAACCTTATTGACTGTGGCTTGTAAAATTCTTTTTAAAGTAGTAATAATAATAATATTAAAAAAAAAAAAATCCCTTGATGCTGTGGTGTTGCAGCCACAGTCTAAAAGTTCCCCGTTTCTCACTTCTGTTTTCAGTTGTCTTTCTCCCAAGTCCTCCAGCAGGCTAACATTTTCCACGGCTTGTTCTCATCTAAGTGACTTCCCAGGATATTTTAAAACTAAATCATTGCAGTGAAGAAGTTCAAGCTGTCTCCTTTTGGTGAGGAACCTCTGTAGAGCCCAAAACCAGAGGTTTTGACCCCCTTGGTCCGCCCTCTTGGGGGAGAACCCTCGAGTGAGCCCTTTTCCCGTGGTGATTAATGGTTGATTCAGGCGATGTGCTCTGTCATGGAAAATAAATGTCTCTTCCAAAGCTTTTCCTCACTGCAGTTGTAACCTTTATCCTCCTTTCTTGTCTTTTGGTTGATCTTTACTCGTAGGCCTTGATTTTTGTTACATTTGTTATCCTTTTTTTTTTTTTTTTATCGTAAAATCATATAATCAGGGAATGGTTTGGGTTGGAAAGGATCTTAAAGCCCATCCCATTCCACCCACTGCCGTGGGCAGGGACACCTTCCACTATGCCAGGTTGGTCCCCTCAGTCACAGGCTGCCCACCTTGGGTTTATATTAAGCAAGGCCGATGTCCAGGTATGGAGTTTAAAAGAAAAATGGAATTATTTTGGTGGCTGTAGAGAGTAAAACAAATAAAGCAAAGCAAAAGAAGGGGGTTTCCAGCTTCCCACCTCATTTTTTTGTACCTGAAATTGGGGGATGCACATCTGTGGGTGACACAGTGGGACTGAAGCCATGACTCGCTCCATCATGGGAGCAGGGGAGATATCTGGGCTTTCCCATTGCTCCTTGCTCCTCCTCCTTGGGCTTTGTGGGAGCTTTTAGGAAAATGTCCAGTCCTGGCTGAGCTGTAAACATGGGGTAAGCCAGCAGAGGCCGTGGATTTTTGGGACTCTGCTGGGGTTTGCCCAGTTCCCGCTGGCAGGAGGCCCTGGATTCACAGAGATTCCCAGGACTGAAGTGTGTCCCCATCCCTGGGGAGCACGAGCAGATCCGATGTGTTTCTCTTGGAAGAGCACCCTGAGGCGAAGCTGGAGGACAAAATCCCACCCTGGGGCACCTCCCGAGCCTCTCTTTTTCCCGCTTGGATCAGCGCTGCTCCTGCTCCCCCCTGGCCCTGGGCCCGCCTTCTCCAGCCACTGGAGCAACATCTGCTCTGCCCATTAGTGCCTGTGCTCTCCTGGCCCCCAGCCCACATGGAGTGGGGACAATTTCCTTCCCCAGGAGCCTGGAAGCTCAGGCTGGATGGGGCTGTGGTGGCAGAGCATGGAGGAGGTGTGTGTGTGTGAATGCGCAGTGTCTGAGCAGCACGGAATCCCAGCCCTGGCAGGGTTCCTCCTTGCTCCCTCTGAAGCTGAGATCACCTTCCGTGTAGAACTTATTTTATTCCCCTGCTCTTCTAACCCCCAAATCCAGTTCTCCCCTTACTTTCTTCCCGTTTTCTCCAGCAACTGCAGCACTTTGAAGTCGTGTAGCAGTGACTTAACTTCCCTGGAGCCACTTCAGTGACACACAAATCCCCCCTGGAAGAGTCAGGGTCTCCCTGTCTGGCTGCTGGATGCAGAGCACAGTTATTCCTGGAGCCACAAATCCTCACACCTCGTCCATCGCGTGCCGGTGCCGGGCTGTGGGACTGGTGTTAATTACATTTGGGAAATGAAGTGCTCCTGAGCCATCTCTTGGGCTGGATGCAGGAACCAAGGGGATGATCAGGCAAAGGGTGTGGGGAGGAATGGGGTGTGTCTGTCTGTGCTGCCTGGTAAAGTGTTACTCTTGAAAGAGATGCTTCTTTCGGGGGTGAAAATCGATGCTGCTCTTCCAAGTGTCCCTGGAACCTGCTATGGACGGCTCTGGATGGGCTCCAGCCGAGGCACTGCAGGGTATGGGAGGGGAAAGGCAGGAAGATGAAAGCCCTTGGAGCTGATCACCTCACAGAAGCCACCACTGCTGCTTCTGCAGCCTTTGAACCTGCCCTATTACCATTCATTATGAACTCTCCTTGCCGTGCTATTTGTATTTTGCAGGAATCTCCACTGGTTTGTCCTGCCATGGAAAAGCAATGTCTGTCAGAGTTTGTGAAGCGCTTGTCTTCCTGGAAAGAAACGAAGTTGTTGAAGTCTAACTGCGGTTGTTTTTTTTTACATAAACAATCTCTTGCACCTTTAAAAATATTTTTTTCTCACCCAGTGCCGCAGATCTGTGACCCTTTAAATCTCTAGAAAGCCAGTTGTGTTCAGATGGTTTTTAAACCATCGAGGAATTTTGGCACCCGCCCTGTGGGGGGAGAGAACAAGAAGGAAAAATCTGGTGAAGTGTCCAGTGGAGGAGAGAGGATGGGGCTTAGGGTCAGAGAATAACTTAGGTCAGAAGAGACTTCTGGGGGTCTCTAATCCAGCTTTACCCAATGCCATGCCAGCTGTGAAGCTGCTTTGTGCCAGTGCTGTAAGGCTCTGCATTCCAGGGGCATTGTTGGGATCAGGTGGGATGGCTTGCCTGGGATGTCTGACCGCCGAGTTCAAAGCCCTGCCTAGAAAGGCACTTGGCCTCCAGGATCCTGCCTCTTGCAAGAAGTGTCCGTCACCAAACTACTGAAAACGTGGAGAGGGAGGGGGGAAAACCCTCTCCAATGCCTGCAGGTCAATGTCCTTCCAGGAAAAAA
>VZRN01000794.1:2829346-2851069 GCA_013397935.1 Dasyornis broadbenti | reverse complement strand
AAAAAAAAAAAAAAAGGCTTGATGGAAGTGGTCACGTAAATAAGAGGTTGCACGTGAACAATACGAAGATAGTGGTGGGAAAAGGTGAATAACTCGGGATTTGGGTAGATGCCGCTGAAGCCGCCTGGTTTATCGGCTGCCACTGCTTTGGAGCTGAATAACAGCCTTGGGAGCAAGCCAACCAGATGCTATTCCTAAAATAAAGANAAAGAAGAAGAAAAGGAAAAGCAGGCACGCCAGGATCCAACATCTGCCGGTGGCCGCGGCTGCACCATGGTGGGGAGGAAGGCCCAGGCTGCAACTTCTGCTGTCACAGGCACCTCCTGGGCTGGAAAACTCCTGGAGAAACCTCTCACGGGGCAAACCCTGCTGTCCAGCCACCTCCTGCCACCTCCTGCCCGGCTCAGTGCCCCTGGGGCTGGGAATCAGCTTTGGGCAGGGAAAAGGGAAAAGCTCCTGTGGTGGGATGAGTGCCCCCAGCTGAACTCCCACGAGGGGGTTGTTCAGGCCACATCCCACCCTCTCATCAGCTTTAGATGGACACCGAACGGTCATTTTTTGGGTAGGCCAAGACCTTGTTGAGTGTTCTGAGGGAAAAAAAAGCAGCATCTGCCATGACATCAGCCTGGAAATTTTTGTTAATGGGAAAGCTTGGGTAGGGAGGCACCCCTGGAGGTCCCTAGGGCTGACCTTGCACCCCCAGCCGGTTGCTGGGGGCCACATCCAGGTGAGTCCTGGCATCCCTGAGGATGGAGATCCCTGCCTGCTCGGAGACCCCTTCTAGGGATGCACCCCTCACACAGGGAAAACCCCTCCATCCCAGGCAGTGCTCAATGCACCCAGGTAATAATAACTAAAGGAGCACCACTTCAATCTGTGGTTTAGATTCCACAAGGAGTTTAAAAGCCTTGCTTAAATCTGTTCTCCCTTTGAGAAATCAAATCCTGCCTGTCGACCGATAGAGCACGACCCTGTTGAACTGTGATTCCCAACGAGCAACCAAACCACTAATGCTGGACACATGATTATTTTTCGTTGGGAGTTCCTGTTACTTGTTGTCACTTTTTCTGGAGCAAGTTTGGCCATGGAGATCTGTGTTGTTTTGGTTTTTTCCTGTATTTGATAACAGGGACCAAATTGAGACACTCAGAACTTCAGTGTGGTTTGATGCCTGATCCGACACACGGAAATGTTCTCTCTCAGAAGGAATTTGGGGCAAAAGAAAGGGTTTTCCTTTCAAACATAGCTGTGATAGGGGATGAGGAGTAAAGAAGAGCTACAGGCATAAAGAAAAATCCCAAAATACTCAGGACATTTGTAGTAAACCATGGCTGGCTGCAGAATTATTTCCCTGCTTGCTGAAGTCTAAAAAGACTCGTCCCCCTAGTTTGGTTCTGGCACTGAAGGTGCAGACTGGGCTTGCTGAACGGGAAGCTGGCAGGTCTAAACTCCACTGAGATACTCCCAAGAAGGGTTTGTCTGTAGAGGGAAAGCCAACGCTATTTCCTACAGACAGGCTGTGGGGATGTGGAAAGCCCAGGGGAAAGGGGGCGAAGACGGAATGCGCTCATGTGACAAATTTCAGGCATGGGATCCACTTGGGAAGTACTGAAAGGGAAAAAAAGGGACGGGGGAAGGCAGAATCACAGAGCCATGGAACCACAGGCTGGTTTTGGTGGGAGCCTTAAAGACCATTTCGCTGCACCTCCCTGCCATGGGCAGGGGTGCCTCCTCCTAGACCAGTGCTCAGATAATTCTCTCCACTCAGCACTGGGAATCCACATCTGGATCCTGGGAACAGTTTGGTGCTCCAGTACCAGAGAGGCACCTGCAAACTGGAGCAAGTCCAGCGTAGGGCCCCATGAAGAATGAGGAGGAGGGAAAGCAGCCCAGGGTTTTCTTTCAAGGGAAGAGTAAATGTCCAAGGGTTTGAATTTTCAGGTAAAAGGCACAGTGTTTTGAAAGGAACAGAAGGAAATCCTACCTGCAACACCAATTACTCATCCACAAAATCTAAGGAACTTGTATTTCCCTTTTTTTTTCCCCTTTGCCATGTCTTGCAGAGGTGCTTGCAAGCATTTGTGCCCAGCTGTGGAGCCGAGATGCCTCGTGGGCTGACTTGGAGCGCGGAGCTTTGAATGACTGATTTTATTTAGAAGGTTTCAAATCCACTTACTTTCCAACTGTGCTGGTTGTGCTCATTTATTAACTTCCTTCTCCACCTCATTTATTGCCTGTCAGATGTTCACACCCAGGAAATGTGTGCTTGCATAACTGAAACTTTTGCAGCTTCAATGTTTAGTGGTAACTTAGTCTTTTAGTTATACCTTTTTTTTAAAGGTGTGTTTTGCAGCCTCAGCCCTGCGTGCAAACCTGTAGTAACAGCCTGCTGTTAATTCCTAGGCTGAGTAAAACATTCCCAGTCTCTTCCTCCAACAGGCTCTGAAAAAACAGCTCTGTGTGGCGCAGGAATTGTCTGGGGTTTTTTGGGGCTTTTGGGGTTTTTTTGGGGGGTGGGGGCAAGGAAAACAAAGCATTCTGAGCAAAAATGTGAAGCAAGGACAGGGAGCTGGGCTGGCCCAGGTTTGTTTCTTGAAATCACGTGTTTCATTTGTCTAAGAACCTGTGGTAGATAAGGCAATTTCGAGATCACTTACTGAGGAAAAGAAACAATGATTAGCTCAATATTTTTACTAATTCTCAGGGAACAGTCTTGCCCGTCCTTCCAGTGTGAGGGTTTGGAGGGTGCAAGTAAAGGCTGTGCTTGGGATTCTGAGAAAGAAAGCCCTCAGCTTTGCCTGTGCAGACATCAGGGTGTGGGGAATTCTTGTTGAGACCAACACTGTAACTGCATCTAAGTGGGGAGACCCTAATTTTGAGGTATTTTTCAGCGTGAGTCCCGCAGGGTCAGGGGGCTCTGCTTCCACCTCTTGGTGGACAGGGAGAACAGCCACAGACCTGGAGACCTCGAGCTGTTCGCAGGGAAAAGGTGGGCACAGACCTCAGGCTCCTGGCAGGGGTCACCCAGAGACCAAGGGGATCTTTGTCCCCCCTCACTGCTTGGGTAGAAAATGCCACAGGGTTCCCTGCCCGGAGCAGACTCTGATGATGGCAAGGTGGCCCAAGCCCATCTCGGGATTCCCAGGCTGGGATTTGCTGCTGCCTGTCCAGGTTGGATTAAATAGCAGGGAAAGGCATCATTTGCCTGTGGATTTAGGGGAAGAAGGAACGCCCTGTTGTCCGGAGCAGGACGAGCGCACTGTGGGAGCTGCAGAGAGCCACCAGGCAGGACAACTTCAGCTCCAGGCTGAGCACGGGAGCATCCTCTAACCGAGACCTGGTGTTGTGTTGTCCTGGGCAGAGCATGGAGAGGGGGAGAGAGAGAGAGAGAGGCTGCTGGATGCTGCTCCAAGGCTGGCAGTTTGGTCTCCTACTGAATTCTAATCCAGGCAGCAGAGCAGAGGCTCCACTGTGGCCCTAACCCGTTTTTGGGACAGTTACAGCTCCTGCACTCTGTAAGAGCAAAACGATTTCCAGATTAAACACGCACTATTTAGAGCATGCAGTTCTTTGCTTTTTGCTCGATTGCAATTGCAAAAGAAGAGATGGGTGCAAAGATCCGGGCTGAGATTGTGATCTGGTGGGGTGTTGAAATGTGTGCACTGATGAAAGAGTTACATGGACTTCACTGCCTTCTGTGTTTAATAGTTGTACTAAATAGGCAGTAATTTATCCTAAATGTGGTGGGTGGGGAGGCCCTGGCACAGGGTGCCCAGACAAGCAGTGGCTGCCCCTGGATCCCTAGAAGTGCCCAAGGCCAGGCTGGAGCAGCCTGGGACAGTGGAAGGTGTCCCTGCCCACGGCAGCAGTGGCATTGGATGAGTTTAAGGTCCCTCCCAGCCCAAACCACTCTGGATTTCCATGGTTCAGCATCAGTACTTTGCTTGGAGAGCAGTGTGGGTGTTGCCTGCACACATCACATGCTGGAGACCTAACCTGAAACCACAAACCAGAATTTGTGCCCTGGCCAAGAAATGTGGAAATAAAAGCTCGTCAAGCCTTCACTCACATGCTCAGGGTGCAACGCTGGTGCCTTTGACGCACGATGGGCAAATGCCACAACGAGAAAAACCACAAAGGTTCAGGGCTGGCATCAGAAACACAATTTATAACCTGGGCTGGGTGAAAAGGAATTAATTACTGGTAGCTGGTCAAGGAAAAGTGTTCTCCAAGCCATCAAGGTGACCAGTGACAAAACAATTCAGTGTGAGTGGTTTCCCAAGCAGAAGGTTCAGAGCCTGGTGGGACGGGTGGCGCTTTGCAGACGATAGCAGGTCCTAAGGGATTGTGGAAGAGGGACCACAAGCTTGGAAGTAAAACTGGAAGTAGGATTAGCAGCCAAAAGGTTTTGGGAACTTTTCCTGTGGTGATCAGAGGCCTCAAAATGTGAAAATCCTGCAAGGGGAATGTCTCTACCACCAAGTAATTTTACTTTGCCAAGCTGAGTAATTTAAATGGGTCCATAGGCCTCAAGAAGGGGGATCTCAGTCTGGGAAGAAGAGAAGAGATCCCAGAGAGAAGATGTCCCAGCTCAAGCAGTAAACTGAAGGTGGAAAATCTCAGTTCCGATCCATGGGCTAAATAATGGGGGGAATTTAGGTGTCATCCCAGAAGGCTTCTAAGCATCAGGCTGCTGCTTGCTCCTACAGACTTCTGTGAAGAGCTTCAGTTTTAATAAATCTAAATTTTTCCAGATTTGAAGAACATTTGAAAAATGTGGGTGAGGAAAACAACACGAAAGCTCAAGATTCCCCTGTGCCCTGAGGGAAAAGCTTTGGAGATGCTAGAGGTTCGTGCAGCCCTGCATTTGCCAGGGTCTAAAATTCCCACCTTCCTGAAGTGCCTTGGATCTAACCTGGACGTCAGCGCCTGCTTTGGCACGTCAGGCTCTCGGGATGGTGTTGCAATGTCCTTTGGGCTGTGGGAGCAGAGCGCTCTGGAAATCTGCATGTTTGAGCAAGTTCAGTTCAGTTGCCTCTGCTGGAGCCTGACTTCCTTCCTTGGACGAAGCCCGAGGTTTGTGGGCTCCAATAACGTGGCAAGTCACCAACTTGGCACATACAGGAACAAGGAGGGCGCAGCCCCGCTCCCGTCGCACAAAAAATGTCACAGCCTGTGGAGAGGAGACGAAGGTGGAAGCAAGGCCTGGTTTGTTTTCTTTCCTCCCAAAGCCTGTTGTGTTTCTGGTTGCTGAGAATGATCCCATGATTGCCAGCAAATGGGGAAGATTTCGGGCTACTGGTCGAGAGTTGGGGTCTGCACCTGTGGCTTTCGGGGCAGGGAATTCCTCTCGTGACAAAATTTCTTGGCATTTTAACACAGGGAGCAGAGGGAAGAGAGGTTGGTTGTGGTTGTTGGCATTGATTTTTTGGGTGAAGGAGGTGCCTGCCCTTGGGCAGAGGCTGTGGTCACCTCTGCTCACGTGGTCATGAGGCACGGAGCTGGTGTGAGATGAATCTTCATCCCTGCCAGCCACAGGTGACCTGGCTGGTCACCAGGGTGATCTCCAAGAACAAAACCAGTCCAGCATGGGCTGCTCTTTGTTTTCCAGCTTTTTGGCCTGCTCAGCGCCGTGTTTTTGAGCTGTGCCCACGTGGATGTTTCCTTCTGACTGCAAGAACGGAGACTGGTGCAACTTCTTGTTTCCAGGAGCTTTAAAACAAATCATCAGAAGTCACAAAATTCATCGTAAAATGGAGGCTTCATGTTTTCCTTGTTACTGTGGCTCCAAATGTCAAGGCAGTGAGCACTTCCAACATCATTGTCACAGCGCTCTTCCCTGTGAGGAGAAAACGCCTTGGGTCTGCTGGGAACGACAAACAATGCTGGCACAGGGAGAGGCAACAAGGCTGAAATCAAAATGCTTGTGTTTATAATTGCTTTTACCATGGTCCCTTGGAAGGCTCCCGTGGCAGGCACAGGGTCCTGTAGGGCGAGGAGGGGCTGTGCAGGAAGAGAACAGGGCAGAATCCCAGTCCCTAAAGGGTTTGAGGGGTGTAAGACTTCTCCACCAGCCAGGCTGACACCACCACACTTGGAGACCGTGTCACAGGCACACTAATTTTAATTGGGAAAACAAAACAAAACAAAAACAAAAACAAAAACAACAAAAAAAATTGACAAGGCTTCTTTTTCAGCTGCAAATTAAATTTCTTCTGTCTTGTCAACGGCTTTTGGATGGCCACTGCGGAAGGATCCCTTTGGTGAGACAAAAAGGCTGCAGAAATAATAGAAATGAACGTCTGCAGCTGAAGAGCTTGACTGAGACTTGAAAAGTTTGCTTTGGGTGGGAGCCAGGCCCTGCTGAGGTCTGCAGGAGTTTTGCTCTTGGCCTCGGTGGGGCCAAGCTTTCACCCTTGGAGATCATGTCCCGAGGAAGAATTTAGTCTAAAATAATTTTCAGAACTTGTATTGTTTGACTCCCATCCAGGGGTTTTTTTTGGAGGCCGAGTGGCTTTGTGTTTCTGATTGACTTGGATTGCTCCCCTTGGCATCTTCCAAGGATGAGCTCTCGATGGAGGGCCGGGAGGCACGAGGGAGGATTAGATGTGAGCAGGCCTCAATCCAGGTTCCCAAACCAACAGATTCTTTAATTTGGGGAGTGTAGGACTTGTTGGGTGTGTGCTGAAGCTGCTCATTTTCGGAGGGAGCCTTAGCACGTGCGAGAGCCACACCACGGTCACAGCCAGGACCTGGTGGCATCGTCGGGGGATCCTTCCTGAAAGTTTGCCCCCTGAAGTCAATTGGTTCCACAGCAAACCCTGAGAAATTATTTTTTTATTACGGAAAGGGAGGGTGTGAAATCATTGTAACAGGTCCCTTTTGGAAAACCTTGAAAACTGTCTAAGAAATAGATTTATAATGTATATTTCTTGTGTTGCACTTGAAGTTGTCCAGTATGGAGTGCATGACTTAGACTCAAAAAATAAATTAATCAGTGAATCAGTGACTGCAGTACGGGGACTATCGACCATCAGGAGGCTCCTTTAAATCTCTGCTGGGCTGGGCTCTCTAAAATCTGTGAGTTTGTGTGGGGAAGAATAAGAAGAACAAACAGAAATCTGAGAATTATCTTTCTTTTAATTACCTTTAGAAAAACAATTTCTTTTTGCTGGTAGAACTTTCATTTTCCCTGCTCACATATAAAGCAGTGATATGGTCCTGCTGTGCCTCAGGCTGTCCGCTTAAAATAAAGGAAGGGCTAAAAAGATGGACCATCTGGAAGCCTGTGCAGAAGGATTGTGCCAGAGCAGGCTGACGTGCAGGAGTGTCCTTTGGATGTATTTTTGAACACTGGTCAATCCACTGAGAGCTTTTTTTATCGTTATTTTTTGTGATGAGTTGATGGCAACTTCTCAGAGGCTTTTGCTGCGTGTTCCACTGCCGGTGGTTATTCCATTACAGGCTGAAAGGGAATTCTGGGACACGCTGTTTCTCCCTGGGAGCAGCCTGTGACTGGCACCAAAACCTTCCCTCAGCTTTGCAGGGGTGCTGAGGGCTCTGCTCTGCTGTGCCAGATGATTTTCCCGAGATTTTTGGGCTGAAACTGCGGCTGGGAGTGGCAATTCCTCTGGGTCAGTGGTCTGAGGACTGATGCATCAATCAGCAGCCTTTGCTTCAGCGCTGCTTCTGAAAGGAGCAGAAATTCACCCACATTCCTGGGAAAAGGGATGAATCTCCAGCACAGGCAGCATTCCTCTTCTTACCTCGTGTGCTCAGGTGTTCAAGTCCCAGCCCTGGACTCGATGCATCCCTAGGGAAACAAGGCAGACATTTTATTTTTGTTTTTAGGAAATGTTGGGAAAATCTGGGGGTTTTTTTATAATTCTGGTGGTTCTGGGTTGATGCTTGCCCTGGATGATTTTAAAGCTCTTTTCCAACCTCCATGGTTCTGTAATTTTTGGTGGAAATTTTCACTCCACGATCACGACCAGCTCCACCTTCTCAAAGGCTCTCAGTGTTCCAAGCAGCCTCCACAAGGAGACGATTCCCGGTCTTTTGGAGGGTGGCGGAGAGGTATGTTTGAAGGCTGGCAATTTTTTCAAAGGACAAGTGATGGCACTTTTCCTCCTCTCCTCGTGGCCCATGTAGAAAGCGCTGAAAGACTAAAGGGCATCACAGTGTGGGGGCATTTGTGCTGTTTTCTCTGCTCCAGCCATATGTACAGCCCAGCCCTTTTTATAGTGCTGCATATGGCACCATCACCATTGAATTTTTCGCAATAATTGATCTGACCCGTGTCATTCCGTCGGCTTCAGCAGAGCTATTTCCAACGGACTGAGACTAGGACTGAAAATATGGCCCTGTTAGCAGAGGAGCCATGAAGAGCCCGGCTTCCCAGCGATGAGGAGGCACAATCTGCCGTGCCCAGTGTGTGCTGTTTATTTCTACGGAGCACGTGGTGGAGGCTGACACAGGTTTGGGTTGCGTTTGTCTCCCATCGGGTGTGGTGCAGGTGGCAGCAGGCGGCAGCAGGTCTGGAATGCTGTGGCTGTGTTTTATGGAAAACAGGCACGTGTGGGATTAGAGCTGCAGTGTCCCACCCCTGGCTAGCAGGATGCTGAAGGCCCCTGAATGGTTTTTTAACAGCAAACTGGGGCAATACCAATGGCAAAAACACTGCAATGGGTGAGCCAAGCCTGCCCTTGTATGTAGAGGGGAAAAAAAACCCAACCCTTTGGTGGTCTCTAAATCTCCCCTCACTGCAGCCAGATCTCCTCTCTTCAGCTTGGACTCCCGAAGGAAGAAACAGCCCTGATGGGCTGCTGACAATTTGAGAAGATTAGGAACTGTCCTACAAGATTAGGAAGCTGCAAAAATGGGCTGTAGCTACTTTCTTTCCCAGTGCTCTCAGCTGCAGCTGAGAATCTAGACCAGACTTTATTTTTGGCAAGGGGGAAAAAATAAATCTCCTTTGATACTGTGCAAAAAAAAAAAAAAAAAAAAAAGGCAAGTAAATGTTAAGCCTTGTGCCTTGAGCAAGGATCTCTTTTGCTTTACAGCAGCAGCATTTTAGAGCTGAAATCCACTTGCTTTGATCGCTGATGGGAAAAAAAAAAAGAAAAGACAGAAAAGGGATTTATTGTGAAATAATGGATTTGATCTCTGGTAATCCTTTCTTTGGGATTAAACTTGGAATATTATTTTTGTGATCTCTGGAATTAGACTACGCTGGCATAACAAACCAGAGCATGTGAGCTGCTCTGCAGGATGAGGGTGAGCTGTGAATAGAGAATTACTTGCACAGAACAAAGCAGCTGATGAATTTACAGTTCTGTTTTTGATTACGTAAGGTCTACAGGCAAGGCTAAAACCCAGAATAAAACCAACCCCAGCCCAAGGCAGAAAAGACCCCAGACCTTCTCTTCTTTGTGGCTGAGCTGTTGGGATCTCCGAGGACTGTTGGACAGAGCTCCTTTTCTGAGGATTTTCCCATTCGTGGGATTTTAGGAGATTTTGGTAACTGCTCCCGAATTTGTGGCTGTGGACATGAGATGCAAAATGTCAGTGCAAACTTCCCTGGTGCAGGTTCTTGTGTGGCCACAGTGCTTTCCAGGGAAATTTGGCAAACCTCGATTTCTGTGCCCAAAGGGTGAGAAACACCCACAAACTCCAGGTCTCTCAGCACTCATCCCGTGCTGAGAAATCTTCCTGGGCAGGTCGTTCAGGGGCCTTTTAAAACAAAAGAGGCGCAAAATGTGCCGCGAAACCTTTGAAGTCGCAAGCCTTTCACAAGAAGCTGCTCCAAGGAACTTCTGGCAGTTTCCCTGCCAATTTTCAGCACTCACGGGTGGCTTTTAAACAGGGGGTGACATCTTCAATGTCGGTCTTTAAAACAGATGATATTTAAAAACCCCCAAAACACCACCAAAAGCTGTGGGCGGAGAGCAAGCTATGGAAAGGGGAAAATATTCCCTGCCTGCCCCGTTGCTGGGTTTGCTGCCGGAATTGCCACCTCGCAAAGGTCGTTCAGCCACCGAACTTTGCCCAGGCGCCCGACCTCACCCTCACCTTGGGAGCTACGATCCTGGAGCGGCACAGAAGGCGCGGCTGAAGGAGGAGCAAGGAAATGAGCCCTGGAGATGCCCTTGGGCTGTGCCAGCTGCTTCTCCAGGGCCTTGGCTGTGAGCAGCCCCTCTTTTGGGAGCCGTGGAGAGCCCAGGACGAGTGATCAGCTTCCCCGGCGTTGTGTTTCCTGGCAAAATGCTGCGTGCTGAAAGTGCTGGGGGTAGGATTGCTCTGTGCTTTTGGGAAATTATCCATGGAGAGCTTGGACGGGGAAGCCTCTTGTACGGACTGCTGGGAAAGGCATGCCATGTAATCCCCGAGGAAGCAGAGCAGTGACTACAACCCATTTTCCAGAGGTGAAACAGTCTCCTGTTCCCTCTGGGGGATGAAAAAAATGTGCTAATCCTTTCCAATTTTGGCTCGGGGAGGGCGAGCTACCTTTCCCAGCAGCGCCGTGCGCCAAAGGGTTCCGAGCGGTGCGTGAGGAGCTTGGAATCCATTCCGCCTGGCCGGAGTTCAGGAGCTTTCCTGGAGCACTCTGTGTCTGCTGGTGGTGCTGACAGCCTTGGACATAGCCTGCAGCCGGCACCGCTCCCCAGGATCCCATTTCTAGATTTGGACTCTTCGATCCAAAAATCTCTGACAGCAGAGAGGTGAGGCTTGGGAATTTTCTTGGAGCTGATGAAAGAGTAGCCTGCCTGCACGGGGGATTTGTGCCAATCCAAGTTACACCTGAAGGGTCAGCAGCTCGTGGGGTGGGGTGTCTGGAGTAGAGACCACACAGCTGGAGAGAGACTGTTTACAAAAATGTGTGGTGATAGGGCAAGCGGGAGTGGCTTCACACTGAAAGAGAGGAGGTTTAGAGCTGAAATTAGGAAGAAATTGTTCCCTGTGAGGGTGGGCAGGCCCTGGCACAGGGTGCCCAGAGAAGCTGTGGCTGCCCCTGGATCCCTGGAAGTGTCCAAGGCCAGGCTGGACAGTTTATTGGAAGGCTGGTATACTGGAAGGGGTCCCTGTTCCCAGCAGGGGTTAAGAATGAGATGATCTTTCTCTGATCTTCTGTACTTTCAGGGAGGTGTGTGTTTGGGCTCTTTGGTGACACAGCCCTGCTGAAACCAACCTGCCTCTTGTGCTTTTAGCTCTGGCACACTTTTGAGGGCTGAAATCTAGAGAGATTTCTTTGGTTTCCAAAGAAACCTTCACCTCTGGCTTTTATTTCTACTTTCACTTGTTTGGCTTTCAGGGCTCCTCCCAACAGTTGCTTGACCCAAAACCACAGACTCCTGCTTGCTGAAAAGAGAAGGAGGAGCAGAAAAATCCCAGTGTTGTTCAAGGAGAAATAACACTTCAGCCTCACTATTAGACCTCTATTGTCTTCAGCCTCAGAGTTCTCTTTCCCTTTCACTAGATCCAGGAGAAATAAAATCCTATGAGCAGTTGCTTTGTGTTCTTTCCATTCTCTTTTTTTACTCCCCCCCCCTTCATTGTGAGTCAGAGTGCTGAGGTTCTTGGAGAGGCTGGGAAGAGGAGAGGGCCTGATTTCCATGGGCACACAGAGTGCCAGCATCTGGTCAGAGTTACAATGAGCAGAAATTATAGGTGGTGTTTATGGTGAGGAAGAAACTCCATTTCTTGGCCGTATGAGGCGTTCACAGATCCTGTAAGAGGGGGGGAAAAAAAAAGCTCTTTTTTTTTTTATTAAAGTGACTGTTTGATAGAAGGATAAACCCAGACCAACCGCTGGGAACATGTCACCAGTGTCAACATCAGCTCTGCTGGCTGGAGTGGAGCCCATTCCTCAGGCACCTGGACACGTGTCCAGGACCATGAACGTCACCTCCCATTTCCCCTGCCCTGGAAATCACAGCAGAGCCTGTCGTCGTGGGGACAGGAGAGAGGCAAAAGCACAGGGGTGAAAGGATGGATGTTCTCAGGGGGTTGACTCCCAGCTCAGGCTGGAAGAAGTTCCCAGAGGTCCGTGCACAGGTAAATTTGCCTGCAAAACTGGATTGAAACTACAACTGGAGATGCCATTGCCACCAGCTAAAAGAAAGGACACTTTTGTTGTATAAAGAGAAAGCCCAATTCCTCCCAGGGATGGAAATTTATGGCACAAACCTAGGTTGCCTTAATCCTGAGATCTGAGGGTTGCCAAGCTTCGTCATCTCTCAAAATATCCATTAATCTTTTTTTTTTTTTTTTTTTTTTTTTTTTTTTTTTTCCATGCTGCTTATCTGGGTTGGTGAATTGTTGAGTATTATCCTAAGTCAAGGTAGGTCTGGTTTCTACTCTGGAAACACCCAACAGGGATTGTTTTTAATTAAAAGTACCCTAATAAAGAATGCATGTGGACACTGTCCCACCAACAGTGCCTGTCCCCATCCTCTGAATGTCTCAAAGCACAGACACCACATCCAAAGAGGATAAAGAGAAGCTACAAAAATCCTGTCAGGAAGGCTCCATGGCCATAAATCAAAGGGGGTTCTTGATTTAGAATCAGAGTCCTGCTCAGCATCAGCAGAAGAAAACACAGATGAAGGAAACAGGTACAGACTGCAGAGCGAATTGGTGAGGGGCCCAACCTGTAAGATCCATCTATAAGTTATAAAAACCCCCATGGCTGATGGTGCCGGGCTGTGAAACGCTATCAGCTTCTGCAGTGGCAGGGGGGCAGCTGGGTGCAGACCTCATCCAACCTCCCCAGGCTTCTGGGGAAGCTGCACCTGCCCTTGCTGACTTCAGGGTGTGTTTCAGTAACTGATACTGGAAATCCTCCCCGACAAGCAGTGGGTGATGGGAAGCATCTCTGCATTCTCACAAACCATTGGGCCCCCAAAAGATGTATTTTACGAGGCGTGGGAACCCAAAAAGCTGAAGTTTACTTTCCATTGTTGGTTTAGTTTTACAGAGTCATCTTTCTTGCCTAAATGGAGCGGTCTTCTGCTCAAGGTTGTGCCATAGACCTGATTCCTCCCTGTGGCTCTCTCACCTTGGAGCCAAGGTCAGAGCTTGCTGATCTAGCACGCCCTGAGTTTTGCTTTTCCCCACCCCTGATCACTTGAAAGGGTTTCTCACACATACCTGCGTCATGACCTCGATTTTGATAATCAGTCTGATGAGGGAGTTTTCACAGAGAGGGGGAGGCAGCTGCGGGGAGGTTGTGCTCCTTTCTGCCCCGTTAGCACAGGAACAGCACAAACCGCAACTTACAGCACGCCGCAGGCACCCCGAGGTGTGGTGAGGAGCCCTCAGCTGAGGAAATGTGACAGTAACGGCACAATAGAAGTCAAATTATTGATTTCTGAATGAGTCCTTTCCTTTGGGCTTCAGTGGAAACAACACTGACATACCAGGGGAGACCTTGGCATTAAAACAAGGGAGGTTTCATGAAGTTTCGAGTGCTGAGGCAACTCCCGGGATCAATCCAGGCTGGGGATGAGCAGCTGGAGCAGACCTGGGAGAAGGAGCTGGGGGTGCTGTGGGTGAGAGCTGGGACCCAGAACCCCCCGTGCCCTGGGCTGAGCCCCCAGTGTGGGCAGCAGGGGAGGGGGGGATTCTGCCCCTTGCTCAGGTGAGACCCCACCTGCAGAGCTGCCCCAGCTCTGGGGCCCAGCACAGGAGGGACCTGGAGCTGCTGGAGAGAGCCCAGAGGAGGCACCAGGATGAGCAGAGGGATGGAGCAGCTCTGCTGGGAGGAAAGGCTGGGAGAGCTGGGATTGTTCAGCCTGGGGAGGAGAAGCTCTGGGATGACCCAACTGTGGCCTGAAAGAGCTGATGGGAAAGATGGAGAGGGACTATTTACAAAGGCATGGAGAAACAGGACACAGGGAATGGCTTCCCACTGCCAGAGGGCAGGGATAGATGGGATATTGGGAAGGAATTGTTCCCTGGGAGGGTGGGGAGGCCCTGGCACAGGGTGCCCAGAGAAGCTGTGGCTGCCCCTGGATCCCTGGCAGTGTCCAAGGCCAGGTTGGACACTGGGGCTTGGAGCAGCCTGGGACAGTGGAAGGTGTCCCTGCCCAGGGCAGGGGTGGTGCTGGATGGGCTTTGAGCTCCCTTCCAACCCAAACCAGTCTGTGATTCCATGATTATTTCCCCTTTGCAATTCTTCTAGAAACTTTCTCCAAGGGACAAGTACAGGAACACCCAGATTTGGGCTATAAAGTGCCCTCTTGCTGTTCAATAAATGTGCATTGCAGTGGGAGCTCTTCCTCCAACTGGTGCCCATGGACACCCAGGTGCAAACCAGCCCAAGGAAAGGACAGCACAAGAGAGAGAGTTGCTCATTTCCAGGTGCATCCCTCCCTCCTTCCCAGGGCTGGTCTCCCTCCTCATCCCAAGGACTTAATTCCCGGTGCAAAATTCACATCCATGAAGTGATCCGGCCCGAGGTCCCCACCTTCTGCTTTTAAACCTCCGATCAAATGGATATTCCTCACCCAGCAGATCCAGAGAAAAGATCTTCCATGTCAGCACCAGCAGAAGGAATGGCAGAAGGAAGAAACCTCCCTGCACTTCTTGCCACGTGCCAAGATGTTAACACAGCCCATATGTCCATACATGAATAAGAAACAATATCTTAGGCAAACCAGCTGTGCCTCCGTGGGGAACAGCTTCGGTGCTTTCACGTTGCTTTACGTTGACTAAGTGGGGTGTAGGGTTAATTAACAAATCTCTGCAACAGCCCTTTGAAGTAGGGGCAGCCAGGCCCAATCCTTCCTCTCCCTCCAGCTGTCCAAGCCCCCAGGCAGGGCAGGTGGGACTGAGGGAAGGACATGACGGTTGGGAAAAAGTGGGAAAAGTGGGAAACCCACCCAAAGGGAAGAGTGCTGGCACATGGGGCCTGCCAGAGGAGGCAGGAGGATCTCTGATGATGCCACTGGAGTTGTCAGGACCTCCTGACATCGAGGTTAAAAACGTCGAGCGGAACTAGAGCTGAACAGGTGTTTAGCAGATATTTTGTGTAAGGAAATATTCTGTGTAACTGTGTGTGAGAAAAGCGTTTGCCTTTTCCGGGGTTTTCCTTAAGTGTCTCTGCAAAAACCCCTCTCCTTGAGCACTGAGCAGTGGCTGATGCAGGAAAAGGCACAGGGATTTCAGTTCCCAGCTGCTAAACTCCAGGATCTTCCCAGGCATGCTCCTAGAGGAGCACGGTAACGGTGGTTAAAGCCATGGAAGCTGCCACGAGTGTCCCACTGTCCAAGACTGGGCACAAGGACACACCTGCTGGCTATGAAATACTGGCTTCATCTCCTTGGACTGATTCTGCCTCTGTTATTTTGGTCTTCGCAGATTTATATCCCTCTGAGGGACGGAGACCAAACAGTCCCTGATGCAAAATAGAAGGAACCCCACACCAATGAGGATATTTCCTTTCTTTGCACTTCAGCTCATTAACCAGGGCAAACCCCTGGCTCGCTGCCTCTGTCAAAAGGCAAACCAAGTGATTTCCTTGTCAGTGCAGATTTTCAGAGCTCCAGGCTCATTCCTCAGGACTTAAGCAACACTCAAAACACAGCTGCAGGTGCCACCATCCCCATTTCCATCCCCATTTCCAGGCGTGTCCCTGCCGTGCCCTGGGGACACCAGGAGCCCCTGGTGCCGGTGTGGATGTGGCTCAGTGAGGATGTAGGTGGTTCTGGAGGGATTCGGGATCTGGATTCTGCTACAGCCAGAGCCTCAGATTCACCAGCACAAGCTGCAGAGTGGGGACCCCCACATGACTGAAATCCAGGCTCTTCAGCACATTCCTTGGCTACCTGGGTAAAAAGGGATATGCAGGATGGGAAAGCTGAGGGATCATGCGAAGGAATTAATTCATTAACAGCGTGCAAAGTGATTCGCAAAGGGGAAATAACCCAAATGCCACCAGTGAGGCAATGGGCTCTGGCTGATATCAGCACTCCAGAACGAGATCCCAATATTCTGATGGATGGTCTCATGAAAAAAAAAAAAAAAAAAAAAAAAAAAAAGCCAAAATGCCACAAGGAATTGCCAGTGAAGGAAGAGAGAGTACCAGGATGCTGCAGCACAAACCCACCAGGGCCCTGTGTCTTGGATGCTGGGGCCAGTTTTAGTCCTCCCCTCTCAGAAGGGATGTAAAAGAGCTGGGAAACTTTGGGGAGGATGAAAGGACTGGGATGGCTTCTGCAGGAGGAGCAATTTAAGCCGGATCTGTCCAGTTGCATGTGCCAGGTCCTGCTGTAAGAAATTATGGTGTAACGCATGGCATCAACTTCAGCTTGAGGCAGGAGGAGGGTGCTGCTCTCAGGACACACATTTCCCCTGCAGAGTCCACTGGTTTTGTGGATGTGAGGAGTTTTTGTGAGTTTAAAAGGGTGATGAACGAGTTAATGAAGGAGGAACTCCTCCCAGGGTACTGACAGCTTCCAAAATGACCCATTTCATAAAATCCCTGAGCTGCAAAGTACCAGAAGCTGTGAGAGCCCCCAGGCGAAATTTCCCTGCATGTTTTCCTTGTTCTTACACCTTTTCGCCGGGTTTTTGGGCAGAGTTAGAGACGGGATCCTGGTCTCGGGGGATTTTCTCCGAAGCAGACATTTTCACGTTCTTCTGTCACAGGAAATCAAAGAGACGTTCCCTTGTGAAGACGGATGTGATGAGCAAGTGATTTCTGCTTCACATCCTCATTCAAGCTGAGCACCTAATGATGAAGCCCAGAGTTCAGAGGCTTCAGAGGGATGGAAAAATTTAAACCCCCAAAGCGTTCTGGTTCGGAACACCTGTGTTACCAGGTCTCCAAGTAAAAGGACTACCAGGCTGTCTCAGGACCCAAACGCTGAGCAATATCGGCAGGACAAAAGCCAAGCAACCCGAAACGCTGCATAAGCAGAGAAACCCGTGCCACTTGCAGCGCATGCACGACTTCTTTTGCCAGCGGAAAAGGGGCTCGGGCTTCTGGGTGATTCACTTGGTGTCATTTGGCTCCACTTCAGAGGTGAGGGTTTCGGAATTACTCACAGCCCCGCGCTAACGGAGCGTGTGATGCTCTTGAAGCACCTCGTAGCTTTTGCCCCCTTTGAACCCAAAGAGGCACTGAGGACATGACTTCAAATCGAGACCTCTCCATGCTCTTTTTTGATTCCCAGTTTGAGGCAGGTTTTATTCCAGTGAGTCCTTGTTTCGTAGGCGCTGCTTTGCTCGTGGCTGCAATTGATTGAGACTCAGCAAAACAATCTCAGTTCCTCACTGGGAAGAGACAAGTGGGATTTAATTATTGATGATACAGAGCTCTTAACCATTACCCAGGCATCACAAATTCATTTCCAAAACACCAGAGCCTGTCTTTTCTAATGCCGCTCATACAAGGGAGGAAGAGGCTCTGGTGCAGACTGTTTGGGCGCATTGTGTGGCAGAGATGGGACAAGGCGGATTGAGAGGACTCAAGCAGCTAAAAAGTACAACCCCACTTTTGACTCTATAGATGAGTTTTCCTCCTCTCCCTCAATTTCTGCCCCAAGGAAACCAGAATCTGGCACATGAGAACAAAAGGAAATCCCCCAAAGCCCTGCTCAAGCCATATATCCAAAACTCTTGTAAAGGGACATTTTGGAAGCCGGACAAAAACTATTCATTGTGCCAGATATGTCTGTTTTCGAACTTCCCAAGCGTATTCCTTTGCCCTTCTGTTATTAAAAAGTTACAATGCACCCTGTGCAGGTGTGTCTCTAAAGGTGTAAAGAGTTGTTTAAGAAGCTGGAGGGATCGGGAGACACTGTTGTGAGGGCTGTGGTGCCTCAGCCTGGCTGGGCTGCAGCTGTAGGGGAAAATACACACCTTGATCAGTGTAGATGGATTTACGAGGTGACTGCACTCGTGAAGCCTCCCTCACCCTGTGCTTTCTGCTGAGGGGAGGCTTGGTTTATTTTCCCCCACTTTTCAACTACATGGCCACCTTTGGTTTTGCCATGAAGCCTCCTTGGCCAAACAAATATTTCTATTAATACTCATCAGCAAAAATATAAAGATACTGAGTTAGAGCCATGGGCTCAGCTCTGATTGTTTGACCTTCAGTTTCTATTGACAACAGCAAAGTAAACAATTTCTGTGGAGACTCAGTGCTGATTTCAGCCACAAATAAACATGAGGTGCACACGGTGAGCTTTAAGTTATTAAACAGAGACCAAAACCATTGGAACTTGGAGCTGCACTGGAAGTATTGATACCAATGGAGCAATGAGTCTCCCTTGCAAAGACTTTGGGTTTTGAAGGTCCCTTCGAACACAAACCATTTTCTTAATCTGTAAGTCTATGATTCATGTGGAGCAGGGAAGTAAAACCCCGGATCCCCTTGCTTTATGACCAGATAGGACAACGCTGAAACCTCAAACACCAGAGAACCTGCAACAAAAGTACAAGGCAAAATGCCTTGGTTGTAGCATAACTCCTGCTCTCAGCAAAGACCAACAGGCACGTTGAATGTTGTTAAATCTGCGCTGGGGATGGCTGGTCCAGCGACAGCCCAAGGCCTGGCGTAGTCGGAGGGTTACAGTAGCCGCATGTGCCGCACTGACCTTTCGGTAGCTGCGAACTGGCCGTGCCTCCCATCCCTCCCCCACAGCCTGGGACAGCTGTAAACATCTCCATCATAAAGACACAATTGTCAGATCCCATTTATTTCCCATTAGGAACTGGCCTGGCACGGGCTTGGGTTGCCCGAGGGGCTGGGCAGGCAGAGCCCATCCATGCCCGGCTGCCATGACCCAGCCGCTGCCCGTCCCGGGACCACTGCGTGCAACAAACGCCTCTGGTCTGTCCCCGTGCCCCTCCAAGCAGAGGCTGGCGCCAGCATCCCCGGGATGCCTCCTGTGAGATGAAAACAACCCAATTCCCCCCCTCGCCTGTCACCAGCTCTTCCCAGCCCTGCTTCTCCCCCGGGTGCAGGAGCCAAGGCTGGGGAGGAGGGCAGGAAGTTGCTGACGCGTATGGTTGGATTTCAGTTTGAACACCATCCAGAAAGGAGCACCAAATATTAGTAAACAGATCAGGAAACATTTCCGTGTTTGGCAATAACTCTGCTTTTCCATGGCAGTGATCTCCAGTGGTTTTTCCACCAGGGGAAAAGACCCTGCTTGGTTGCTTCACTCAAACTGGAGCCACTTGGTTCCTGAACCCTCTTCTGATCCTGCCCTTCAAACCCAGGGCTCTGGGCAGGTGCTGCAGCAGGATCCTGATCTGTGCACGGATCCGAGTCCTGCAGAGCAGAGGGTGAGCACTCCCGGACATCCCAGAGGATTACAGGATCCTGCAGCCATATCCAGCACCTCTGCCGTGATCCTGGCTGAAAAGGAAAGGATCAAGATGCTTGGCCTATATTGCTTTGCGAAAGAAGATTATGAAGCAGTTTCCTCGCCATGTGTTGAAGAGGGAATTACTGTGTTCCGATGGGCTCCTCAGGGCAGGGACTAAAGGCCCGTCAAGTCCTACTGCTTCAAGCTGCAGTCAGTCCCATTACGAAAAAGACACAGGAATGAATCCAGCACTGCATGAAATCCCAGTTTTATCATTTCTCAGCATCCTGGGATGAACCCAAGCTGCTCCTCTTGCAGCTTGTGGGGAAGATATCACAGTCCCTGTTCTGGAGGACTGAACTGCCCCAAATGCTGTGTTTCTGTGCTCTTCCCTGTGACTTCCACTCAACAAGTTTAAATTTCGGGGCTCGGATAAAAAGCACGTGGTCACGGGCTGGTTTTGGAGAGAAGACCTTGGTTTTGGGCACAGCACCTCCCACTGCAGGTGCTGAGGGAGGCCAATGTGGGATGGAGGTTCCACCAGCAACAAGAAGAGCAGAGAGGACGAGGGTCAAAAGCGAGGCTTGTGAGGGGAAAACCATTCCCAATGGGACAATTCTGATGCATAGCCAACAGCGACCCTGAGAGCAAAGGAGGAAAAAGAAATAGAATTTGTCTCTTTTCATGTAGAACTCCATGAGATGGTGTGAGAAACCATATGATCTAACACCTCGTGTGACCAAGTCGCTGTGACCGCATGAATCATCCCACTCAGACACCTGCTGTTGCTAAAGGTGACACTGTGACACCCACAGCATGCCACTTACTTTGCCACCGGTGGTTTTCACTGCTGCCATCAGTGCTGCCTACAGTAATTAACAAATGCCATGTCCATTTGGGAACCAGGGTCTCCAGAGGGATGCCACCACACCTTGTGCTCTCACCATTTCAGTCTCCTTCCTATGCTTGTGCCCTGCTTTTTCTGGTTTGCAAAGATAAGGGGCCAATCTCATCCCACTCCCTGCCCTGGGCAGGGACACCTTCCACTGTCCCAGACTGCTCCAAGCTCCAGTGTCCAACCTGGCCTTGGACACTGCCAGGGATCCAGGGGCAGCCACAGCTTCTCTGGGCACCCTGTGCCAGGGCCTGCCCAGCCTTGCTACGCAGGGATGAGAAACTGAGCAGATCAAGGGAAGCCTGCAGCACCAGCTTTGCTGTAAAGTCAGAGCTGGTGAGGACCTGAGGGGGGCTCAGGCTGGAGCAAAGGAGGCTCAGGGGGGACCTTGTGGCTCTGCACAGCTCCTGACAGGAGGGGGCAGCCGGGGGTGTTGGGCTCTGCTGCCAGGGAACAGGGACAGGACAAGGGGAAACGGCCTCAGGCTGGGCCAGGGGAGGCTCAGGGTGGACATCAGCAGGAATTTCTGCATGGAAAGGGTGCTCAGGCCTTGGCAGGGGCTGCCCAGGGAGCTTTGGAGTCCCCATCCCTGGAGGTGTCCAAGGAAGGCCTGGAGGTGGCACTGAGTGCTCTGGGCTGGGGACAAGGTGGGCATTGGGCACAGCTCGGACTCAGAGAGATCCTGGAGGGCTTTTCCAGCCTCAGTGATCCTGGGATTCTATAAATCACCTACAATCAGCCTGGAGCATGTGTTTTGGATCGGCAACACCAACCAAAGGCATCCCGAGGAAATACTTGGTGCAGCCTCCCGGCACAGCTGGGAAGTCAATGCCCAGATTTCGGGGGCTTTGCTGGGAATGGGCTGCAGCTCAGTCGCGTGCTCAGCTCCTGCAGGGCTCATCTCCAGCTCTCCCTCACCCGGGGAAAGCGCTGAACGTGCCGGGGCGTTTTAACGAGGTTTCCAAATGGTTCCTACTCCTCTGCTCCGAGGCCAGGCTTCCATGGAGCAAACAGAGCTGTGCTGAGGCGTGGATGGAGCCGGAATCCTTTCCTAGCCATGGCCAACTGGGAATAAGAGTTACTTCTTTATAGCAGATGTGTAGCTCAAAGTTCACCATAAGGGCACTCACATCGAGAGCACAGCGTGTATTGTTCTGCAAGAAGGCTCAGCTCAGCCCTTCAAAAGACTCGGGAACAACTAATTTCATTATTCAAAGAATAAAGTGAGGCAGAGGGAGCCAAAATTAACCCTCTGGACTCTCTCTGGAAGCAGGGATTTCTTTAGCACCCTGTGCTCACAGATGCAGGCAGAAAATCTGCCTTACAGTGTCCCAGCTCTGTTTTTCTCGCTAGTTTGGGAGTTGGATGTCTTATTCCTCTCAAAATGACTACCTGGACCCAGGCCAGGCTGAGCACCCCCACATGAAGCCCTCTGTGTGTACATCGCATCAGTGGCTATGGCTTGGGATTTTCATCTCCACTTATGACCTCCAGAGAAAGTCAAAAAAA
>VZRN01000794.1:2779417-2827841 GCA_013397935.1 Dasyornis broadbenti | reverse complement strand
GGCTCGGCGCTCGGGTGGCAGGGGCACAGCGGAACGGGCTCGCTTTTCCCACAGCACGGCTTGGAAGGGCCGAGCCTGGGCTCTCTGCTCGCCCAGGCGGCCCTGGCTTGCGTTGAACACGCAGAATTAAACCCCTTCCCCAGGTGTTGCGAGCAGTCGGGAGGAGGGTGACAGGCACACACAGCTCGGTGTCTAAGGACCTGGTTGGGGTTTTCCCTGGTGAGGCTCAACTGTTATGGAGTGAAAACTGGGAAATGACAAGAATCAGAACCACCAAGGGTCTCCGTGGGTTTAATCGCCACAACCTCCAAGGTGACAGCAACCCGCTCCCTTTGCCCAACACAAAATCTCTCCACTGCGATTAAGCCACAACTCTCCTGGGGTTATTTCTCACCTGCTTCCATTTATTTACCTCCAGCGGAGAAATTTTGCTTGGCCCTCCCTGCAGAGAGAGCCAGCCCCTGTCCCTCCTCCTCCTCCTCCTCGGCAAAAGGGCTGTTCCCTGCCCTGAGGGGCTGCATCTGCCACGGCCGTGCGGCACCGTGGGGTGTCAGCAGCGGCTGATCCCGGAGGTGCCACCTGAATGTGGGAATTAAGCACAAATCTCGAGGAGGCTGACGGGGAGACACTGCAGCGAGCCGGGCGCAGCGGCAGCAGAAGGCTCCGGGATTTCAGGGCTTCAGCTCTGCCACACAAAGCGGCTTAGGGACGGCACAGCTGAGCCAGGGGCTGGATTAGAGGCAAAACCGGCTCCGGGGAAATCTCTGCACTGGGGCTCAGGGTGCTCGCTGGGCAGCTCAGAGAGTGCCCTGGTCCCCCCATGAGGGCAGCCGGGCTCCGGGTTCCAGCACAGCCTCCTCACGGCCTGGCACCAGCCCCTTGGAGTTGGTTAGGCTGGAATTCGCAGCTAAGCGAGCGCTGCCCTTGCCCAGGCAGCCACAGCGCCCTTGGTGCCGGGCTGGGACTGGTGACCCAGACACGGCTGCACAGTTTGGGTGGCCCAGGGTCAAGTTCCTCTTCCTTGCATTGACTCAAGGAGGAAACTCCTCTGTCAGGGTCACACCCCATGCTGGTGCCGCTGCTCTGAGTCTGGGGGCTTCGAGCACAACCTTGTCCCTCCACCCAGAAGAAATGTGGTCACAGGAGAGGGTGGGGATGCCCAGACTTTCCCAGAATGTGTTGCTGCTATGGTGTTGCTCCTGCTGGGACCTGTGGGTCAGGCCAGAGACTTCCACACCTTCCTCCTCGGTCACACGGGCCTTCTAGGAGAACCAGATGTGACAATGCTGGCACATCCAAGGCCAGCAAGATCCCTAGGAAATCCTGGGAGAGCAGGGCTTGCCCCAGTGGCTTTCACTGCAGGGATGTTTCACAGCTCAGTGCTGTGGAAACCCACCATGCGTTTGCAGCTGGGCAGCACCTCCCACCTGCAGCTACTTTTAAAAATAAAAAAATAATTTAAAAAACCCCAACCAACAAAATAAACAAAAAAACCCCAACCAACCAAATAAACAAACAAAAAAATACCCAAAAAACCCAAATTAAAGAAAAAAAACAAACCAAAAACAAAACACCCCCAAAAAAAAAAAAACCCTCTCCGAAACTAAATGAATCTCTTGAATTATTTTCGTATGCTTGCGCAGAAACACAGCCCACTCATGTCTTTGGAGACAGAAGAGACTTGTGTGGTTGATTTCCCAGGATTTTCCCTGAATGGACATGATTTTTGATTAACTGGCAGATCCATCCATTACCACCTTGTTCCCATATTCCCTGATCCTATTGTAAGAGCAGCGGCTGCACAGGATGCCACAGACCAGCCCTGCCGAGTGATGTTCCCTGGGTGGAAGTCACCACAACTGGGAGCTGAAAGGCTTTGAGAACCCACGGCCCTGGCTTTCCTTGTGATGAGGGAGACAAGAACACCGTGGTCTGGGAGGTGGAAGGCTCCAGCCCCACTTCAGACAGTGGCTGTGGCTCGTGGCACAGATGAGGTCAGACACAGCCATCCCCCTTCTCTGGGAACAAGGAGATAGTGGCTGGAATGGACGGATCTGCCAGCTAATCAAAAATCAGGGAAAATCCCAGGAAATCAACCAGACAAGTCTCTTCTGTTGCCACCCCTCTGGATACAGTGGCCCCTTTGAAACATCATCCCCTGTCAGCCGCCTCGCGTGGGAATTCCACATCTCCCTGCTCCCAGCATTCGCGCAGCCTGGAGCGCATCCAGAGGAACACATCCAACAACTTCTCCACTCCACCTTAATAAAAAAAAGAACCAAGTAGTTTTTATCTAAATCATCTTAATCTGGAAGGAAGCTACAGGACAGATGCATTCTGATAGACTGGCATGATATTTTCAGGAGGAATTTCTTCCAGGAAAGGGTGGTCAGGCACTGGAAGGGATTTCAAGGAATAAGTGGACGTGGCACTGAGTGCTCTGGGCTGGGTGACAAGGTAGGGACTGGGCACAGCTTGGACAGATCAGATACTCATGGTATCAGAGGCTGCTGCAGATGGAAAGCCCCTGAAAAAGCATCACATCTCTTCAGTGAAGAGAGGAACAACAGAGCGTTGAGCCAAAGATGCCTCATATCCAGTCTTCTGCCTGCGTTTAAAATTAACAAGTCTTAAATTCTTAGTGTCACTTAAAATACTGCACTAGGAATGGCCGAAGGCAGCAGCAAATCACAGCAGTCAGGTGCTGTGCTACGGGATGTCAGCTTTGGGTGAAATGCAGGGGGAAAAAAAGAAGAACAGAGGCTGAATTGTACTCCTCTAATGGTTTAAATTCTGTCTGCTATATTTTGTTGGTTTTAGTGCTGTGGTAGAGAAGTACTAGACTTGTGACACGTGATTTGAGAGGAAGGGCAAGTTAAAACCAAATTTAGAATAAATAAATGATTTTCTGGTTAATTTCTGAGTAATTTCTGAGCTCATCCAGTGCCACCCCTGCCCTGGGCAGGGACACCTTCCACTGTCCCAGGCTGCTCCAAGCCCCAGTGTCCACCCTGGCCTTGGACACTGCCTGGGATCCAGGGACAGTCACAGCTTCTCTGGGCACCCTGTGCCAGGGCCCCCCCAGTCTCCCAGGGAACAATTCCTTCCCAATATCCCATCTATCCCTGGCCTCTGGCAGTGGGAAGCCATTCCCTGTGTCCTGGCACCAGGACAAGCAGTAAACAAGGAATTTACTCCTTGTAAACTCTGCAGCTTCCATGGATTTTTGTGCTACTTCAAGTCAGGCTTCTCTCCTTGACATGGGCTATAAAACCATCAGGAGACCTGGCAAGAGCGCTGGAGCTCCGTGCCTCTGCCCAGAGCCAGGGAAAGCCTTCCTTCAGTCAAAGCAACCACTCTCAGCACATATCTTGGAAAATTCAATTCAATTCCATCCCAGTAATTATTCCAGTGCACCGATACATCTTCCTTTATTTGTTTTGTTTTTTTTTCCCAAGATGATGTTAAACTCAAATTCAATCCGTCACAGCAAAATTCATAACAAATCTAGAGGAGTTTTAGCAGCTTGACCCTGAAATTGCTGTAAATGAGGCTTCACGGCCTCTGCAAGGCTCATGGCAGACTCTATGCAGCCGTCGAAGTTGGAACGAGTGAATCCATCACCCCCACAGATCAGGAGAGGCTGAGTATGAAGAATCATCTGTCCTGGACAATTGGGCACAGCTCTTGTAACCTGAAAAAGAAAAACATCGAGAGAGTGGGAAGACAAAGCATTTTATTTACCTGAATTTCGCATCAGAAAGATCTGTTATTCCTGAGAAACATCACAGAGCCACAGAACAGTTTGGGTTGGAAGGGAACTTAAACATCAACTCTTTCCACCCCCTGCCATGGGCTGGAACACTTTCCACTATCCCAGGTTGCTCCAAGCCCTGTCCAGCCTGGCCTCCCATCCCAAAAGGCAGATCCAAACATTAACCATCAAAGTACCACAGTAAAACACTTATTTCTGGGAGTTAAATAATTAGAGTAAAACTTTACTGTGTGTGGAAATTTAAAAACTTTACTTTTTTTAATTTAAAAACTTTGTTCTGTTTTCTTCTCAGCCCGTCTCAGCAGAAATGACTTGTCTGACCCTAGCGCAGAGATCTGAAAAGGTGTGAGGGTGATCCCACACCAGCAAAGTGGGGCTTGCAAAATCCCAGACTGTTCAGCATAGGAAAGGGAACCTGCTGTCTCCAGGATCATGGAATCCCAGGATCCCTGAGGCTGGAAAAGCCCTCCCAGCCCATGGAGTCCAGGCTGTGCCCGCTGCCCACCTTGTCCCCAGCCCAGAGCACTCAGTGCCACCTCCAGGCCTTCCTTGGACTCCTGCAGGGATGGGCACTCCAAACCTCCCTGGGCAGCCCCTGCCAAGGCCTGAGCACCCTTTCCATGCAGAAATTCCTGCTGATGTCCAACCTGCTAAAGCATCACACAGAGAGCACAATTTTCTTTTGACCATTTCTTGGATTTCCACACAGTAAACCATTACTGTATCCCCTCATAGGGGGGACTGTCAGCTTCCAAGGAATCTTGCTGAATCCAGGGGATTTTTCCACTGATTCAAATGAACCCTCAGCTGGCCACTGCTGAGCCATTCTCTGCCATGGCCAAGGATGGATGAGCTGCAAAGCACCCACATTTATGTTGCTGGCTGCATTCTGTGTTACTGCGTGTCAGCATCTCCTCAAAGGAGGAAATTAGCTGAAATAACCAGTTGCAAACCCTTATCCTTTACTCAGCTTGACAGAAGAGTCTATCCAGGCATGGCAAATCCAGTCAGAGACCCTCACTCAGACTAGTTTCAAGTCAGTACTTAATTTATTCCTGAATTTTTTCTTACAGATCAAGCTGAGTACAAACAGTGCAGAAAGATTTGGCGGAAAAAGGCTTTTCTGAGCGTTCTTCCTTCTTGGCTACCCAGTGCTTATTTGATGCTGGCTGTACCAAACAGCTCCTACCCCTCCTGGTATTTGGTCAAAGGTTGGACCTGATGATCTGGGAGGTGTTTTCCAGCCTCAGTAATTCCATATAAAGTGGCTCTGCCAAAGACACACGGTGGGTTGGGAAGCTGCTGGCTCCGAATGCTAATGGTGCCTTCACCATAATTAGAGCAAGGGGATCCAGAATTGCAGCTGTGCTGCTAAGCAGTGTCAGTAGAATTTTGGAAGTCCTAATCCCTCATCGGCCACGGATAATTGTAATGTCTGCATTTTAATCCCAGGATTGTGTTTGGCCATGTGAGGGATGTTACAGCCGGATTTAATTAACAAGTAGGATAAATCCCATCTAAAAGAGTCAGGGGAAAGATGCACCCATCTTACCAGTTCCCCTGGCCTCTGCGGCAACAGCTTATTATAATTGAAAGTAAAGAGGGCTTTAGGAGAAAGAGGGAGCTCTGTCCCAGATATTTCGTTTAGGCAGTGATTATTTCATAGGGTGGCATTAGAGATCTCTTTATGGAGATAACGGGTCTGACCTACCCTGACTTACTTGCAACCTAAGACATACTGACATTCACCCACCAAATTACAGCCTGGTGATAATTCCTCCTGTGGCACCAGCAGCTGCTGGAGTCAGAGCCTTGCTTGGCAGCAGCAACAGAAGCAAGAGCTGGATGGGGTTTGGGATCCCTTTCCAGAGCTGGATCCAACTCTTCTCCCTCCTCCCACCAGCAGCTCTCAGCAGGTAAGGCAGGAGGAAAGACCAGATGTCACAACCAGGGAACCTCAGCAGTGACACCTGTTTTTTGCAAAAAATCCCCCTGAACTGATGAAGAGGAACTTAAGCAACACACCACGATTCTGATATGTTTTATATAAATATTAATACCCCTGCTAAGGCCGCTTTTGCAATCCCACCAATACTTGACATGCAGAAAAATAAACTCTGTGCTAACGAGACCAGGTTCCCTAATTGGGTGCAGATCAAGGGGTATGAGCAGACTCCACAACAGCCATCCACTGCAACTTCAAAAAAGGAAAAAATTTTAGGGGACTGCTTGAAAAATAAATATTTTGAATCAACCTCCACGTTCAAATTCACCAATGTAATTTAACTTGAGAGAGATTGGGTAAACATGGATATACACTCCAATACTTGAGGAAATCGCCAACAATTTCCTTGGGTTTTTAAAAGAAGACTGTAAAATATACACATTTTGCTATTATTACCCTTAGGTAGTTTACTTTAAAATATTTTTCTCATAGCATTCTGTTAAATTGAGCTGGGCCAAACCAAATAATAACAATTAATGCGTCTGTACTTCTGCTCTGCTGTGGTAGGGTGGGAATTTTGCTAATAATACCACATACTTTTGGATGCAGAGCGATGGATTGAGTCATGTTTTTTAAATACCAGTGAAAATCCCACCGAATTACGTGGGATTTACTTCCTTCCTGCACGCTGCTCCTACCCCTGCTTACCAGGAGAGCTGCATAACTCACCGCTGAGCAAGGCCCACAGTGTTGGAAAATGGCTAGAAAACGACCTAGATTTGTTGGCCAGCCCTGGATGCTGCTCATGGCTCCGTGGAGGAATGTATTCCGGATATTGAGCAGCCATGCCCTTTTTTCTTGCTCCCCGAGGACAGAAAGCACAGCCCCAGCCGTGTCCTCCCAGCTGACTGATCCCAGGGAGTACCTGGGAGTATCTCCATTTCTGGCACTTGATGCTGCTTGGTTTAGGCAGGGAGGGCACAATCCTCTGCAGGTGACTGAGAATTAACTCCTGCACCTCTGCAGGGTCTGAGTCCAGGTGCTCGCTTCCAAAGGCCACCGTTGTGTGGACCACGACTGAGGGCCCAGTTTCCGGAGACTCTGAAGGAAAGGAAGAGGAGAGGTGCTTTTGGAGGATTGCTCATTAATACCTGCCCACCATCACTGTAAAAAGAATTGTTTATCGAGTCTAAATCGCCCCTCCCTCAGTTTAAAACTATCACCCCTTGTCCTTTCCCAAAAGTTTGTTCCCATCTTTTAAACATGAACTCACTGCTCAAGTGCTGATGTTCATCCCAGCAGACTTGGATAGGGCCAGGCTTTGTTACATTTGGGGCTGGCTGTGGGTTCTCTGCAGCAGGTGACTCCTGCCCCCCCGGCAGGTCGGTTTGTCACCTTGCAGATGTGGTCTGACAACCAGCAGCAAGAGATACTGCCTAGAACAGGGGATTTTCAGGCTCAGGGACTTCCCTGTGCCAAGGCAGGATGAGGACCCAGCAGATCCTAGTGGGAGTCATTCCTGTTCCAACGAGCAGGACGGAGCAAGGACATGACCTGGGTTATGCTGCATTTCAGCTGAGCTGGTTGTTCAATTAAGTGATTCCCTCTCGTTGCCTTACCCAGCAATTCCCTCCTATGGAAGCAGCAAGCCTTTCCTGGTTAAACCTTTGTTTGAATTAGCACATTCCTAGAAAAAGATTTTAGTTTCAGCTAAGGAATGTTTTCTGACCAAGGAATCCACAAAGAAAGAGGCAGTTGAACACTTTCTCACCATTCTCGCTGTTAGGCACCAAGCTTGATAAACTCTTTTATTTTTTTATTTTTATTATCTTCTCCCTGGAATAAAATCTTCTCTGTCTGACAAGGCACATTTGGGAGGAGCCATGGAAAGAATGGCACTAACTTTTTCATATTCAGAAAACCAGCATTTCATTATCCTTACCAACAGTTTCTGATTATTTTTCTAAAAGGCAGGCAGGGCTGGCAGGGGATTACAACGCAACTGGCTGCGTAACGAAGCAAAAACTCAAATAGTTCTTTAACTCTTCCGTCTTCCTAAAAATTCTTATTTCAGGAAGGAAAGGAATTTATATTTTAAAATTAAAGAGGATACTCAGGAATTACACCCATCCTAAAAACCTGTAAGGCAGATCTTCCCTTTAAATTACATAACCCCGCAATCCTCCTGGAGCGAAAGAAAGGAACCACTTCCACTTTTATGTGTCATCTATCTTTAGTCCTCCTGGAATGCAGAGAGATGCAAAGACTGCGGTATTCCAGAAATAATTTATACTGGAGAATTCCCAGTGTCCCCCCGACCCGGTATAAATATGGATGGGGTGTTTGAGGCAGCCAATCCCACAAAGTGTTTAATATTCATGCACAGCACACGGGGAATTCAGCGCACGCTTCCTGTGGGCTCTTCCTTACGTAACGTTACCTCTGCAGGCAGAGAGGGGGTTCTACCAACAGCAGCTGGGATCCTCGGCTGATGGAAAAAGCCTTCCCTGCTGGAGGCTCCTGATCACACCAGGAATTGGTGGCATCAGAGGAACTGCTTCCTCCAACCCATGCCACTGTGTGATGGATTGCAACGACAAGGCCGGTTTGTGTTTCACTGGTGAGATGTGAAGCGCACGTGAGCGGGATGGCTCTGCTTTACCGACTCAAAGCAGGGATTGCCACGTCTCACACAAGTGACAAGGACAGCCTGGACTTCCACAGAGACAGCCAGACTTTGCCTTTTGCCCTTGGGGGGCCTTGACTGCCTGCTTTAGGGAGATGTTGTATTTGTGAGACCCTTAGCAGAAAGCTCAGAGAATCATAGAACAGGTTGAGGATCATCCAGTTCCAAACCTCCTGCAGGGGACAACTATCAGCTACAGTTATTGTCTTTGGATCTCTACCGTTCAATACTGTTTAGTAAAAAAACAACTATTTGAGGTGGCAGTGAGAATTAGACAAACCTCCACTAACTGTAGACACATCAGGTGAAGAAACAACTGGAGGAAGTGACGGCTTTTAGGGAATCATGACTGTCCTGGAAGATCTCAGCTGCCTCACCCAGCAATTCTGCCCTCTCTGAATATTTACTTTTTGATTGTCACCATCCTCTTCTTCAGATGAGTCCCAGTCAATCAAGGTGGAAGAATGAAAGAACGGGAAGAATGGTGAACGGAGTGGAGTTAAAAGGGACAGCGAGGTGCTGCTGTGCCTCCCCCTGAAATGTTCCGCAGGGCAGTCGGAAGCACAGGAAGAAAAATGCAGATGTAAAATACTTGCATATGTGCTAAAGCAAGCATAAAGGAACTTTTTATTCAAGTGTTTTGGTTGCAGGACTTCACATGTAAATGAATTTCCACACTCAGCCTCCCTTGCCTGTGCTGTCTGAAGTCTGTCTCCTAGGAAGAGACACACACAATTTGTTCTTCTTAGAAAAATTTGCTCATATAAACAGAACTCTCCCCCAGTTCAAGGGAAATTTCAGTGAGAAAGGTATGTGTCAACACTGATATTCTGGTACTTTCTACGTATTTGTTAACAATACGCCCCAAAAAATGTGCTTTGTACTTGGTTTAACTGGAGACAGAAAAGCTGTTTGATAGTTACATTACAGTTCCGTATTTGTTCTTCTTGGTGCTGGGGCTTTGAGACCACATGTGCAAATATGTAGGGAAAGCATGGGCGAATTTCTCCTCCACACTGATAAGGATAATATCAGTAGGTGCTGTTAACTATCAGGTATTTTGCCTTGAACACAACAATGGCAATAGAATCTCAGATGCAAGAAAATCTCCAGCTGAACGCTGTCAGTAACAAGGAAGCAATGCCAGAGAAAAAAAGATCCCTCTGTATTAGGCTTTCCTCAGGCTCTTTTTTCACATATTCACCATAAGGCCTTGCTGGAGAAAGCACATCAGGGTGGATGCGTCCTTACTTTGGCCAGCTGAGCCATTCTTCTGTTTTGTTTTCACTCTTTTCAGATCAACAGGCTAAATTCTTAGGGAAAACAACAGATTTGTGCTTCCACAGAGGGATGGAGAATCTCTCCTACAAGGAAAGGCTGGGAAAGCTGGGGGTGTTCAGCCTGGAGAAGAGAAGGCTCTGCAGAGAACTTAGAGCCCCTGTCAGGGCCTGAAGGGGCTCCAGGAGAGCTGGAGAGGGACTGGGGACAAGGGATGGAGGGACAGGACACAGGGAATGGCTTCCCACTGCCAGAGGCCAGTGACAGATAAGACATTGGGAAGGAATTGTTCCCCGGGAGGGCGGGCAGGCCCTGGCCCAGGGTGCCCAGAGAAGCTGTGGCTGCCCCTGGATCCCTGGAAGTGTCCAAGGCCAGGCTGGACAGGCGGAAGGTGCATGAAACTTGGGGTCTTTAAGGTCCCTTGCAACCCAAACCATCCTGGGATTCTGTGACTCTAATTGGTCTGGTTTTTCTTGAGCTGTACCCCTACACTGCTGATATATGAGATACATTTAATAAATAAAACATATGCTTCTTCAACTGCCACCTTGCAGAAAGCGAGGAGAAGGGTCTGTCTTGGGGGACATTCTCCAAGCCTTCCCGAGCACATGCAGCCATTCCAGGGACTCTCCCTGAATACAAAACCACCCTGGCTACCTCTGAACCGGACTGAGCAACCCCAGTCACACCACTCATTCCCAGTTCCAAGCCCCGTGGAAAGAGCAGGAGCTGCAGGGTGACGGGTGACGGGAGACAAAGCAGCCTGGGCTTGAATCAGTGTTTAAACAAAGGAACCCCAGCTCTTTCTTGGAATAGCAACATTTTGATGTCTGCAGTCCCCTGACACCGGTTTCATAAACGCAGTAACGTAAACCATGTGCTGGGGGCTGATTTTCTGCGGGCCAGCCCGCGCTCCTTGTGTGTTTTATTACAGGCCTAATGTGACATTAAACGCCATCCGCTGCGGCTTGGAGTTAAATGCTCGCTCTGTTCAGAATAGCAACACTCAATTAAACAGCATTTCTCATGATCTACACCCTCCATTGTGGCTGTGTTTGAGGGAAATAATGGGAGCACTGACCTATATTGCGCTTCTTGTTATCGATGGAGATGAAGCGTATGCAGGGATTATCAGCGATGTACTGAGCAGCCCAGGGGACAGCAAGCCCTGTCCCAGCCTCATAAAACAGTCCCAGGGCGTAGCGGGACGAGTAGCTCACACATTCCAGTTGCTGCTTTTGACTTTCATTAATTACTGTGAAAAGAAAAAAAAAAAGGGGGAAAAGAAAATCAGACAATCCCTTTCCTCTCAGAACATTAAATATGGGAATGCTGCGGTTAAGCTGATTATGCCTTCCTGAAAATGACCAGACTGCTAAAACTAAGAATTTAATATTAAGCCTAGTGCTTTGTAATATTTTTTTCTGGGACACCTCTTCATGAAGTTTTAATGGTGCATTATGTGGAGTGTGTCCTTCACACACAACCCTCCCCCAGCCGCTGGGGGCTCATCTCCCAGCTCTCCCTCAGTTGCCTCTGACTCGAAACTCTGATGGCTTTGGTGACTTTTTTTCAAATCTTTTCTCAAAGGGTGAATTAATAGCAATAAAATGCTTGGGTTGCCTCAAGGACATCAAGTGAATGGTTGTATGGCTCGACAAACACCGAAATGGCTTCACATATCAACAAAATGAACTCAGAGAATCTCGAATCTCTGGGGAAAAGAGCCCTGTGACTTCTGTACTGCAATTCAAATGAATGAAGAAAACTCTGCACTTCAGCACACAAAAGGTTCCTAGTGAATTTAAGCTCCTTCAGCTGAAGGTATTTTCAAGCAGTTTAGAAAATTTCAGAGCAAATATGAATCCTAATTCCTCTCTGTGATTAACTCTTCTATCTTCTAATTACAGTAAGATCTGCTTTTTGCCTCAGTTTTATAATCTTCATAAAAAGCTGCACAAAGTAGCATTAGCCCCACTGTGTGCATCCAAATGCTATTTAATTTCATGCCGAAGAGAAATCCACCAGCCTGGCTAATTGTGGAGTTCAGGTCCATGTCTCTCTTCCCGTGACAGAATTGATGGCCAAGGCTCCTGTGAGCTGGAGGACTTGCTCTGGAGGATGCCAGCAGGAGAGCACCTCGCACATCCCTCCCTGCTGGAAACATTCCCTGGCCCAAGTTCCCGCTCAAGCCGTGAGTTCAGCCTGGTGCCAGCATCCAGGAACCATCCCGGGGCTCCTTCCCAAGCGGGAACGGTGGCGTGAGCAATTTCCCTGGGGTTGTCCCGGTTCCTCCCGGCAGACCACAGGAGCCCAGACAGGGCACAGAGCTGCTGTTAAAAGCATTAAACACGGCAGGGGGGACAGAAACACCCAGAAACACCCCCTTGTCCCCTCTCAGGTAGGAGCTGTGCCCAGCTGGGCTCCCAGATGTCCATCCCCACCAGGCCCCTCCTTACAGGCACCAGAAACAATCCCAGTGTATTGCACATTCCTGCTGTGCTTCAGAGGAGCGTGGAAGCCCTATAAACAAGCAAATAAACACGAAGCTGCAACATCCCATCTAAAACACTACTCTTTGTCCAAGTTACTCTGACAACTCATTTTCCCTTGGGGAAAGGAAAATAAACAAGGCCTCCTTCAGCCTGCGAAGCAAATTCCCTGCGATGGAGCCGAGCTGCCCTGCTCCTCAGGGGGGGGAATTTGCTCCAAGTTTTTGACACGGAGCCCTTGAGCAGGTACAACACTTCACAGTGTCCAGTGAGGTGGCCAGTTGGCTCTGAAGTGCCTCATTTGAGACTTAACAAAGTCGTTCTGGAGCTGTCTCCACAAGCTACAAAGCTTCAGAAGGTGTTAGGGGTCCTGGGCATGGATGCTGAACAGCAAGAGAGGGGATCAAACTAATTTCCTTCACTACTGCTTAGGTTGTTAAAAAATTTATGTCTGTGGTTCACTGGGTTCTTAGCAGCTGCACATTCACCAAACCAAGGAAGTTTTTATAGCTTGAGAACACAGGCAAGAAAGTGACGTCAAATTGGAAATCCAGCAACAAAAAAAAGCTGAGCTATATGCAAAAACAAAGCTAAGAGTTGTAAGATTGAGGTTTTTCCCCTGCTTCATCCATTATGCATTTCAGCAAGGCCAACAAGTTGATCTAAGGACATGGAGAGAACCTTCATTTTGAATTTCCATACTTTTATTGGTTTAAATGAAAACCAGATTGTTGTTTTAACGCTGTGTACGAAACCACAAAATAACTATTAATTTTTCCCATTCCAACAAAAACGGTTAAGATGATTTTAATAACATTTCGGAAAAAAAAACCAAAAACCCAACCCTAGCTTCCAGAACACAGAATTGCCCAGCATACAGCCACAGTGATATTTTCAAAGCGATGCAGAAGACATGAAAATCTTGTATTTTCCACTGCAAGACTCAGCTACAGCTGCACTGCAAGTGCCACTGAAGTGAGTGTCCCCTGGAGATTTCATCACATCAAAGCAAGGGGCATGTACACTTTATTTGCTGTTTCTCCAGACACTGACAGCAGAGTGGATTACTTATCTGTAACACTCAATAAATACAGCCAGGGCCTTTTATCTGCCGTTCCAGGGCTTTAATGTCGCCTCGCTGCCTCACTCATGTTGTGGGAAGGAGAGGACCCAGGGATACCATTAGGGCCAGCAGGAGAGAGGAGAGCCAAGGTTGGAGCTGGCAGGCTGGGAGCACGGGCTCCATGCCATCCAGGCATCCAGGAGGGAGCCCAGCCTCCCATCAGAGCCAGGGAGGAAAAATAAACCCAGCTGCTCCGACAGCCAAGAACCAACTGGGGTGATCCAGGTTTAATCCTGGACTTTTAGTCTTTTGCCAGAAAGTACAGGAGGAGATTGCAATATCATGGAATCACAGCCTGGTTTGGGTGGGAAGGCACCTTCAAGACACAAAGTTCCATCCCTGCCATGGGCAGGGACACCTTCCACTGTCCCAGGCTGCTCCAAGCCCCAGTGTCCAACCTGGCCTTGGACACTGCCAGGGATCCAGGGGCAGCCACAGCTTCTCTGGGCACCCTGGGCCAGGGCCTGCCCACCCTCACAGGGAACAATTCCTTCCCAATATCCCATCTAATTCTTCTCTCTGTCAGCTTGAAGACACCCTTCTCTGCAGAGAGGCACTGCAGCAGCCAGGCAGCAGCTGGATCTCTCAGCACCAGCCTGTGGCAGTTTTCAGAGGCTCCAGCAAGGGCTGGGCTCCCAGCTGCACTTTTGGGCAAGCAGGGATGGGGCAGAGCCACGATGGGTCAGTGCAGAAGTCAGGCCAGGCTGGTAACTGAAGCAGGCAGGTGACTTCCCACCATGTCCCGTGTCCCTGCCACTGCAGGTCACAGCTGCTGGGGACAGGGAGAAGCCACGTCAGGACTGCAGGGGAAAACAGATGCTACGACGTGAGATGTGTTTAAAACAACACTTGTTTTGGAAAGTTTCGCTATTGCTAATTCAGTACTTCTAAAAGCTTGTGGAGACTCATCTCCCCCTGAAGTCACCACATGATGTCAGAGCTCAGCTGGGATGCCTGTATCCATCCGGCTCTTGCATGGATAAGGGTGTGTGGGCAAATTTGGGCAAAGAAATTGAGATCCTGGCTTGAAAGGCTCCCAGGGATGAGAGGAAAAACTCTTACTTTGCTTCACCAGCCACTCTCGCCCAGTGGCACAGGGGATGTTGCATCCTGACCATCGGCAGCTCCAAAAAAACCAGGCAACAAACAGCCAGAACTATCTCGTGCTTTAGTGCACAGCAGCTACTGCCTAATATGGTCCAAATCACTTAGTAAGGTATGGCCAAGGTGACTGTAAATCTAGAGGCAAATAGACACGACCAGCCACCAAAGCAGCAAGGAAAAAAGACCTTCAGTACTTCAAAGGAATGAAAGCACCATTAAACCTGAAAAATATGAGGATGCTGGACTTTTTATTTCAGGAGAAGATTGCTCTTTTTAGTCCTAACTTCTTTTACTGTAAACTTCTTACTCTTCTAATAATTCACCATCTTTAGCTTTGGTGGAAATAGCATTAGAGCCTGGCTTGAGCTTTGTGGCTTTGTCACTGCCCAGCCACCCTGCATGCAGTTTTCAGAATCTGAAACCTTCCACCTTCTTCATTTTTTTCCCGTATTTTATTTCTGTGACCACCTGCCTCTCTCACAGCTCTGCCCTCAATAACCCCACCACTGACGCCACGCCTCAAAAAGGCTTTGTGATTTCCTTAGACTGCTTTGCTCAAGATTTTACTTGCAGCAAATCCACACGCACCACTCAGACGTTGCTGGTGACGGCGGATCTGGAAGTGCCCTGTGACCACCACTATTCTAAAAGCTAACAAGGAAACTGTGGTTAAACGGCTACAAAGATATTTTTAGCTCAGCTATCAAGCTGAGGGATCTCAAGAGATTCACCCAGCAGAATGGGCAGCTCAGATAAGTATCTGGAGGGGCGGTTTATTGTCACAGCTGCCACAGCTCTGCTCCGGAGGTGACTTACTCAGGTTGGCACATTATCCTGACCTTCACACAACGAAGCCTCCTTGCATGGCCACCTCTCCCTCCTCAGCAGGCTGGCAGAGACCTCTCCCACTGCTCTCCAGAGCCGGGAGCTGCTGCCCTGAGCTCTCCAGCTGCGTGGGGACAAGGGACAGGCTTTGCAGGCCACCCCCCTCGGCAGAGTGACCATGCCACTGGCCCTCTGCCACCGCGGTGACCGCTTCAAGATGCAGCCTGTTCCTGCTGCTGCTTTTTGCGTGGGAGGGAGCAGAGGTTATGAGAAAGGCTTCGGTTTGAAGTCCAGCTTCCTTATCAAACAGCTCAGAAGTTGTTGTTTTTATTAAAAAAAGGCAGCATAACAGTTAAAGGCAGCCAGGGCTGTGCCTGCACTGAAATGCTCACTGAACACAGTTATCTGTCGTGATATTCTTCCCATTGCTGGAGGAATCCTGCTCGGATCAAACACATCCCTCACCACTGTGGGTGTGCAACAATAAGGATTTAACTGCTTCAAATCATTGCAGCCCTGGCTTACTTGGCACAAAGCTTCCTTATCTACAGTTTGTGGCACGTGAAGGAAAGGCACATTTAGAAATGTAGGTGATGAAGTGGAAAAGAGATGCTGGGGGAGAAAAAGGCAGCACAAGAAAGCTTTTTATGAAGTTTGTGATTTTGAGAACTAAGCTGGGAGGATAACTGTCCATCAGGTGCTCTTGACAAGATTATTAGGAATTCACAGAATCACAGAATAGCTGGGGTTGGAAGGGACCTCTGGATATGATCCAGTCCAACCCCCCGTCCAGGCAGGGTCACCTGGAGCAGCTGACACAGGAGCACTTCCAGGTGGGCTTGGAATGTCTCCAGAGAGGGAGACTCCACACCCTCCCTGGGCAGCTGTTCCAGTGTTCTGCCACCCTCCATGGGAAGAAGTTCTTCCTCATGTTGAGGTGTCTAAGCTTATGGCCATTGCTCTCCATGCTCAGTATTTCACTCAGGATTAAAAAAACCTCATCCTTTCACAAGAAACATTTGCATTAATCTCCTGCAGCACTGCGCATGTTCAAGCCAACCTTTGAACCACCAGAGAAATGGAACTGCACCTTTTCTAGGACACGGGGGAAAGCTGGCACTGGGGCTGAGAGCCACCCACTCCTGTCTCCTGGAGGAAGGGCAGAAAAGAGGAGGGATGAGGAACCAGCGGAGATGCTCCATGGGCTTTTTGCCAAATACTTCAATGCTCAATTCATACTTTTTACAAAAAAAAAACAAAACCCCAAAAAACTCCGATCCAAAGCAATAATATTTTTTGTTACTCTTAACAGACAATTAAATTTTTAAATTTGGCAAACCTCCATCGTCCTTCCCCAATTCCACAGTTTATTTTTACCCAGCATTATGCAAAGCCAAGGAGCTCCACGCTGCTCTCTTCAGCCGGCATGCTCACTCTCAGGTCGGTTTAATGCACACACTGACATCAGATTCACCCTTTTTTTGTATTTGTACTAATGCAGATAATAACTTTCCAGCCTGGTTTATTCACAGGACTGAGTTGTGAGTGCAGAAGCTCAAAATCTCGTCGTGCCATGCCCACACACCACAGCACGGAAATGCCGCTCTCCGCGGGTTATTGCATCCATGGTTTTGATCCAAATTCATGACAGTTTAAAATATGAACCTCTGCTAAGCTTCCACCCTGGGAAGAACAGGATACGGCATTTATAAGCAAGTAAAGCTGAAGGAGAAGACAATAACTGAGTGTTTTCCACCATCCAAACCCTTCCTGTGGTTACAGCACAACCTGCCTGGGGAAAGGAAGCCAGTCCTGCCATGGTTCAGAATGCCCACATTTCAGCTGGGAAATTTCTTCCAGTTTTGCTTGGCTGTGGAGCCACCAGGAAAGAGTAACTCCTTCCAGCAAGGAATTAAGATCCCCAGATTTTTCCAGGAGATTTTGGACATGCCTGGAAATTAGATTCACTCAGAAAGAACCCTGAGAAATTAGTCAATAGTGTCCAAATAAAAAATACAATGCATACGTGCACTCCAGTTTCTGCTTTGTAAGCATTCAGAGGGAGATGCAGATGATGTATGTGACAGGCCACAGCATCACTCTGGTTAGCAGGACTGCAAACCCAGTTTCCATACTAAAGAACATTTTCAGCATGTTATTCTCACAGAGCCTACTAGCTCCCCGTGGCTGGCACTGATGTTGACAGAAACTGAAGACATCTTTGAGAAAATCTGATTTATTCAGGGATCTCTGCACAGATTCACGATTTTACCTTTGAGGTAAGATACTTGGAAAAGTTTGGCTATAACAAAACTAAAGCTCATTGTCACATTTCCCCCGGATTAATTTGCAAATTAATTTGCAAAAGTTACTCTGTAACTTGATGTAGGAAGGAAGCTCTTCTAAGTCCTCTGTAATGACACGGCACAGCAGGAAGATGAAGCTGGATTAATTTGCAAATTAAGCTTCCTTCCTACATCAAGTTACAAAGTACTACACACAGTTCTGGTACTCTCTGGTGCCAAAACGTAAAAGCTCATTACTTACATAATCACCGTCATAAAACATTTAGCAAATAACTTATTCACCTACTGTACACAGCATTGAGCTGAATAATAAAGCCAAGAGGATTTATTTTCTTTAAATATTACACCAGTTGCTGAAATAGCATTAAAAGCTTTTCAAGGCAACGGAACAAGAGGTTGGATTATTGCTCCGTGCTGTGACTCAGGCAGAAGAAACACACAAATAAATTGAATTAGAACTGCCTGATGCTTGTGGCTTCTGCGCTGCAGCTCCTCGTGGAAGACCCTGACAGCCTGTAGGGCTGGGGGACAGCAACTGGGATTGTCCCACAAGGTCCCAGTAAAGACAGACTCCTGGAAACACTTCCCTGTTTCCGAGCTCACCATAACCCCTGTAAAGCAACACCAGGCAGTGGCAATGCAGCTTTACAGTATCAGACACCAAAGCTATTTCCATTTAAATAAGTACTGGAGGAAAATGCTTTCAGGCATTAATTATTGAGGAAAGATTCAGCTGGCCTCTGGAAATTTCCACTTAAGACAAAATATTAACATATTTTCTTCTCTTTTTAAAGTGCATCTGGTTCATTACCAGGAGGATGCAGAAGGAAGGAACACAGGGTAGAGCTGTGCACATCAAAAAGTCACAGGAACTGCATTCAACTTTGAAAAGAATCCCCTTGGGGTGACTTTAAGGAGCCTTTTTTTCCCCCATTCAGGCCAGACTAATAAGTTTCAGTATCACCTCTATTCAGACCTCTGCTTTTTTTAATTTTCTGAGTCACTCCCAACAGCCTTACTGGGCTTTGCAGTGCCCGTGCTGGAAGTGCTACTAATACAGTGCAGCTGCCTCTTCCAGGCTGAGGAATCCCAGGCCACTGAGTCATTCCTTGCCGAGAAGCCACTCCATGCTTTGGCCATCCACCCCACAGGCACCTCTGGAGCCTCTGGAATGCCGAGCACACAACTGCACCAAGAATGGCTCCAGGGAATGCACAAACAACAGAAGGAATCTGAACAGGAGCCCCAGTGGCCAGTCCGGATCCACCTCCTTTCCTTCCACACTGACCATGGCCTTGTCATCTTCCTAGGCACAGGTTTCCTAGTGTTAAAACCGAATTATAACGTTCTTCCTCCTGTTGCTGTAGGAATTATCAATCACACTCCTCCTTAAAGAGCAGAAGTGAAGTGGGAGACACAGCCAAGAAGTGGTTTGCTGCCATCCCCTCCTCCCTGACAGTCCAGCTACAGCTCCCATATGGTTTTTACTGGTAAGGAAAGACTGCATTAAGTACTGGAGGATCTGTCTACTGTTTTACTTATTTAAGAAAAATGGTTGCTGGGGAACTAAGTGACCTTACACATCTGTAGGGAATTTTTGGATGTCTATTCTACTGCTAATTCTCAGTGTTAAGCTTTGTTGTCTCAATTCATCATAAACAGCCTCCCCTTTTAAATATTATTAATGACTGTGAGTTTCTATCTGCCACACAATTAAACTTAAATGCTTCCAGGCTGCTTCTCTCGGGTTCGGGAGTTTGCCTCTATGTGAGCTGAAAACCCAAGGAATAACGAATCCCATCGTTCATGTCGCCACCCGCTGTGGAATGTGACCCATGATTAAAAGGCAAAAGGATCAGGATGAGAAAGTTACCAGTGAGAAAGGGAGGAATGGCACTGGCACAGAGACGTGCCAGTGGTGCGAGAGAATTCACGACAAATCACACACAAATATTTGCAGGGGAAAAAAAAAAAAAAAAAGGACTAAATTATATTTGGAGGAAGTCTGTGATTTTCTACTGTTGGGAGAAATCTTCTCATCACGAGCTCAAACACTGAATCCATTTAAATGTAATTTAAACTCCCAATGAGGCTTTCAAGCCGCTGCTTCCAAAGGCATACAAATGATTTCAGAGGGTAAGCTCGTGTTCCACCAAGACAATGCCAGGAGAACTGTGCTCGGTTTGCCAATACCTGTAAGACAAGCAGGAGGAAGGGGCAGGAGGTTTAAAGGGAAGAGAGAAGGGTATAGGGCAGAGAGCCGCTTGGAGAGGTGGCACAAGGCAGAGACACTCATTTCCCTCCTCATCACCAGGGAAAACAAATACTTGCTTAAAACAATCCACCACAACTGCGCCTGTGCAAACACAAAACTCCACTGCCTGGCACTAGAAGCTTTCTGATGATCATCTTTTGCCACATCACATCCAACAGCCCCCTGTCTCAGCCTTTAATTCACTCCAAACACTTTTTAAAAGCAGACGGTAAATGTGTCTGTCTGCCTTACCAGTATTTTAGGCGGTTATGGGGAAGGAGATAAACCCATAAACTTTATTCTTTCCAGAGGAAAATAAAACTTTCCTGAAGAGAAAAGTTATTATAAAACCTAGTATCTAATGAGAAAGTTTCTTTTCAGAAGGCTTCTGCACTGTAATAATTAGTTCAGGAGAATTTGGGACGTGCAGTTTCAGGAATCTTCATCCTGAGATAAAGCTGCATAACACTGGAGCATCACTGGGCTGGTGATCTTTACAATCACGTCACAAACATCTACAGATCCAAACTTGGATGGAATTTGAAGTTTAACACTCATAATATTGTGTACAGGACGATAATAAAAAATCAAACCCATTCACTTTCATCTAGAATTATCTAAGCAGTCTTACAAAGCAAATCCCCTTGCTGGGGAAGAAGAATCTACTGGACAATGGAAAATGCCAGGGCTTCCCGACTGCCAAGCCTGGACAGACGTTTCCTGCGGGAAGAAATCCTCATCCAGCAGATCTTTTACAATTTACATGACTCTCGTCTTCTCTAAAAATGGCCCTGACAAACCATTCCTGTTTTAAACTCACATCAAGCTCTGATGGCTTTAATACGAGCCACCAGAATTGCGAAAAACACAATAAACCTCTCACACAAATAAAGGGAGCCAGGATATAAAATGCCACTTAGGATCACACAGGCGACACTGACACTATCCATAGACCCAGCACACATGAGATTTGGAACTTTTGTTTTAGTCTGGGTGTTTTTAAATCAAATAGGTCATGGCTACATTTCTTTCTGGGGTTTATTTTCTCTTTTTTTTTTTTTTTCTTTTTTTTTTTTTCCCTGCAGCTGAATTAGTTCTGCACTTTCTGGGCCTTTCCTCCCAGAAGTTCTAATAAAGCAAAGACTGAAAAGCTGAAACAAACAGTTTTATCCTTTTTCTATTTTTAGAAGCCCATTTGAATTCTTATGTGCATATTTCAGTAACTAAAAGGGCAAGGGAGAGGGGAAAACATAATTTCTGATGTGTTCCAGCACTGCAAACGGAAGAATCTGAAGTGGATACAAAGGGACAGGCAGGAGAGAAAAGGGAAGAAACAGGGACTGGATAAAGGAGTAGGGAGACAAGCAAAAGGACAGATGAGAAATCAAGGCACCAAGCAGAATGTACAGAGGAAAAATAACATTAAATACAAGGGAATAAGACAGGAGGAAAAGGCAACAGAAAAAAAAGTATATGCAACAGATTTACAAGCAAAAAAAGTTTAGGGAAAACGGTTTTCCAAAAGAAAGTGAAAGATTAATCGAGAGAAACCTGAACTAAACGAGGAAAACACAGAACTGAGGATTTCAGAGAGGCAGACCAGAAGGAAGGCTCACAAGTGAGATTAACAGACACTTCTGTGCATTCCCATGCCAGATGTTCTGTCTCCCTAAATTTAGAAGGAACAATGGGATGAATCCTTTTACTGAATTGGCAGGGTATTTTATTTTTGATTACGTGGTTTAAGAATTAAAGTTGCCTTGGCCGATGCTAAATGTCTGAAAGTCTCTTTAAAGATTTCCACTGCAACTGCTGAAAAGAATCATCCAGAGAGCTGCTGTTCTCCTCCCAAATATGCTGTGTGTGTTTTATTTATTCTTCTGAACTTCAGAACCATAACAGATCTCTCTACCAAAAGCACTCAAAAAAATTATTATATTCTGTAACTGAATGCTCAGCACCACCACCAGCCCCAAGCAAGTTCTGAGTTCATTCTGCCTTTCCAGAAAAGGCTGAGACAACAAACAGCACAAGCTGAAAAATTATTCAGGCCCATCAGGACATGAGAGATGCTAAAGTACACTAAATATACAGCAAATGCAGAAATTTTCAAGGCCAGGTTGGATGGGGCTTGGAGCAACCTGGGATAGTGGAAGGTGTCCCTACGCACGGCAGGGGTTTGGAATGGGATGATTTTTAAGGTCCCTTCCAAGTCAAACCCCTCTGTGACTCCCTGATCCTATGAAATGGGTGAGGAGCTGTCAGGGGTATTTTTAGTGGGTTCCTGCAGAGATTGGCAAGAAGCTTAAAAGTGTACAAACGATTCGATTGCTGAAAAATAAATGGCAATGGAAATTTGCTAATGGCGCGCAAAGTCTGCCTGAGTGGGCTGCCCTGCACGATCTGCACCTCCACGCAGGAAGCTGGAGCAGCAAGGAGGAGGAGAGCTTGAATTTGTGTACAGCACTCGTCAGATGCATCCTGAAATGACGAACTCTGACCTTAAAAAGGAGCTGGAAGAAAAAGATGTCTGAGAGATGGGCTAATTAAGAAAGCTCAGCACTTCTCTAGAGAGAGAATTCCCATCACTAAGAGGATCAGCCAGCCTCCAAAAAACACTTCCAGAGCCAACAACTGGAAAGAAAAGTTTTCAAAAGCAGGTGGTTAACTAACAGGTGCTCCATCTTTGATGGTTTCTGCAAACCCTGAATGAATTTCTCTGCTGAAGTGCCAGAGGGGAACCTAAGTGTGCTTTATTGCCATCCAAGTGACCAGGCCCAACATAGAACATGAGGGAACTGATGGCCTGTGACACATCAGGGAACAGACCCTGACCAGAAGATCTTTCCAACTCTAAACAATTTACGAGACTCGTGCAAAGGCTCTCCTGTGACATCAGCAGCCTGAAGGGGCTCCGAGAGAGTTGGAGAGGGACTTTTCACATGGCTATGGAGTGACAGGACAAGGGGGAATGGCCTTAAGTGAAGGAGGAAGTATGAGGGGCTGAGGCAAAGACAGGAGGCAGGCACGGAGAGCTGGAGGCAGGACAGCGTGTGCAGGAGGCACTGGGAGCACTGGGAGCACTGCCATCTGCTGCAAGAGAGCCGAATGTCAGCACTGGGACACAGCAGAACTGATCTCCTCCCAGCTCCCTGTGTGAGGCCAGGGAATGTTGGGACATGGCGGCAGCGCCGAGTTTAAGGGCTGGACTCCATGGTCTTAGAGGGCTTTTCCAACCTAAGTGATTCCGTGATCATTTTGCTAAATCAGCAGCACATCAACCTGCTGGAGGGAGTCCAGAGGAGGCACCAGGATGATCAAAGGGATGGAGCAGCTCTGCTGGGAGGAAAGGCTGGGAGAGCTGGGATTGTTCTGGGTGGAGAGGAGAAGCTCTGGGGTGACCTCATTGAGGCCTTGCAGGACCTGGAGGAGCTTCAAGAAACACAGAGAGAGACTCTTTCCAAGGGATGGAGGAACAGGACACAGGGAATGGCTTCCCACTGCCAGAGGGCAGGGATAGATGGGATATTGGGAATGAATTCCTCCCTGGGAGGGTGGGCAGGCCCTGGCACAGGGTGCCCAGAGAAGCTGTGGCTGCCCCTGGATCCCTGGCAGTGTCCAAGGCCAGGTTGGACACTGGGGCTTGGAGCAGCCTGGGACAGTGGAAGGTGTCCCTGCCCATGGCCAGGGATGGCACTGGATGGGCTTTGAGGTCCCTTCCGACCCAAATCATTCCATGATCATCAAACTTCAGCATGTCCAGCTTCCAGGTCAGGCTTTGAAACTAAGCATGTTTGCCTGGTGATTTATTTTTTCATTTCTTTCAACTTCTCTCTCTAGTATACAGAATACAGCTTTTAATTTTTCAGACATGGCCAAAGCAGCTTAGAATTTAAGGTGACTCTTTAGCTCTGGATTAAAAAAAAACCAACCAAACCAAACCAAAACCAACCCCCCCCCAGATGCTGTAGAATAAAACTGATACCACTGCAACCACATGAAAAATACTATCATGATAGCTGAAAAAACAGTATTTCTAGTTTTGATTAGTTGCACGATATAATCAAAGCTCTCTGACAAAAACTGCCAGAGAAAAAAACCCTTGCAGCCCCACTCTCAATCACTAGGATCGGAAACGACTTACATTCGACAAATCCCTTCATTCTGTGGAATTTGGGCTTGTCACAAAGGCAACAGAAACCCATTAAGCGAGTGGTCCAGGCTTCCAGGGTATTAGGTCTCTTCCCTGGATCAAGTTGTGTATGTCTAAATATAATCCAGAATAAGCAGCTAAATGTTATCACATTCACAGTAAATAACAGCAGAGCTTTTCAACTTAAATAGCCAAACCAAAATAGGAAACTTCTTCTGGAGGAATAAAAACCCCGGGAAGACCTTGCTGTGTTTCAGCGCATTCTGCTGAAATCCTACTGGCACAGGCTCTGGCCCTACAGGAATCTCTGAACAACCAGTTACCGAAGGGAAAATCAATTACAGCTCAGTCCCTTCTGCAGGAAACTGCAGGGATTTTCGCACCTGACTAACCAGGAGGCAGAAAAAACCCAGACCAACCAAAAAACCTGAACAACACAACAAAACAAGGAAAACTTGTCCAGTTATCTGGAAAAAATTCTTTCCAAAAACCATGTCCTGGTCTGCTCTGTTAGTTCATACATAATGCACTTCCCTCATTAAAAGATGTTATTCTAAGTTTCTGACTTGGGCCTTTGGCTGAAAACAGAGCACAGCAGGACAAGTGTATTCTAAACATGTGGAGAAGTTGCAGTTTTGCTTGGCATTAGCACACTGTCCCTTCCTACACTTGTTCTGATTTACAGGAATGTTATTAACAGGCAGGAATTCTCTCTTCTGCTGTTTGAAATCCATCAGGCACTAAAGCCCCAGCCCTAAGCGAGGCTTTTTACTTTTCATTGCACAGACAATAAGATACATTGATATTCAAATTACATCAAATTACAGAATGACCACAATGGAGATTTCATGGTTAAAAATACCCCGAGCAATGCAGTCAACACCAGCCACTTCAACAGGCATTGTTTATAGGACTGGAAACTCTTCTTTTTTTAAATAAAGAGATCATCCATATGATCAAAGAAAGATTTCATTCCAGCCATACTTTTTTTAAAAAATAGTTTTTCAAGTTCAGAAAACACTTAAAGGTTGAAGCTTTCTTAGTCCAAGTTGCAGCCTGCAGCAGATTTTACAGCTGAGTAATAAACCCTTTTAAAATACGGTTTATTATGGAAATACTGTCAGAGTCTTAATTAAAGTAGGCGCCACAACAGTGGAGATGCTGACACAACAAACGGGCTCTGCAGAGCTCACCAGGCACCCTCTGACCTGGGCATGGAGGGCTTTTCTCCCAGCCCACCCACTCCAATGGCCCCGTGGACCCAGCCTTGGGAATGGGATCACTGGGACATCCCGCTGCACTCCCCACGGAGCAGCGCCGGGAGAGAGGGAACAGCACCTCGTGTCCCCAGCAGAGCTGTGAAACCTCCAACCTGCACACACCTCCTACAGCAGCCCACGGCACCACCGCTGCCTGGAAAATCAAAAAGGGACCTTTTAACCAGAATTTCAGATTTAATTCAGCTTCAGTTCAAATCTGTCGTGTAGATCATGAAGAACTGAGCTCCCTGTGTCAGCAATATTTCATAATTTTCATAAAGTGTAAAATCCCAGCCTCACCGAAGTAACTTTTTCCCACAGCTTCAGAGCCCAGGTTTTACCCAAAGTAAATTAGAGAATCACCTGCTCATTAGAAAAAAACGGAGGCTTCTAAAAAAATGATGCTTTATGACAAGAATTTGCTACACACTGGTGAAATAAATCAAGACTTGAGAGAGCCCTGTAAATGCAACAACAACCCTGGTATCCTTCTATCCAAGAAATTCAGAATCTGTGTGTAAAATGCACTGAGGGCACCCACTCCAAGCAGGAATGCTCCCAGAGCAGAGCCTCCCATCCTTCTCCAGCCTTCATTCTAGCGTGTGCACCATGTGTCTAGGTTTAATCCCACAGTTCCTTATCCCCAGGCAAACAGGATTCTTTCCCAGTCAATTATGTTAATTGCAAAAGAACTCGCCTGTCCCTGGGGAAACTGTGGGAAGATCCTGCATGGCCACACCAGGGATTCCGGCCACATCCTCAGTGCCACTGCAAACTGCAGGGGAGGAGGGAGGAAAGGGGGCTTCTGCCTCCAGGTTTGAGGAACACTGGCTGTGCCAGGAGCCTGCTGCGAGGAGAAGGCTGAAAGTTCTTTGGATAAATGGTGTTTTCTTTGTGGGTTTTTTTTCCCAGGGTACAAAGCAGGCACAGTCTCCCCTCAATTTCTGCAAATGCCCTCCATTACCAACTTCTTTTTGTACTTGGTTTCTCCCCCCAAAAAAAAATCCATCAGGAATGAGCAGGACACCAGGTGTATTATGGCAAGAAAAGCAGCCACATAAAGTAGGTATGACTTAAATGCAGGTTTATCCAGTGAAAGAAAAGCAGTGCTGCCAACACACAAGGAGCCCTGGTCAGGCACACACAAGGAGTTTTGCAAACCACGCCTGCAGATGAAAAGCTCACGGACTCTGCTCTGTCCAGCCCACGCAGAGAAGGCCAAAGAACAACTTAATCCCACAGGGGTTGCACAAGTCTGGGAAACAAACATTTGATAGAGGATGTTTCACTCCAGCCTAGCAAGTCCTAGTGGCCAGCTAAATCCAGGCTTCTTTCACAGCAGGATTGAAAGGGAAAAAGAGAGAAATCAATCAAACGCAAGGAATGGAAGACCTCTCGCCCTTCCCAAAAGCTGAAATATCACCAGGCAGCGCAATCCCCACTAAGACATAGCAAGCATCCTTTGGCTCATCCATCACTGGAAGTGTTCACGCCAAGATTGGATGTTTCTTTCTAGATTGGCCCCAATTAAAACAGTCTTGTGGCCTGCAGGGGACTGTTTTATCTGGTCATAGTGGTCCCTCTGGGCTTTCTAATCTGCAATCTGATTTCCAATCATGGAACAGCACTGCTATGTGCTCTGCTCGGTTCCATCCTTGGAAGTGTCATGCGGTGCAGGATGTGGTAAATAAAAGCACATAGCACTTATTTTTAAAGCTGGCTGGGCTGAGATAGGGAGGAAGGACTATTTGTGGGTGGTTTAAATGAATGTACTATATTTAATTCACGGCATTCATCAGATGACACAGCAAGAGGCACAGAACAAGGATCAAACAATTAAGATTTACTGAGAAAACGCAGTAATTCTACTTGTCTGGAACGACTAGGGACGGCCTGCTCCTCAGCCAGCCACGAGATTTTCGTTTTCCATTCATCGGTTTCTTCCCAAAGCCTGGCAGTGAAACACATATTTATTCACGTCGGGTTTGGTGACATCATATTTAAGAATACACCAGATCTCCCCGTCCCTCTGACAAATTCTGGTGTGTAAAATGGGAACAGAACTGAAAAAAAATAACGAAGTCTGAGCATGGGCTCTCAGCACTGAACTGGTCCCAGCTTGCTTCCCATCACTCTGAATTCTTTGTGGATTTGCCAGAGTGGAGGTGGCCAAGTGACCCTTCTACTTGCCCCACGCTGTCAGGCCACTCAAAACGTTTGGTTAGATTTTTATAACAGATAATAATAAATATAATTTTTATAACAGATAATAATAAATCTAAAAGAATGCTTGTTTTTTTCTTTTCAGGAGTGCCCTTTTCTCTCTCCCCAGTTCTCCACACAATCAACAGACAAAAGAAGGTCTTGCGTGTTTCCTCGAAAAGAATTCTGTAATTAGAAAGAAATTTGACTGATACAAAGTTAGCTCAGTGGAAAACTGCAGGAATGGTGAAATGATCAAAGTCACTTGTAAAAACAGACGAAACTAAACATTCCCTCTTGTTTATCCAACGGGGCTCCGGAAAAGAGACATTAATGAACATTTTAATAGGACATTTCACAGCCTAGATAAAAACTGTATGGCAAAAAAAAACAACCAAAAAACAACTAGTTCCAAATCTCAGGCAACTTAGGAGTACAATTGAAAACACTGAGCAGTCTCCTACTTTTTATATGATAAGCGAATCTCTGTTTATTAAATATCAAGTGCCCAATTTTCATTCCACAGGAGCTGTATGTATAATTACTCCCAGTTTTTCTGGAAGGCAGCACCGCAGGGACAGACAGGCATTCTTTTTAAACCACTGATGTCTGTGCTTCGTGAGCTTCTGAGTGGGAGCTCCTTTAAAACCAACATGAAAGAACTAAACACACATAAAGGGCATATTCACAGCCAGACAAACAATAAATAGCTCGACGAGGCCAGATTGTGATATTACAGCGAAGACTTGTCTAGCGTGTGTGCGTGTTATTTAAAAGTTCAAGAAGTCACATACATTTTTAATAAACCAAAAACACACATTATGAGCTCATTACTGCTGAGTCTTCAGAGCCATAGCTTAGTGGACTGGAATAATAATCCAAGCTGGAGTTTATGACGTCCCATGTCTTTCTCTGCACGACAGCTTTAAGCCCAACGCAGTTCCGTAACCAGACAATTCCCACTCTGCTCGCTCAGCCCGGGATTCCCATGAACTACAAACTTCCTCTGCCATAACCAAGGGAAACTGAACACAAAAAAAATTATGCAAATCACTCCCCAAAACACATATCTGCGCCTCAGAAAGAGAAAATGAAAATATAAACCCTGCTGCCGTTCAAATTCCACATAATTGTTTTCTCCCGCTTCAGCTAGAAAAACAGAAACAGCCTGATGGCTTTGTGGTGAAGTCGTGATGCATTTCACAAATTTCCACAGTCTCTGCAGCAGATTTAAGGCCCATGAGTGCTGTCCATGTTGAGTAAGAGATGCCACAGTTTTGAAAAAAAGCTCCTGAAAGCAGAGAAGTGCAAACGTGGCTGTTTAACCACCCTAAGCTCCCATTTAAAATAAATCCAGTTTGTTAAGCGAGGAAAGGAAGGAGGAATGGCAGCATCACCCCAAGCAGGGCTCATCTTGTCCCTCTGTCCCCCAGGCTTCACCTTTCTGGGATATTTGAGAAAAACCTCCACAGCGCAACCTTCCTGGTGGCTACAAAGGCAGCTCACCAATGTATACACTGATATAATTACCAGCTTCCAAATTACAGGTTTTAAACCCCCTAAGGAGAATAAAATAGCTGCTGAATTTCCTAAAACCATTCTGAGAAATACCTAGTGATGCACCTCTCCCACAGAGCCAGGCTGGGTGAGGTTCCCTCCAGGTTACCTCCTCCTCCTAGTTGTTATGAAATAAAAAAGGTATCCAGAAGCATTGGAAGAGCTGTAAATTACACTAAACTCCTGATTCTAAATTGTCCATGAAAACCTGCAATTGGCTTAAATCGGTGAAGAGAGTCAATGTGCCCCTGACTTATAAATTGTATATTTACATGAGGGATATCGGGGTAAAACAGTCTCAACTATTTTGTATTTTTGTATCAACCAATAACATAAACTTAGTTCATGTTAAAGTTAACACTTAGAATCATAGAATCATTTAGGTTGGAAAAGGCCTCCAAAATAAAGCCCAACCTTTGCTTGATCCCCACCTGGTCAATTCACAGAATTCCTCTTAATTTCAAGGGGAGGAATTTAAGACACAGCTTTCAAACTGACTGTGGACAGGACTACCAAACCTCAAAATCTGGCCCATAGGAAGGTGATTCAGGCTACCTGGAACACCACAAGCTTTGCTAATGGTCATTTCAAATGGTCTGCTGGGGATAAGAAATGGACAATTTATTATCCATCTGAACAGAAAAACTCAAAACAACGTAATCGAATTAAGACATGTCAGCTGAAAGTGGAAAAAAAAAAAAAGTAGTATTAGTTCCCAAATCAAAACATGAAATTAAAAGAAAAAGAATCGCTTCTGGCACATTCCATATATTTGGAATGGTGGAATAAAATTCAGCAAAGAGCAGATGGGATTTGCCCTTGCTTTGTTCCCCACAAATCATGAAAAGCAACACAATGCTAATTAAAATAAAACAAGACTTTGCAGAAGATGTTTTGGGGTTCTTGGGCACCAAGAGTTCTGAATAAGCCAGGAAAACAAACAAACAAACAAACAAAACCAAACAAACCAGAAACTGGTTTTTGCACAGCTTCCAGAATGCTTAACCCCCCGTGATGGTTGCGCACAGGAACACACAGGATTCTCTTCAACCTTCTGAAAAACTTTGAGGAAGTCAAAAATCTCAGAACGAACCTCTCAAAACCTTGCACAAGATTTCTAATCCTGAAACAATCGATGACTCACAATTTGTAGCCTCAGTGAGTGAAACTGCTGACATCAAAACCAGTGTCAGGGGTGAGCTGGAATGATAATTATGCATACTCACTTTCAGCTAGCCAAATGCCTCCCAAAAATAGAACCAGAGATATGAGGCCTAATTAGAAGTGTCTGAATTACCAGGATCCCTAATTATTAAAAAAAAAAAAAAAAAAAAAAGTTACTGATGACAACTCAGCAGAAGGTTTCCATTCCACTACAAGCCTTCTAGCAAAATATTCACAGTATTAAAAACACTGAATTTACACAAAGCTGAATTTATTCTCCCTGATTTTCTTAGATCCCCAGGGCTCCTGCTTCCAGAAGGCCACATCCCTTCTTTTATTACATTTCTGACTTGGGCACTAACTGACACAGGTGGCATTTCCTGCTCCTTTCGCAGCATCTCAGGATACTCCAGGATGAGCCATGGGCTCATCATCCTTCCAGCACATAAAAAGGGAAGAACAAAACCTCTCATTTGCTAAAGGGTTTCGTTAACAACAGCCACAGTGCAAAATTCACCTCAGTTTTCCAGGCACTCCAAACCCCATTTGATTTAATGCTTCCTTAGAGATCGCTGTTCTCCACAGCCTAAAATATCACCACCTTTGGAAAAAAAAAAAAAAATTCCTCATAAAGCGTTAAAACTCAGTCAAGGCACAGTATTTGCGCCGCCCTGAAATGAACATTTTTACATAGCAAAATGAAGCATTTTTGGTACCAACTGTTCCCACAGAAAGGGAACACTCAATCCGATTTCCCCAAACGGAAAAAAAAAAAAAAAAACAAAAAGAAAGAAAGGCAAGGAAGGACATTTTTAGATCGTACAAAAATACAAAGAACTGATATAACCCACAAGGAAGTGTGGCTTGTGTGCACCTCTATTAATCTGTCTTGACTGAACAATATATATATATATTTTTTTTTTATTTCACTCTTCCGCCTCCAGTTTTTGTTTGCTGTTGAGGACAGATAAGTGCTCCTGGCAGTATCTTGGCACAGGCGTTTCACTGAACAGTAGCTATTGTAATAGCAAAAAAAAATTTAAAAATCTTAAGTTCCTCAGGTTCTGAGAGCTTAACTTTGGACCCATTAGACTGAAAGGTCCCTAATTCCAGGTTCATGCTGGAAAAAATAAGTGTTTATGGAACAACAATAAACATTTCCTCTGCAGAGAGCGCTAACCCAGGCAATGAGGGGGTTTAAAACCCTGATTAAATCCTGCAAGATTCTGCCAATCCCGCGCAAACATCAGCCAAGACAATGAATCCCACTCCTGGATGGTCTTCAAGATCCCTTCCAACCCAAACCATCCCGTGGTTCCGTGATTTTGCCAACATCACGCGCTGGCAGCACCAAAGTAACCCCGGAAAGGAGGGTGCTGTAACGACGACAACCACCCAATGACAAACCACTCCCTGCACTGGGAATGTTGCAGGGATCGAGGGCAGAGGCTGAGATTAAGAAATGGATGGGGAGTTCCTGCCTTACCACTGCGAAAAACAAAAAAAGAAAAAAAATCTGAAGCATTAGGAGTTTTCACACGGAGAAATACAGAAGGGACTTGCTCATCCTAGTAAATATTCCACATTAGATTTTGTGCACATTTTGTTTTTAAAGGGATTTTTCCAATCAGTTCACAGCTGTGCCATCTTTTGTACCAGCTTTGTCAGGGCTACTAACTTAGCTTTTTTTATTTACTCTGAAGTGTCTTTTTAGGGAAGATTTAGAACTGTGCCAAGAAATAAAAGTGCTAAATCTTCTCAGACATGAAGGTATCTTAAATAACTGTGTGGCTGTGCCTTTGATCATTGAAGGGTATAAGCTTGGCACTGCTGCTGAGAGGAGTCATCCCCTCTATTAGTTCAGCAGATCCTGCACAGAGAAAACAGACACGGGCTCACTCACCTCCCCTGCCTTTACCAGCTCTGAAACAGAAGCTGTAATTGGCAAACTAAGGACTAATTGAGAGCAACTGCTCCCACTGTAATTTGGTTATGTTAATCAATTAACAGTTTGGAGGGGGGGGGGGGAAAAAGGAAAAAAATAAAATAAAGATGGTTAACAGTAATTATCTTCCTCCCCTGCAAGGCTAATACATGCATCATCTCCCTCTTTGCTGCAACTTTTTTTACTACACAGGCATCCACTGGTTTTTCTTTCAAGATGACTGAAATCCTGCCTGTGGAGGCACAGCTGTGACACAGGTGATGTTCAGGTTTTGGAGGACACAGCCTCTGGACTATAATTTAGCTACTCGCTTTCTAGGGGGGAAAAAACAAACAAAACAAACCCAACTTCTTTTTTTTTTTTTCATCCCCACCTTCAGCTGGATTTATTTATCCCCTTACTACTCTCAGCAGCTCTGCAAAACTCATTTCCTTCATTCTTTCGGCTTTCTAGGATAAAGAGGCAATTGCACCCTTCAAGCCTCATTATGGTTGAAGAACACAACTGAGGCAAAATCTAGTTACGATAAAAGAGCCAGTGGAAATCTGGCTATTAACGCTGAGCAGGATGAGCTGAACAAACTGCCAGCTCCAGGATCCCCTTTCTCTGCTGGTGATCAAACTGTGACAGCACTGGTTTAAAAGTGAATTTAGGGGTTTTATATACTTTTCCAGGATTCTCTTATCCCCACTTCATCAGGGTTCTGAGAAGGCATTTTTAGTGCGTATTCATGTAAATATCCAGCATGTACTGGCAAATCCTTCTGGGTTTTTTTCTCAGATGCTCAAATTTTCCATCAGTTTTAATAACCAGCCTTTTTTCTGCTAACTGCTTCTCACTTATTCCTTCTATTCCTGAATTCAGGGATTCCATATTTTATTTCCTCTTTTTCTGCTGGGACTTTTTTTTTTTTAATTTGCACAGATACTTCCTGAATTTTGCTGGAGGGCTTTTTTTTTTTTTTTCATTTACCAAATTTCTCACAAGATAATTATCCAATCCCAGGAATTCATAGTCAGTGCTGTCTCCTACGAATTTCAACTCAAACAACTGAAGGCACTCAATTTAAAAATTCATTTTTGAGTAAAACAAATACCGAAATTGCAGCTAAACATGTGCCAAACCTTGCAGTGCACCTTTTTGGTGAAGGACATACTCCAAGCGACAAAGAGATAAGGAAGAGGCTCAAAATACCTTCCCACAGGAACACAAGCTTCCTTCTTTATTGTCCAAAATAGCCCTTGTCTTTTGATTCAAAGAGCTTCAATCAGCTTAGCCCATCAGTATCACGAGCAATAATTCTAATTAAACCCCACTAATAACGTTAATAGGGGAAAAAAAGCCCTCTCCAAGCATAAATTTTCCTAGAGCTAAACATGTGTAACATTATAAAGCTGCAAGCAGCCACTGTAACAAAAGAAGGTGAGGTGCCAGAAGTTTCAAAAAGAAATTGAAAAAGCCCTCGAGACCCCATTAAAATCTCCTCTGGGAATAATTTGCAATCTGCTGCACTTCATGCAGACATTGGATTAAAGCATTTGAGCACAAACCTTAATCTGGGGGTTTATTTCACCATGGGTTTTCCCCTCCCTGCCGTTTCCAGGGATTCAGCCTCCAGGGAAGGCAGAAGGATTTAACTGACCACAGCATCACACGAATTTCACGTTAAGCCTCTGATCCTGCTGCCAGCACCAGCCCAAAGTTTGGGCTCTGCAGCTTGGGGCAGAAGGAGCTGACACCCACAGGGCCCTTCCTTTTCCCCTTCTCTCACTTCCAGCCCTTTTCCCACACTCACACTCTTTTCTGATCTGCTGTAATTGTCACTGGCTTTAATCTAGGCAACGCCCCCATCAATTTTTAGCGATATTACGAAAGATTCAAATGGTATTTTCTCATGCTGGCTCCGGGCATATTATACACCATCCCTGTCACACAGCCTTTTTCATGGATCATATCCTGTTATCACCCTGCTGGCTGCCAGCCTGCCCCCCTCAAATGTGTCCCAACGAGCTGTCAGCTGCACTTCAAAGCCATCAGACAGGGAATGAGGCACCTCAAAAATAACAATTTGTTATTACTCATCCCCCTGCGAGATGCTGCGCTTCGGCCTCGTGAGAGCTGAGCATTGTCTTCCACTTCCCTCTTTCCCAAGGCAGCTTTAGGTGCAGGAGACAGAACCTGCAGGCATGTGACAGCCAGTGTGATCCCTGAAACCAGAGAACTACAGCAGCAGAGCCCAGAAAAATATGTGCCTGCTAAACCACACTGCAAGACTGGCCTGAAAAAAACCCACAACAAGCCAAAAAAACCCCAATCCAACATAAAAAAAAAGGGGAGAAGCGAGTACAGGGGAGAACTTCAAAGTCAGAACTGGAACTAGAAACAGAGCGTGTCAACTCTTCTGTAGCTGCCTATTGTTCTGGAGGGTGACTCAGCACAACAAAGGCTTTTGTCTTCATGGAGAAACAGAGTCCATATTGCACGGGAAGTGGCAAAAATCCACCGTCTGGAATGTGACCCGAGCTCCATTTGCTTCCATGGGGAATTTCCTCTGGAGAGGCTGCAAATCACCACCCTGTCCTACATGAGCTGGAGAGACCAGGGTAAGGCTCTGGTTTTCCTGCATTCAGTGGAAAAAGAGAAATTTGCAGAAAAACAGATGAGTGTGAGACGGTTGTAGGTGAGAGAATTCACTTTCGCACTTGCATTGAATGAATCTCAAAATACCTGGATTTACAAACTGGAACACTCTGGGAAGGACAGAAGTACATGACAAACCCTGTGCCACCACCACGACCCAACACTGCGAAACTGTCACCACATAAAAGTCACCAGGTTTAAGACCAACATCTATATTTGAAATACTCGTACTTCCCTTTTCGTATCAGCTCTGTCACACGCATAAATGTTAAAGGAGGCCGCAAGGGGAACATGAACAAACAGCTTTTAAACCATCAATTTAAAAAAATAAAATGTTTTAGCAGCACTTGGATGCGATCAGATCCAGAGGCTGCATGATGAGGTCAAACATGCCATGGCAGAAAAATCACGCCAGCAGCATCTTCATTCAAGGACAGATTTTTCTGTCCATGCACACAGAGCAAGATCTGTGTTTGGACTAGTTTTTGTCACTCTTCCCCTCCAAACACTCCCATGTCACCATCAGTGAATTCTCTGACGAAAACACAGCATTATTCTACACCAGAAATCACCTGCTCTCATGCAAAGCATCACGCTCAAGAAGTGTGTGCTTTTTTCTACAACATAAAAGTTAATTTTTGTTGTTTTAGTGAAGTCATGCGTACCCTCAGTTTGACAGAATAAATCTCCACCTCCTTCCATGCACTTTTTCTGTTTTTATTAAAATCCTGAGTGCAGTTTTCCTTGCAGAGTGGATGAGTGGGAGTGTGGAGCACAAGTAAACCCTGGCTCTGTACGTCACAGTTGTGAAACACATTCTAAATCAAACCATATGCTCTTACAAGGAAAGTTTCATCTCTCTCCCCTTTTGCTGCCTGCTGGGGTCGGCCTCAGTGCAGGACTGAGGGGATGCAAATACATTTATAGAAAGCTTTGATGAGAAAGTGATAAAAACCACAGTTAATTTCTTTATTCATTCTGCAGGATGAATGTACAAGACACTTAATTAAGAAGAATTCTATGATTTGGCTTCTTCTCTTGTTTTCTTGAAACCTTGAAACCATTGTGAACTGGTGTCAGCTGGTACCTGAGATGTTTTCGTGTTGGGACACTTCGACGATTTTCAGTGCACTTACCTCATGATGATGAGGAGGAAACAAAAATAAAATCACCAATCCACTGTTCCAGCAAAAATAACTTAGTAATAGCTTTAATCTAGAGCTGGTTAGAAACTTCTGTAGTTTGTCCTCCCAGCTAAAACTTTCACGATGCCCTGGTGTGGCTCTCAGCTTTGAGACCTAACAAGCCATTCTGTAAATTCTTGCTAACATTTTGCAAAATATGCCTGTGACGTGCCGTGGCCATAACTGAACCCATGTTCTTCTTTTTCCTTCCTTATTTTCTGTTCAAATACGTGCCTTGGTGACACAGGGAGGCTGACACAGGGACGTGGGGAGCAGAGATAAACCACCTCATTTCTCCCTCTTCTTTCAGTGCTCTAAAACACACCACAGGGGAAGTCCCAGAACCGTTTTTTTTCTCCGTATAATATTTAATTTCCAGTTCTGGGTTATGCAACGAGCAGCTTTCTCCCCTTGGCCTGGATTAGGTATTATGGACACATAAAAAGCTCCCTGTGTGTCACCATTTCTCTCCTCTCCTTCGGTATCCCACCTGTCTGCTACTCAGGTCGCTCTCGAGAAAAAGGGCAAAACCCAAAAGCGACACTTTCCAAGGGTGCAGCTGTGTCATGATGAAAATACGAATATTGGGAAAGCAAACCAGCAAGTCTGAAGGGTCAGGTTATTCAAGGAGTCCTCATCAAACCTTCCTCGGGGTTTATCTGGGCGGTCAGCACAGACTCCCAGGCTGAGACACGGATAAAGGGAAGGTGAACCTCCCTCCAAGCTGAAACTGCACAGCCACAGTCTCACTGCAGAGTTCTGACAGCTAAATGTTGCTAAATGACTCAATTTCCGTTAGTAACACGGATTTTTGCTTGTTTTTTAAGCAGCTTCCTTGCCTGCTATTCAGACCTACCTAAAACATAATCACTAACAGAGACGGCTGCAATAATAAAATAAAATTAAAGCTGTGCACATTTGTAAAGTTTTACCCACGAACAGTTTCACGTGGCTTGCACTGGATCACATGTTCTGGGTGTCTTGTCTGGTTTATTTCTTTTGTTTTATCACACATTCTTTCGTTTTGCATCCTGTCCCTCCTGTCACGACTTCCCAAAGGATGCAGACAGGCGGCCAAGCATGCAGAGCACGTGTTCTGGAAGCAGAGATAAATTAAACAAGCTGCACCTGATTGCAAATGGCCCCTTCGCTGCCATAATTTTGCCAACTTTCGTAAATCAGACACACAATCAAGCGTACAACTTAAAACTCCTGGTTCTCCAGTCTCCTTTTTTTAGCTTGTAAGAAGGGAAGCCACGGCTAGCAAATCTGAATGCTGAAAATGTGACACAGTGGAGGGGAAAAAAAAAAAAAGATTCCTTGAAAGTTATTGACAGATCAGCTGCAACCTACCAGAGGCTGAAAAAAAAATACCAGATGGAATAAAAAAAATCCTTGCTATTAGTACATCATACCAAATGCTGTATTCTAAAGCCAGACTCTCCCTTCCTCCTGCTACAAGGAACTGTTTCTTGGAAAATTGTTTATGCCTTTATTGATGGTGACTATTGTCTCTAATAGCTGAATGTGACAAAGAGAAAAAAAAAAAAACAAAACCCAAAGTACAAATATTGATGTAATAAAACACTGTCCAGGCTTATCTGCCTTGCAAATCCCATTAAAAAAAACAAACAAAAAAAAAACCTAACTCACACAGGTACTCACTTAAAATTGAAACTTAAAACCCCACAAACTGTTATTAATACTCATAACCTTGACATTTGACTTTACAGTAAAATACAAGAGATGCCACACGAAAGAAAAAAGAGGGGAGATAGGATTTATGGCTAAAGGCGACGTGACAGAAAAGAACAAATACTAATTTAAAATAAGGCAAATAAGAATGTCTCTCATTGCCTATAAACACACACAGATCAGCAGCACAGCTCCACTGCCACAAGATTTATGCAGGCTTAAAAAACACTGAGCCAAACCCCTTAAAGTCAGGATTGATGCAAACCCCAGTTGAGGCCAGCAAACCACCTGAAAATCCTGCTCAGGCTGGTTCCAAAACTACCACATGTTTGTGAGCACCCACGAGACACAAAAACCAAACCTCTTCCCTCACAAACCTCAAGCTGCTCACAGAGAACTGTCAGAGTCCTTCCCTGTGGGATCACTGAGGCATTTTACTACCTCCTAAGGATTTAAAAAAAAAAAAAGTGATGTGTCACATTTATTTTCCAAATACCTGCTGGTGTTTCAGTGCCTGAGGCAGCAAACACGGCGTCGTGACTGTCACCAACAGAGAGGTGGAAAAACCACACAGAATTCTGAACCAAGGGGCAAAAACACGGAGGAGCTCCGTTTAAAAAGCTTGCCACAATGGTGGCCTCTCCCAGTATTTCAAGCAGCACACAAATTGAGACTGGAATGCCTTCCTGGAAGCACTCTGACAGCACCACAGATACGTCATTTATTGCTTCACCTCTCTCCAAGCGTGCAGATGCTAACGGGGCCAGGATCCTGCAGCACGAGCACGAGGCAAACAGACTTACACTGACATCTAAAGGTATTATTTATTATATGGGATGCCTTAGGAAATGTCTGCAGAGGGGCAGCATCTTGTGAAGTGCTATCAACACAGGAGAAATGTCAGCATTTAATTATTACAAGGAGTGCCCGAGGCCAGGTTGGACGGGGTTTGGAGTAACCTGGGATAGTGGAAGGTGTCCCTGCCTGGGACTGGATGGGCTTTAATGCTCCTTCCCTCCCAAACCATTCTATGATCCTCTGCACAGAAACCCCACATTTGAGGCAAATTTCCTTGTTTCAATAAGAATTATGTAGCAGTTTCTTCAGACTAGAAATATCAAGCTCTTGCTAAATTCTGTCTTAGGGAAAATGACCCATCTTTTCCATGGAGCTGGGCACAAATCCTAGCTGCAGTCCAGCCACTTGAAAACAAGTGGTCATTTCAAAGTTAGTACGTTTTTCCTGGTTTCAAGCTGGTTTTGAGCATATGTGAACGCTGATTTTGCAGCCAGCACGGCTTAAATCAGAATAGATGAAAAGGTTTCTCCTCTGTGCTCCTAAACACACCTCCTACTGTGCCGGTGAGAAATGGACATGGAAACAGACAGCAAATCTATTTCTTTTCTACTTCATGAACTCAAGCACCACCTTCCTGTTCTGCAGTCACTTAACAGCTTGTGAGACACTTAAACCAGCACTTGCTGCCTGCACACAGAGCACTGAATGGAATTTACTTCCCTAAATTTCCACAGGCATCTACCCTGCTCTTCCTAAAGTATAAATCCAATGGGAAGAGAGCAATAAATCCTTCTTTGGGGAGAGGTGTACACTTATCCCCTCTGTCTTTGCAGAGCTGCCACATTTTGGGAGAGCTGTGTTTTTAAAGGATGACTTTGGGAATAGAATCGGAGGCTACTGGTGTGCCAGGACTGACTCTGGGAAGCCGCCTTTGCATGTCCCTTGTTCTTTTGAATAAATCACATGAAGAGATAGCTTTAATCCATTTAAATAAGGCAATAGGTTCTTTACACTCCAGATAATTCGTAGCAGCTGAGCCCGTTGCTGTAACACGAGGTTCTACATCAGCTTAGTCAATAAAGGTGACCAGTGCCACCCTCATTCCTCACCCAGCCTGTCCCATTCCCTAAATTACACCAGCCACTGAACAGAGTTTATCAGGGCTCTCTCTGAAGAAATATTTCCAGTGCTTTGTGTATCTCTGCAAAGGTGGACAGAGCAGGGAATTGAAGCCCCAAGGAAGAGCAAGGCAATCAGTAATAAACTCAGGCTTCCAAGGCAGCACAGGTGAGTCCAAAACCATCTATAACATCTCACCTGATGGCTCAGGAACAGAACTCGGTTCCTACAAAAGTTGTCTGAGGGTGAATTGTTCCTGAGGCTTCTTTAATACAAGAGCGTACCCACATTCATGGAAATTATGATTTCAAGTGCGGAAAGCTGACAGCAGGCTCCACGTAAAATTTATGTTTGACTCAATGGAGCCAAAACCTCATTACGCTTAAAATTAATACTTTTTCTCCCTGCTCTAATCCAGATGTGGACTGCAAAAATAAGTGAAAAGTTCGCAGACATATCCGTGGGAGGTAAAGATAATCTTTGTAAAGGACGGTCTCAATTACAGTGATGCGAGTGGCCAGCAACGACTAAAAAACCCTCCAGAAATCCACAAAACCCCATCCAGTCCAGAGGCACTGCCCAAGCTATGAGAATACATTTAAAAAGCATTGTCCAGTGAAGATTTTTGTCTGCCTATTTGATTGCAGCACTAAAAAAAACAAATCCCAAAGCAAGCAATTAAATGTACAGACTGCTTGCAAACCTGCGCCAGACTTTCCCAAGGTTTTCAGCTCTACAAAAGCCACAGTTTGAGTGGCAGATCTCACATCAAAAAGAAGACTATGAAGTCCAAACCAGCCTGTGGTCACCTTTGCACAGTTCTCTCTCTTAGCTGTACCCAGAAGGTAACAGGAAAGCAGGGAGAGCTTTTCCAAACACATTTTCCCCCCAAAAAAACCAAGTGAAAAGCTTCAAACACACAAACAAACAAAAAAAAAAAAAAGGGTTTTACTCAAAGGGAGATACACATAACATTATCACTGTTTCCCACAATCAACCATCAAAAGCATTTTAGATTCAGGATCTGAAAATTCAAGGCTGGTGAAAATGCCCCAACTGGACTTCCTGAAGAACAAGATCTTATGGCACAGCCCAGCTTCCTACAACACAGAAATCACCAGCTCATTAAACACATGTCCCACAAGACACAAATAAAGAAGTTTCAGAATTGCTCAGTTTGGTCTCAGTTTTTGGCAAGGAACTTTTTTCTCCCCCCTCCTTTTAGGCTCATGGCAAAGAGCAGCTTTGGAAAGATTTCTCCATCTAAACACAATCCCTGGAGAGAACCAAAGACTGGGAAAAACTGAGAGGTATCTGTGTTTACTGTTGGGACAAACAAAATTCAGAGCATTTATTTGTTCTGTTCCAAGTATGTCCTGTGTTCAAATACCATCACCTTTATTATCTAGGGGAAAAAAAAAAAAAGCCAGTTTGTGCACATGGGTTCACGTTCAGCTTATCCAATAGGTCTGTGGTCCCATTCTCTGCTTTGGGTACTGGAATGACACAAAAGAGCTCAAGAGGCATTGGATAAATGCCTGTGACCAAGTCCCCCTGCCAAGGCAGCCCAGGCTGCACGGCAGGAGAAGAAGCACTTCCAGGTTCAAGGAATTACAAACAGCCAAGTCAGGCAGACTTGAAAGTATCAGCACACAAAAGCAGTGCGGCCTTACGTGTCAGAAATAACCTTTTTTTCGAACCAGTTCAGCTCAATCAGCACAATCTGCTGCCAGCTTAACGTGCAGGTGCTCTGGAATCCCTCCTGGGACTGCACAGGAAACCCAAGCTTAGGACCCAAACCACAGAACCACGAGCCTTCCCAGGGCTCAACCACTCCCCCGGCCCCGGAGCCGCTCCCCTACCCCTGCTGGAAGAGCAGAATGTGCCAGCACGTCTGTGGGCCACATGGTGAACCGAGGATCACACCACTGAGCCTGCTAAAAATAACTCCCCTGCCTTTTTTTTTTTTTTTGGGGGGGGGGAAAGGGTGGGGGGACCATGTGTCTGTGGTCCCACAGACAGTCGTGCTGACGCAGCCAGAGTTGGGGCAGGACAAGGAGCAGGGGCTGCTGGAAGAAATGCTTCTGCCACGTTTCCAGGCACTAAAATGTGATGCTGCGGCACACTGGGATTTGCCCTCTCTGCGGGGCTTCTTTATAAGAGCTGGCACCCTGCTCTGGCCAAAGGATGGGCTCCCCTGGAGAGGGAACCGAGCCCGAAGACAAGAAGCAGCACATTTTGCTCTTCCAGCATTGCATCTGGTTTGTTTTCCCTTCTGTTTTTCCCTGAGATCTGTCAAATCAGGGATTCAGCTCTCCACCCAAGGAAGGCAGCCTCGGCTGACAACACCAAAATGCAAAGCAGCCCTTTACCTGATAGAGATTCTATCTCACTCTCCTTTTCAGGCCTCTCGTGCTCACAGGGGGTTTAATCCCCACCCTTCCCAGAGGGAGGGGATCACAGGGATCACTGTGTTTGATAGGCTTCCAATGTGCTCAATAACTGCAGAACAAGCCCATTTAGAAGCACTCCAGATATTAAAAAACCACCTAAAAACAGACTAAGTCAAACACACACTTAAGAACACACATGGCCTACTTTGAATTTTTTTTCCTCCTGATGTGCAATTCCAGCTCCAGCAGCCTTTATTTTTAGAAGTACTCCCTCAGAGAGGCTACACCCGAGCTGCAGCACGCAGTGCACACGGAGGAGCTCTGCCTGCTTTGAAGGCTGACAGAGAGGTTTTGGTGGCAGCTGTTCCTCCTCAGACACTCCCCTGCTTCCCAGATGTGTGGTCCCACCTTCTCCTTCCTGCCTCTCTCAGGCCTGTCAGGCCATTCCAGGAGCAAATCCAAATCCTCAACCAAGAGAAAAACAACCTCCCAAAAGAGGGTCACAGAGATATTCAGAGGGATGGAGCAGCTCTGCTGGGAGGAAAGGCTGGGAGAGCTGGGATTGTTCAGCCTGGAGAGGGGAAGCTCTGGGGTGACCCAAATATGGCCTGGAGGAGCTACAAGAAAGATGGAGAAAGACTATTTACAAAGGCAAGGAGGGACAGGACACAGGGAATGGCTTCCCACTGCCAGAGCCCAGGGATAGATGGGATATTGGGAAGGAATTCCTCCCTGGGAGGGTGGGGAGGCCCTGGCACAGGGTGCCCAGAGAAGCTGTGGCTGCCCCTGGATCCCTGGAAGTGTCCAAGGCCAGGTTGGACATTGGGGTTTGAAGCAGCCTGGGACAGTGGAAGGTGTCCTTGCCCATGGCAGGGGCGGTACTGGATGATTTTTAAGGTCCTTCCAAACCCAAGCCATTCTGGGATTCTATGACAGAATCTGCTCCCAAGCCAGAGGAGTGACAGGTTTTAAAAGGACCACAACCAATAACTCCTTATGTTTCCAAAATGCCCAAATATTTCCACATTGTGGCCTCATCTCCCTGATAAGCAACTAACAAATCAGTGTACATGTTTACACTGGACATTTCAGATCCGTTAGGTAATGAGAGCTCCAAGCTGGATAAGCCCTGCTTGGATTGCTTGGAACTGGAAGCACAGAATTCCGAATTTATCATTGTGCTATCCAAAAATAAACACACTCACTCTGCAAGGACTTGTGGCTCGTGAAAAATTATCAGAGCTGTGCTTTCCTAATTCACATTCTAAAGCCTCCCCACGCAAATACAGCCCTGTTTCAGTTGTATCTTCTCATCAGCTTGTATTATTTAAAACATGTGGGACATTCACACAGATGGAAAAAAAAAAAAATAGGTCAGGCTAGAAACAAAAGCCAAGCCATCCTGTTTTATTAGCAGCTTAAACATGCAGAACTGTAATTTGAAATACCAAGGAAAGCAACATAATGAAAACATTCTGAGCACACAAATAAAAAAACTACTGCAAATCGTGACAACCTTTAATTGCCATGTTGCCAAACGCCTTAAACAAAAAAAAAAAAAACAGAACCGATAAAAAGGCTTGTCCACCTGATCTGAAAATGTGCAGAAAGAGCTACATTGCTCAGTGATCATGTGGAATCTGACATACAAATCTAGGGTTTTTCTAACATCAGCGGCCAATATAACAGTCCAGCACCTTCGAAATACGATGAACACTTGCAAAAATCTTGTCCTTTCATTTGCAAAGATCCCACTTTTAAGCAAATTTATTCCTTTCCTTGAACTGACACTACAAACTTCAGAAAGGTTTATTCATTTCCCTTTTATCTTCTGCGTAACCCCAATATTTACTACCAGAATATGTAAAGCCCTAATCAGAGCAGTAAATTTAATTTAGTAATTCAAGCTGAATGTCCTAAACATCATTTGATTGCTGCCACCTATTGTTGTTCCAAACATGTTGCAAGGAGTTAACCCTTTATCCAGCAGCTACTGGAAGTCATTCTGGAAGTACTTCTGGCTCTGCTGCTGCAAAATATGCAACTGCTGCACCTATTTGGGCATGATAATTGTAGAAAGAATGAATAAAAGCTGAAAATTAAGGTGAAAAATATACATGCTAATTATTACATTATTTATTTTACATCTATTTTTAAAAACTGGATGTGTATGCACACTAACCTCTCCATTAATCTAAGACTTGGCTTCTCACTCACAAGAGGAGTAAATCTGGAACAGTCATTTCTCACACAGTCCACATACAATGCTACTTTTAGGTTGCCAAAGGCCACTTAATTCTGTCTTCTCCTAAATACACACAGCTTCACAATGACATCATGTCCAGGATCATCTAAAAGGTTAAAGAACACAAAAACTACCCAGTCTAGTTTAGTCTGCAGAGTTTAAGCATTAAAACAGCAATTTTTCCACTGAATGCAAAATTTGAGAGGTTATTTCAAAATATTAATTTTCCGGGTCTCCTGTAAATAAGTGAAAATTGTTCTCAGAAAAACGTGGGAGGCAAAGACCACCCCCCCCCACCCCAAACAGGAAATCAGTGAATTCCTGGAGGGGTGAATTCCCACCTGTGGCAAGTCATTGGAACTCTCCAGCTCCAGCTTTCTTACACACAAATGTCAAAGGCCAATTCCAACCCTCACTAGCAGATCAAAGCACCCCCTACTCCACCCAGCTGCTCCTTTGCTCCTTCTCCTCTCTTCCAGCCTTTCTCCACACATTAATGCTGGCAATGCCGCATCAAAACAAATTTAAAACTTCATTTGGCTCTGCACTGGGAGATCCCATTATACCGAGGTGGCCAAAGTGGGCCCTGGCACAGGTCCCCAGCCAGTGCTTCAACTCCCAGGAAAAACAGACCCAAAGACGCATCCCAGAGAGCACCCTGAAGGGAGACCACGGGGGATATGGGAGATATTTAATCCCATGAACACCTCTGATGGAGAAGCTGCCAAAGCAGGGATGCTGCACTGAATGAGGAAAGGCTAAAAAGCGGAGCTGTGCAGAAACAGCCCAGAGTGGCTCCTTGAACACTGCTCATCCCAAACCACAGCAGCACCGCCTGGACACATCCTTCATTCAGCTCCAGAGTCCTTCTATATAGTAAAGGCCTTCCAGACCAGCAGGGAAGGCAGCTGCATTCCCAAATCCTGCCCCCCTTCCCTTTCAGCCACTCACTTGGCAGTGACAGAGTGGCCACACGTGACCCTCGCTGGCCACACAGGAGGGAGCCCTCCCCTTCCTCCAGCCCTGCACATCTCCCGTTCCATCCCGCAGCAGCAATGGGAGCCGTCTCACCCGCAGTGACAGCCAGGGGGAAGTTTCCAACAAGCAGCAGGACCCTCCCCTTCCAGGAGCAGCTGGAATCGCTACCGGGAAGGCACAAATATGGCTCCCGTTCGAATCGACGGATTTTGCCCCTGGATTCGGGAGAGCAGAGCGTACAAATGACTAAAAAGTGTCAGTGTGGAGGGGAGAGAACGCCTATTCCTTTCAGCAGCTGCCACGAAATTGCATCTTAAATCCCAAGTGAGGTGGGTCCAGGAAAAGCCCCCTTCTCTGCCAGCAAAACTCTGACGTGCAACCAAAACAACGCTGAGATTTAGACACAGAGTGACGTGCCTGACCCTCTGCAAGTCAAAACAGACGTGAAACTGCACCCTGTTCAGGAACACCCTCCTAACACTCTCCTCACCTATTCTTCCCCTTTAGCTCTCAGCCTAAAGAACCAGGAGTAAAGATGCCAATGGCTCCAACGCCGAGGAACTCTGGGGCATGGGAGGTCGGTGCTGCTGCCTGAGAGCCAGAATTAACAGCTGGCTGGAACTCTGGAAGCTGGTCTCACACAGGGAACAGGCAGAGAGGGGAAGAGAAACAGGAAGAAGGGGAGGAGAAGACAAAACTTGCTGGATTCCCTCGTAAAAGTTAATCCTGGAGTTACACAGACGATGAAGGAAAAGATGTTGTGGGGAGCATCTGACAGCTCCAGCTCTCCCAAGAGCAAGTGAAATGAGCTGTTCACCTTAATTACGTCTTCTGAAGGGGACCTGCCTTCTGTCTGGGCATGGAAAGATTTAATTACTCCAAGAAAAACAACTTGCAAAGACATCAGTGCCAGCTGGGGAAGGCCTTGAGATGTGGACTAGCAGAACCTCGGGAAGGCTCTGAAAAAAACCACTCCCTCTACTTCTCTTCTGTTTTCTATTTCTAGTTTTCTATTGTATTTCTTATTTTATTTTTTATTTCTTTCACTATTAACTAGACCACCTTAGCAAGGGCAGGATGGGTCAGGTCCACCATTACTTTCCACGGTAAAGGGACAGGGGAAATGAGAGGGCTCATAAAACAGCAAACCAGAGAAGTTCTGTTTTTACAGAGGATTTACCTGCTTAGGCACAAAGCCTAAAATCAGAGGTGGTAATGAAAATACTTCTCTTTAAAGAAACGCTCAAGAAAACTTGTCCAATTCAGTAACTATTTTCAAGCTGCACAAAGACAAGGGAGTCAGCAAAAAAATTAAAGATAAGATTCAAAACTCATCTGTTTAGATATTTTTGCTATCAAGGTATTACTGGTCACACACCACACATACAGCCTTGAAATTACCCACCTCCTATCATTTTCCACCCTGTCCTGGTGGGATAATTAAGCAGCTCAGCCTGTCGAGTGGGTTTTTTGCTATACAAGATGCTCAATTGCCATTTTAAATTGGATACCTGCGATTCTGAGGCCTGAACTTACAGTTTACAATGTCCCCTTGCAGCTGGAGAATCTGTGGGACAGGCATGGTGAGAATAACCACGTCAAACTGCTCCGGGGGCCCCGCTTTCCTGGAGACTTCCCACTTCCCATCTCGGAGAGAGATGTGAGTTACGTGCTGCTCATAGGAGACATCTGCACCTGCGTGAAAAGAAGGAGTTAAATACACGTAATAGAGAATTCCACAGGGAAAATGCAGAGAGAGGTTTATTTGCAGGGAATGGGGTGACAGGACATGGGGGAATGGCTTCCCACTGCCAGAGGGCAGGAACAGAGCTAATTATTTTCAAGGTTAGGGTTTAAAAAAACAGCTGCTTTAAAAAAATATGAAAACAATCGTATGGAAGGACCAAAGCTTGACGACTCTTACAGCTCAAATTTTTCAAAATAGGGTTAAATTAGTCACTGAGCTGTACACGTGATCCTGCCACATGACACCCAAGGCAGGAGTTGGGAAGTTTAAACTCCTTTTCTAAAGGACTCTCCACCCAGCAGGCTCACATCCTATCTCCAAAACACAGTTTTGGAGCTGTAGCTCACCCTTCGGCCCCCAGTTACACAGCAGATGTTCTATTTGTATAGAGACTTTTATATCTGCGGGACTTGGAAATTCACAGAGCTCACAGACACGTTCATCCACCCAAGCAACTTCCAGGCATACATAAACAAACAAGGAACTTAAACATCCTCAAACGGGGTTGAAATCCAAAAGACCATTCAAGGGCACCGTCAAAAACACAACCATTAAAACCCTTCCCTTCACACAAAGGCATCTAAGAGCATTACCTGACTGTTTTAAATAGTACTTGACAACAGAGGAAATGCCCTGCGGTGCCACGTAATTGCAGGAGCCTTCTCTCACCACCATTCCTTCCACAGGAGCAGTCAGTGGCTTCAGGATGCCCTGAGACAGAAGCTCCTCATAGAAGCTTGAAAGGAGGAAAATACGCAGGGATGAAAACTCGCTCCATTTTTTGCAAATAAAGTTAAGACCAGCCTGACTTTCGAATTTTAGTAAGTTGTATGTCAAGGCAGGTTATGCACAAATACAGCTATAAAACAACACAGTGCCTTGCTTATTGCATTGGGCCTGGCCTTTTACCTGAGAGCACGGCTACCTGCCACGGAACTGTCAGAGGTTTGACCCGGAGGCAGAGGAATAAACGACAGCTCCTTAAAGCTCTGAACACCAGCACAAACTCCACAGGACACAGGTGTCTGAAACACACTCTGCCTTTTCGCTGCTGTCCACGTGAATTTTGCGTTGTTACACCACTGCTACACCTCCGTCCCCCTCCGCAGGATACGGTGAGGCACCCCTGCGTCTTTTATCCCAACCCACGAGTTTCCCAGCTTTCATTCCTCCCCCCGATTCCGCTGCGGGGCTGTGGGTGTCTGCGGGGGTTAAAGCACGGCAGCACCAGCGGGGTCCTGCCCTGTCCCCACGCCGGGACACCAAAACCTCCCAAAGCAGCGCTTTCCACCTGCGGCGGCACGGACGGGCGGGATCAGCGGGCTGGGAGGGACGACAGAGCGGGATGGGGGCGGAGCGGGGCGGGTCTCACCTGAGCCGCGGCCCCGCAAGCTCCGGCTCGCAGGTGACGAACTGCGCGCCCAGGTCGGCGCTGCCGCCGTCGGCGCGGGTCGTGCTCATGCGGCCCCCTGCGCGACAGTGGGTCAGAGACCCCCGCAACACAAGACACATGCCACCCGACACATGCCACACGCCAGCCCCCTTCCCCCGCCGCAC
>VZRN01000794.1:2735945-2779201 GCA_013397935.1 Dasyornis broadbenti | reverse complement strand
CCGCGCCCACCACCAGCACCCGCGCCATGGCCGCACCACGCCCCGGACACGGGGCAGGGGACACTCCCCGGGACACGGACACGCCCCGCGGGGGCCTCGGGGCCGGGACACGCCCCGTGGGCGGGGCGGGGGAGGCCACGCCCACAGGCACCCGCGCACCTGTGCGCGCGCGCGGGAAGCTGCGGACACAGCTGGGCTGTGCATACACCTGTACATGCACCCCGCTAGGCACACAAACCCCTGTGCACATGCCTGCCTGGCGCACACACCTGTACACATACACTCCCCCTGTGTCACCCACACCTGTACATGCACATCTGTGCCACACACACCTGTGTCACCCACCCTTGTGTCACACACACCTGCACATGCACACCTGTGTCACCCACACCAGTACACACACCCTTGTGTCACACACACCTGTACACACACCCCTGTGTCACACACACCCGACAGTGGTCCAGGCATGCTCCGGAGCTGGGTCAGACCCACCCTTGCTGAGCGGCTCCTGCCGTATCAAATCCTACCCACCTGGAGGTGCCAGCCAGCAGAAGCTGCTGGGGTGTGTGACCGCCTTCAACACCCGGCCGGTGTTTTGCAAGAAGCCACGGCTCGATGTGAGGAAAGTGGGATATGCTGCGACCAGAGCAGATAGTGCTGAGGGGTGGTGACATCGCGTGCAATGCCTCTGCCCAGGGAAAACAAACTCCCGTCCTGAGAGCCCTGGGAGTGGGCAGCTGCGGGAAGGATTTGGATTGCTACCCTTGCCCAGCTGTGTGGGTGAGAGAAGATATTCCAGAGAACTTCTGATAGGATCGTTGTGGTATGGGGGACACCAGAACCCGACACTTTGGCAGAGGTGTTTGGCAACAGAGCGGTGTGAAATCCCCCCTGTGGAGCTTATTGTGCCTGAGGCACAGGCAGGTGTTGGCGATGCTCATCTTCAAAGGGAGCTCCGAGCTGACCTCAGGGCAGGTGTTGTTTAACAGGCACTTCCTGGAGAGAGATGGGAGCCCCTGTCTCCCCTTCCCACGTGTTGTGGGGCAGTCATGGAGGAGAACATCTGGGGCCCCCTCATTTTTGAAAAAAAGATTGACTGTGTAACTGACCCTCCAGCATGTAAGAGTTTGCAGCTGTGAATTTCCACGTGGTGGGAGGTTTTCTCATCTTGGCACCACTGCCCTGGAAAGAAGCCTCAGGAGATTGTGTCCCCTCCTCAGCACCTCCTGCAGAGGACACCAGTTGGCACCTTGCCCTGTTCCCTGCCTGCTGTGGATCCCTCCCTCCAGATTCTGCTGTGTTCTACAGGACCTGTGTGGTTGCAATTCTGCCTGGCTGGGCAGGAGACTGTCACCATAATTTGCTTGTGAAAAGGAGATTTCTCAAACCTCATAAATATTTGGCCTATTGGTCACCGAATGGTTCCGTGTGGGAGATGTGCTTGGGAATGGTTGATGGCACTGAGTGGTCACCTGGATTCTCACTGCCAGTGAATTCAGCAGAGTTTCTTACCTGTGGTCTGGTAGAAGCAGGTAGGAAGGCGGTCACAGACATAGAACCACAGAATATTCCAAACAGGAAGGGACCCACAGGGATCATCCAGTCCAGCTCCTGGCCCTGCACAGACACCCCAACAACCCCACAGTGTGTGGAGCTCTGGCAGCCTTGGGGCCGTGCCCATTCCCTGGGTAGCCTGGTCAGTGCCCCAGCACCCTATGGGGGAAGAACCTTTCCCTGATCTCCAACTTGGCCCTGTCCTGGCGCAGCTCCAGGCATTCCCTGGGTCCTGTCCCTGCCACAGAGAGTAGAAATTGGAGCTGCAGCCCCTGGTGAGATCTGATCTCAGTCCACTCCAGCTGAGCAAACCAAGCGACCTCAGCCAGCCCTCATGTGGCCCCTCCAGACCCTTCACCATCATCTCCTTTGAATGCTTTCTAACACCTAGTAAATGTAGAAGAGTATTAAGACATTATTTCAATTAAAGAGTTGAAGCCAAAAGAAGAATACCAAGAATTAAGACAGAATCCCTGGCAGTGATTTTATAGAAACCTTGGTTATTAGACTTGAACATGATGGGTAGTGCAGAAGTTTCCACTGCAATGGAAACAGCTCTGTGCTCACCTGATGAACACGCGGGGACTGCCAGCAAAGAAAGCAGGAGTGATGCAAGAGAGGGCTGCAGGAGTTGGGTGAGAACTCTTGGATGTGTGACATGTTCCTGCTTTGGGGCTAAACACCCACCTGAAGTATGTGCCGGTGGCAGGTGGCCCTGGATGAGGGCAGGGCATGGGGACACTGATTAGGAGCTGTGGCATAACAGCCTTACTGAAAAGGACCTGGGAAGGCTGGCAGGCACCAAACTGGGCACGAGCCAACAATGTGCTCTCCCTGCAAGGATGAAGAACCCCAGGCTGGGCCACGGGGGCGGACAAGGGGCTACCTAGCTGTTGTCACCTGTTGGGGCCCATGCTGTTTGGTGCGAGGGAGGTCACATCGGACTGCTACGTCCAGTTCTGGAATGCCTGCTGAGAGGGATGTGGAGATGATCCATAGAGGCTGGCAAATTGCCAGGGACCCAACAGCAGGAGGTGGATGGAGCTGAGTTTACTGAGTCTGGCCATGAAATCAACTTCAAGGGACTGTCCTTGATCACTGTAGAGGCATGCAGGAGCTTCAGCAGGAGCTGCACATGACCCTTGGGAGGCCAGAGCACCTTGCAAGACCCATGATCATGTCCCACTCTTCAAGTGCTGCAGGACTCTTTCGGGTACAACCCTCGTCTTGCGCCTTTCAGTGCCTTCCCATGAGTGGGTCCAGAGTTGCTCTGCCCTTTCCCTGGAGTGTGGATATCCATGATCTGTTTCCTCAGAAGATGAAAGTCAGAGGCATCTTACTCAGTGAGGTGTGGCTTCGGCACCCCAAAACCCAGTCACCCTTAACCTCCAAACCTTGAATTATGAACCCCCGTTATTATGAACCCCCGTTCTGCCGTGTCTGTGTTACACAAGTGGGACAAACTGCCAAATCTGGGTGCATGCCTTGGACACATCTCAGGCCCATTCCAGGCTGACAGACAGAAGACACCTTTCCCTACTGACCTTTCACCACGATTTCCAAAGCAAAACAATCTAGGAAGGGAGGGCAGGAGGCAGCCCCAGCCCTGGCACGGGTGATGGAGAGGGATAAGTCTCCCTGTTGGCAGGGCACTTGTAGGATAAGGCACTTAGGTACTGCTCATACCTTCCTGTAAGGGTGTGAAGAGCAGGGATGTTGTGGTGGGCTGACCCCAGCCTACAGCTGAGCACCCACACAGCTGCTCCTTGGCTCCATCCCTCACCCCAAAGTGGGACAGGTGGAGGGAACTGGAAGAGCAAAAGTGAGAAAACTGGGTGGAGGGAAAGACAAGGTATGGAGTGTTGCTATGGCAAGTTGGCTGGGTCCCATCCCTGTGCTATGAGGAAAGGGAACTCCATCCCAGCCTGACCCAGTACAGATGTTTTCAGTCCGTTGCCTGGGATTTAATCTCCGTCTCCCATGTGGCATCTCTCTATAACAAGAAACATCATCATTTCTAAATCACAATATCTGCTACTAGAAATCCAATTTAGACTTTGATCTTCCCTTGTGATAACTTAATTATGTCTCTTGTCATAAATAAATAAAACCATCCTTGAAATGGGAAGCTGGAAACTTTCTTCAGCAATATCAATTAAACTACTTTATCGATGGAAATCGCCTCCAAACATCCATAGTTATTTGACTCTACCTAAGCAGTGTTTAACTGGCCTCCACAAACAAATTCTGGGCAACGGCACTTTCTAAACTGTGCTGTTGCCTAATGATTTATATGTTCTGTATCTCAGGGTGTTTACACTTGGCCTTCTCCGCTCTTGCTACCCCACCCTGCAGCCAGTTCAAATAGGGCTGTCTCCAGAGGGATGCAGAGCACTGCTCCGTGCGCCAGCCAGGGGTGACAACCCATCCTCCGCCACCACCGTGTGCCACATCTCCATCTCCTCCGGGCTGGGCATCTCTTCCCTGCACTGCCCATCCAGCCCAGGGGCTGACATCTCCCCGTCTCCTCCTGCCAGAGCTATGCCACCTCTCAGCTGCCTTCACTTCTCTACAGGTGAGTGTGGGAAAAGCACGGGTAGAGCTGGGTCTACATGTGGCTGTGAATGGCACTGACCACTCCAGCCCAGCTGCCCATGTTTGCCTCAAAACAGGGGACCAAAATCTGATTTGCTGGGTCAGTTCTAGAGCTTGGTCCAGCCCAGTTTTTCTTCACCCAGAGGCCTTGTGGTCTCTGACATCTACAGTTGTTGGAGGGAGCAACCCTGCCCAAACCTTTCAGTCTCTGTTTGTGGTACCTCTTGCCCATAACTGTGCAAAACCTGCTGTTCCCATCTGCCTCCACCACCTCCTGCGGCAGCTGCGCTCTCCAGAAGGAACACTGAGTGAGGGGTTTTTATGCTGTGTTAAACCCAGTATCATTAGGGACATCCATGATTTTAACTCTCTTGCAGTTCCCAGTGGTCCTCAGAGCACTGCAAGGATTGCTGCCTTGCCTCTTACTGGAATTCCTGAAAGTCTGTCCCACCTCCCTGTGGAATATCCCTGTTGAGATGTGTTTCCTGAACCACCCCACATGCACTAACATTTCAAGTGGTCACCCAGGCCACCCGACTGAGCCTGAGTCCTGCCTGGGGTGTTTCCCCGCCCACATCTCTCCTATCCCTGTTTCCCAGGACACTGACTCTGGATGTGTTGTTCCAGGCACAGCGAGGATGTGGCTGGCTCTAGCTCTGGTATCCGTGCTCCATGGGATGGCATCCGGGGAATGCCTCTTGAATTTCCCATTTCCTAAGAATCCAGAAGCAGGGATGAACATCGTAAGTATGATGGCATTGGAGCAGAGGCAGGAAGTGTCTGGGAAACAGCCAGTATTAAACACTGATCATTAAATATTGCGTTTAGGGGTTTCCTCTGAGGAGCCTTGAAAATGTTGTTATTATTGGCTTCCTTCTTGTTGCAGAGTGAAATGGTCTCCTTCTGGGGGTACCCCAGCGAGGAGTATGACGTGGTGACAGAAGATGGCTACATCCTTCAGCTCAATAGAATTCCCCACGGGAGAGGAAATGCCGGGTGCCAAGGTAAAACTGCCGACACACAGGACACCCACACCTTGAGCTGTTCTCTGGGGTCCCAGGGCTTGTGCAACAGGGTTTTCAAGGTTCCCCGTGGCACTGACAGAAATCTCCACAGATTTTGGCTGCCATGGGGATAACAGTTCATAAACTGTCTCAAAAGGTGCCAGACAGCATTAAAAATAGAGAGAGTCATCATGATGCCTGTCTTGCAGGTGCAAGACCCGTGGTGCTTCTGCAGCATGGTCTCCTTGCAGAAGGCAGCTCCTGGCTCACCAATTTGGCCAACAACAGCCTGGGCTTCATCCTGGCGGATGCTGGCTACGATGTCTGGATAGGAAACAGCAGAGGGAACACCTGGTCCAAGAGACACCTGGTCCTGTCTCCCAAACGGGACGAATTCTGGGCTTTCAGGTAAGCGGGTTTGAGGATCTCAGAGACAGCTGAATTCTGTCAGGGTCACACTGCCCTAGCTGGGGATGAGTGAACCAGGCTGGACTGGAGCACATCCAACTCATTTTAGGTGAAAACCCCATATGAAAACTCAGTTTGTGGGGCGGTCCTGCCCTCCCTGCTGGTTTTGGGGTCTGCTGGGGATGGCTGCGCAGGTGTAGATGCTGCCCTTCTCAGCAAGATGTCTGCTCTTCCTTCTGCAGCTTCGATGAGATGGCTAAATATGATCTCCCAGCAATGATCAGCTTCATTGAGCAGAAAACAGGACAGAAGCAGTTGTATTATATTGGTCATTCCCAAGGCACCACTATAGGTGAGTGGGTCCTTTTGATGGCAGCATGAGATGTCTGCATCCCCTCTGAGATTTGCAAAACTACTCACTGAAATTAAACTATGTGCATGAGTGTCTGGACAGAGTAAACCATTTATTTTCCACTTTTCTCCCCCCCAGGTTTTATAGCCTTTTCCACTATGCCTCAGCTGGCTCGGAAAATCAAAGTGTTCTTGGCTCTGGCACCTGTGACCACGGTGATATTTTCTCAGAGCCCATTTAGAAAACTCGCATTCTTTTCTGACTATGGGCTTAAGGTTGGTCCTCACTATCTTTTGCACAGCCAAAGTGTAGTTTTTCATAGGGGTTGTGATGTTATCTATGGAATATTTCAAGTTGTTTACAGGGAGGGGAGCTCTGCGCTCTGTTTTCATAACAAAGACAAACACATCTCACTACAGAACCTTTCAGTCCTGTCCTGACTTCACTCCCCAAAAAGTTCTGGCAGAATTAGAGCCAAACCATTGGTGAATAAAGCTGATGCAGAGGCTGTGGATTGAGCCCTACCATTTTAACACAGGAGTATAATTAATGTAAGAGATCATGGCCATAAAATAACAGGAACAGAAGCATTTAACGGGGTGCAAGGGAGGCTTCACTATGGGCAACCTTAACATGGGGATAAAATAGAAGTTGTAAAGTGGTGGTGCTTTGGGGAAAAGCATGCCCAGACTTCCCACTTGATAAGTACATTTGTGATTTTGCAGGAGTTGTTTGGCACCAGGGAGTTCCTACCCCACACTGCCCTGGGGGAGCTGCTCTTCTCCAGATTCTGTATCTGCTCGAAGGCCTGCAAGGGCATCTTGGCAATGATTTTCGGGTTCAACTGGAAGAACACAAACATGGTACGTGGCAATAAATCCGCTCGGGGTCCTTCTGAAGGACAAAGCCTTGGCAATGCCCTGTTTGGTGGAGCCAAGCGACGGCTGGTGTGAAATGTGCCCGTGTCCTTGCAGAGCCGAGTCGATGTGTACGCGGGACACACCCCGGCGGGGAGCTCAGTCCAGAACATAATCCACTGGCTGCAGGTAAACCTTCCCAAGTCCCTTCCTGTGCCACAGTGTGTCACTGCTCCCTCGTGGGCAGCCTGCTGTGCTGGCTGCTGCAAGACACAGCTTCGTATGTCTTGGCTGGTTTTGTTTTCACCCCTTCGTAAAGCGCTCAGCCGCTTTTGGAGCCAAGTGGCCCCAAAGGAGGGGAGCTGTGAGGAGAAACACTTGGAGCTGAGGACCCTGCATCCACTGCGGGCACATTCCAGGATTCTTATTTCAGACCAGCTCCTCTCTTGCCCTGCAGTCTGAGTGCCATTAGTGGTCACACTTTGGCAGAGATGCTCTGGACAGCAGCCAATTAAGCTTATTACCAATTAAGCTGATTATTTCTCCTTCCCATTGTGGGCATGAGAACAGTCACTACCAGAGACCTTTGACACTGCAGTTGTGCTCTGCTGCACTCCTTTTCTCTTCCCCAGGCTGAAAATTTGCACAATTTTTTGTAGTTCGCGGGTTCAGTCCATGCGCCTTCCCTGCGGTATGGGCCACAGGCTGTGCTCAGGGCACAGCTTCCTCCCAGAGTGGAATTCCTGCTCAGGGACCCCGGAATAACTTTGTGGGGTTTGTAGTAGGAACACACACTCCATTTTCTGAAGTGCTGCTGCTCAGTGGAGGGATCCAGCCACGGCCACCCTGACCTTGTGTTGCTGATAGTCCTGTTCCAGTTAGACGAGAGATGTTCAGAGCCTCCTTCCAGCTTTGATTGTGCCATTTCAGGCCAATTCTCCAGCCCACTAGGAATATTTAGAGTTCTCAACCCATTTTCTAGAACCTTTTAATTTCTTCCCATCCTGGTGTTATCCACAAACATTAGAAACACAGTCTCCGTCTGTTTGTCCAAATTCTTCACCGTAATTACTGGGCCTGGGCCTGGGGCCAGGCCTGGGAGATACGCTTGAAAAATCCAGCCAGTTCAGTGATGAAAACCAACTCCTGAGCTCTGACTTTTGAGGGTTGACTGCACCCCCACAGAACTGAGGTTTCACTTAGAGCACTGCATGTCTGAATTTGCTGCAGGGAGTCCAGAGCGGGGCACTGAGAGCTTTTGACGGGGGACACATCTACAACAGCCTTCGCTACAGACAGGTGAGGTGCTGCTCATGGCCACGGCCTTCCCTTTCCCTGTTCTCTTCCCACTCATGCCTGGTGTGATTCCTCTTAATTAATCCCTCTCTTCACAAACTGGAAGTCAGGATCTCTGCTTGGAACAACAACATTTCCCATTCTGAGCCCTATTTTGCAAATACCTTTTAAAAGGAGTAAAGCATTAGACGCTTTCCACTTTTCACAGGATGAGGGGAAATGGTCTCAAGTTACACCAGGCTGAATATTAGGAAAAATTTCTTCTCTGAAATAAGTGGTTAAGCACTGGAACAGGAAATTTTAAAAAGCTTCTTTCTTCCCTAAATAAGAAAAATTAAATTTTAATTAAATTTACTCACAAAATTGTAGCACATGAGGCCGTGCTGCATCTTTACTGAAGTTTCTCTTCTTTCTAGAAGAAAGGAGTCCCAGTTTTTTTTATTTCCCTCCATTCCCAAAGAACAGCAATTCCCTCTTGCACGGTGCACAATTCGTTGCACTCCAGCAACATCTCCTGTTTGTGAAACCCCTTTTCCATCTCCTCAGATGGGGCCACCGCTCTACAACGTGAAGAACATGGAGGTGCCGACGGCCGTCTGGAATGGGGGGCTGGACTGCCTGGCTGACCCCCGGGACACCGCCCTCCTCTTGCCCCAGCTCAAGAACCTCATCCACCACAAGCTGATTCCCCAGTGGAACCACATGGATTTCGTGCTGGGCCTCGATGCCACTGAGGTTTTGTACCAGGAAATCCTCGATATCATGAAGAAGTATCCGTAAAGGTGCTGGTTGGATGTGATACAATTTTTTTGCTGATTTGTCTCCTAAGATTAGTGCTGTCTCTAGAGGATTTTGAAATTTCTTTCTCTTTCTTTCACCTGGATATGGTTGATTAAAATCTGCTTTTAACTAGAGCAGTGACAGGGTGGGGAGTGGAGCTTTCCTGCTATTCCTGACTTGCACTGCTTTGCCTTTCTTTTGCCACTTTTTTTTCTCTTTTCCCTTTTTTTTTGTGCCTTAATCAGCGACACAAAGTCCATTATTGCTGTCTCAGATCTGGCACTGTTGTGTTTAAAACCATCAAGGTCGATCAGAAAGAGATCCAAGAGACCTGTGACAAAAGCAGCAGAATTAGGATCCCAGAATGGTTTAGAGTGGGAAGAGACCTCAAAGCCCATCCAGTGCCACCCCTGCCACGGGCAGGGACACCTTCCACTGTCCCAGGCTGCTCCAATTCCCAGTGTCCAACCTGGCCTTGGACACTGCCAGGGATCCAGGGGCAGCCACAGCTTCTCTGGGCACCCTGGGCCAGGGCCTGCCCACCCTCCCAGGGAACAATTCCTTCCCAATATCCCATCTAACCCTATTTTCTTTCAGTGGGAAGCCATTCCCCCTTGCCCTGCCTCTCCAGGCCCTTGTAAATACTTTCTTTCCATCTTTTTCCCTTCAGGTACTGGAAGGATGTCTCCCTAGAGATAAAACAGTACTGGTGATTTTGAATTCAGTAAAAATTGTAATTAATCACATTTTTAATGTGGCTGGGTTTGGGGATTTTTTTTTTTTCGGTGACTGAGAGGTGAGAAATAAATAAATCCTGAAAAAAAATTACAAGTCAGACAGTCCAGCGTGTGATTCTGGTGCAGAATGAGCAAAATCCAAATTAAAAAGGGGGCTTAGGGTGTTCACAAAGTGCCTACATCTTAGGGTTTATCTGAGAGGTTTTGGTAATAAGATTGGGTGGTGATCTCAGAGGTTCTGTGATGTGTTGATGATTATTTCCTTTAGCCTGAAGGAAGGGCAGTTATTTTACAGCAATAAAATATTTGGCTGTTTCTGTCAGCCAAAATGCTGAGGCTCATCAGAAAATCTCAATAAATGTTAATGGTGTGACCACCAGAAGAAGAATCAGCTTGTTTCAGAATCCAGTTGTGAGAAAACAATGTTTCATGGAGAAATTACTCAAAATCACACACTGGAGTACGGTCAGATTTTCAGTCTGTCGTGCTTCCTTTAAAATTGCCTGGAAGACCTGCAACGCTATGAAAAGCAGAGCAGATCAATTTTGGGGGACACCAGAAAAGCGATTAGCCATTGCAGGTGTTGCCGTGAGTTGTTCTTGATAAGAGAATTCCTGGCTGTAATTTGCTTGGCAGAAGCCAAGGACAGAGACTCCTCGCTGGTGCTAGGTGTCTTGGAGCTGGCCCTGCTGACCACTGCAGGGTCCTGTGGGGAGCAGCTTCCCAGGGGGGCTCTGAGCAAAGCCACCGGCAGTGACGCAGCCCTGACGTGTTTGCTCCCCCGCCGCTCCCCTCATCGTCCTGCCCTAAGCCTTTCTCACCTAAAGAGCAAAGCCAGCAAGCAAAAGGGAAATTTAATGAAATGTATTTATGGAAGGAAGCTTGCATTCGTTACAGTTTCCTGGTGTATCAGGAAGCCACGTTGGTTGCAGTAAATTATTCATGATTTAGTTCTTTTTTCACCCATTTTTTCCCTAAGTGTGTAGCTTCCGCCTCATTCCAAGGAGCTTTCTGTAAAATTGTCTTTTTAGGTAATGCTCTTCACCTAATCTGTTTATTCGGTTTGTTCAAGACAGTCCATTTCCAGTAAATACTTCTCTCTCTACTAAGAAAATTACTTGTAAATTTTATCGGGTGATCAGATTATGGGATTTGGATATTGTTTGCTTTTCTGTCTTTAAGAGATTCTCTAAGCATCTTTCTGTAGTACAAATTCTTGCTTAAGTTAATCCTGTTTAAACACATCTCTTCTTTTTTTCTTTTTTTTTTTTAAGTCTCTTTCCAGTTCTGCAGAAACAATTTGCCCAAAGACAAAAAAAAAAAAAAAATTAAAAACGTAACTTAACTTGGTATNTTAAACCCTTTTTTTTTTTTTTTTTTTTTTTTTTTTAAGTCTCTTTCCACTTTTGCAGAAAAAATATGTCCAAAAAAAAAAAAAAAAAAAAAAAATTAAAAACGTAGCTTCACTTGGTATTTCGCCATGGGGACAAAAGGGCTTTTCCTTGGTTGCTTTGTCTCCTTCTGCTGTGCCTAAACATTTTCTTTCCCTCTTAAAACCCCGAAACAAAGCCGTGACCCAAATCCTGGCTGAAATGAAAATAAATCAGCTGCCGGTAGCGGGAGACATTTGCAGATGAGACACGTGGCACGTGGCAGGACCCAGGAGGTGTGGAAATAAATGAGTCAAGAACCCCCAAATCGTCCCCTGGGGTCAGGAGGGTACAGAGGGGACACCCCAGGGTGACACAGCATTCCCTGCCTCTGCTCCCAGTGGGAGCTGGGAAGCTCAGTGCAGGCCAAAAATCCCAAATTACCAGTCTGGGTGGGTTTTCCTGATCCTGTTTTCCATCAGAGGGAGAGCACCTCTGTCATTCCATGCTGTTCTGGAGGGAAAGGAGGATTGGAGCTGTGCCGTGCCGGACTCCACATCCTGCCGAGTCAGCAGCTTGCCCCTTGGCTGGCAGGCCAATGTGGCCCCAAATAAAAGGCTAAATAAATAAACAGCCTTTTGCCACGGGGCTCGTGGGCTCCTGGGAGAGCAAGTCTCAGCTGGCGGGGTTTGATATGGCACCAGTGACAGCCAGACCTGCTGGCCCTTGGCTCCTGAGCTGCTCTGCTTTGGAGAGCAGCTTGGTTCTTTTGTGGAAGAATTGGGAAGCAATATAAAATAGCGCTCAGGACTCCGGGTCCTCACAGTCTTGCGGATGGAATAACACGAGCCTGACTTTGTTCCACTGGGAAAAGGTGCCTGAAGAGAGTTGTTTGAAGGTGCAGCCTTAAACCTGGATGTGATCCACCCTCATCAGCCTCAGCGCTGTGTTGCAAACCACTGGCATCATCCTCCAATCCTGTGTGCCAATTCCTTACTTTCACCAACCTGTTATGAGGCAATCTATTGACAGCCTGACTTCCATGCTCCTTGAAGTGAATCCTTCTCCTTTCCCTCTTTGGAATATCTTTGCAGAGCCTGAGCTGGGCTCAGTGTCTTGCAGAGCTCCTCAGTGTTACTGGTGCTGGTGCTGGTGCTGGTGGCACCACCAGATGCCTTCCGAGGATCGATGCTTTGAGCCCAGCTTTGCAGCCCCACAAGCTGCTCAGCTGACGTCAGTTTGGGTTAGAGAGCAATGCTTTATCCCTTAAACATATTTATCTCTCTGTTAAAAGGCGGGGGATGCAGAGGTTGCAAATTAATCCCACTGAGGTTTAATCCGCCCCAACCGTCAGCATTTTTATTTTCTTTGGATTGGAGGTCCTAAAACCTTCTGCTGTGGGTGTCTTCTGCCACGTGCAGAGACTCGCAGGCAGAATCCCGCACAGCTCTCCAAACGACTGCTGGCCAGCACATGTGATGAAGAGGTGGGTCTGTCATAAATAATATGCAATAAACAGGTTAAATGTTTAATGTAATAAATAGATGAGGCTGCTAGGCTGAGCATGAGCGTGTCCACCACACCTGATGAGTGGCCCTGCTGGCTGGGCAGTTAGCAGGGAGGTGGGGACATGCTGGTGTCTGTTCCTTGGAAAAGTCTTTTTCATTTCAACAGTAAGAAGCTGAACAGGATGAGCAAGAAAAGCTTGGCAAGAAACCGTGTGATTGGAGAGGGATAGCCAGGTGGGTTTGTGAGGTGAGGAAGGGTTTAACCTCTCTGAGCTGTCCTTGCACATTTCGTCACCAGCAAATCACCAGTTTTTGAACTTTTCTCGGTGCAGTGAGGAGGATCTGGTGAGGAGAATCTGCTCCTTCTCTGTCCTTTGCCAGCTGTGCCCAGCTCAGAGCCCCACGGGCCAGAAGTGGCCTCTTTCCATCAGTGGGTGTCACAAGGTCACTTTCCTCCCCTCCTGTGCCTAAACCCACAAACCACAGTATGTGCTCGATTCTTGGAGTAAAATTTCACACTTGCAATGCTCTGAGACAGCGAAAGCTGAGAAAAAATCCCGACACAGCAGATCTCCTGCAAACCCAGCAAGCCCAGGGCTGGAGCTTGGCTGTGATGCAAGACTTTATTGCAATCTCTACAGTTACAGAGGGCGGGCAGAAATCACAGCATTGCGTTTGAAAGCATTAAATCAGTGTGGGACAAGGGGACAGGAGATATTTCTAAGGAGGGCATCCCTCACACAAACCCCGTGCTCCCAAGCGCTTGGGAACGGGCGGCTCCTCCATCCTGGGGCAGTGCATGGATGGATTCATGGATGGATTCAGGGACGGATTTATAGATGGATTCGTGGATGGATTCAGGGTTGGATTTACAGATGGATTCGTGGATGGATTTGTGGATGGATTCATGGGTGGATTAATGGGTTTTGCTCCATCAGGGTCACCATCCGCCTGTACACGCGCTGCGGGGCGTTCAGGCCCCAGTGGTGGTCGAAGTGGTTCCAGTCGGGGAAGTGCTCATGGTGCATGATGCTGGTGAGATGGGACAACAGGCGCAAGGTCTCCGGAAGGGGAGTCACAAAGTCACGCCCCCCGCTCCACAGGACCACGGGCACCGTCATGGCTTCGATCCGGTAAAGGGGTGGGGTCGTCTGGGAAAGGGAGAAACAACCCTGTTACTTGTGGGCTCTTGATGGATGGGGTGTGATCCCCCATCCTGATCCCATCCAGCACCATCCCATTCACCTGGTCGTACTTCTCCAGGTTTCTCAGCCCGTAGTCAAACTGCTTGAACTGCCCTGTTTTGGCAGTCTGGAAGGCAGAGGCAAAGGGTTAATCAAGGCAATACCCTGAAGTAGCCTCCCCCGGACAGCTTTTGAGACACCTTGGTGCAGAAGCTTAAAAATCCCTTTTATCTCTTGGCTTTGATTCTGCTTCCTTACCTGTCTCCAGGGTGAACGAAGTAGCATTTGAAAATGTCGTGTTCACAGATTAAAAGAAAGAAAAGTTAAAAGTAGTTATAAAATCAGAGGCTCTACCTGTCCCCAGTGGAGAAGAGTTTTTACTGATGTATAGTCTGGAAAATGAGATAGGTACACATCCAGGCGGCTCTACAGGAAAAAGAAAGTATTTTCTAAGTGAGTTGGGAATGGTGAAAATCTGTCTAGGTAAAAAAACCCCCAAACATTCTGTCTTATAACTGCAATATAAAAGTCATATGCTCTTTATTCTTCAGCAGCTTCATTCTGCTCAGAGCGAGAAGTAGCTTTTAAAGGTAAGCTACTTAATCAGTATTTTAGAATGGAAATACAACTGGTCCAGTCATTTGTTTGTTATTTTCTCCTGTAAACTTGTTGCATGTCAGCCAAAAATGAGGCAGGAGTTTCCTTTCCCTTACAGACAAGACCATAAGTGATTCTCTCCTACCAAAGACTCCGTCTGGAGGTTTAAGACTCCAACACCACTGCAGGAAATCTCCAAACAACCACTCCCTTTCACACCTTATTTTGGGAGTTTATACTCATTTTTGTGCCTCATTAACTATCTCCAGGTGTCTAGTAAAACCAGAGCGGAATGTGATCTGGACGGAGAGCTGGGTGCACCCACCATGTTCAAGTTCACCCTGTCGTACCCTCCGACGACAAAGATCTCGTTGGCACACACTTCTGCTGCCAGCGGCCTGCTGCACTTCTCAGCCAGCACAGCTTTCTCCTTCCTCCCCAGCAGAACCAGCTCTCTGGTTCCATACCTTGCCTACAAGAGCATGAGGAAATGTCAGGAATGGCATTAGGAGCTCCAACACCCGCCGCAGGCGAGGGATCGGTGCACAGTAGCAATGCAGGGGGCAGGAGTTGCCAAAGGTCCCTGGATTTCAGGAGTAGCAGCACACAAACACCTCCTGTACCTTGAGCAGCCGGTCTGGTAGAAAGGCTTCCTTCAACACAGGGCCCCGGACGTGGCGGAAGGTGTACACAGGTGCCAGGGCAAAGAAGAGTTTGATTTTCTCAGCCAGGTGTGGCATGCTGGAGAACGCTATGAAACCTGAAAAGCAGCATGAGGTCACAAGAAGAAGCCCAGCTCACCCCAGACCCCGTGTTTGAGGTGCAGGGTTTGAATAACAAATGCTCCTGGGTGCCAGCACAGCCCGGGATAGATGGGCAGGAGGTGACAAACCCCTCCCCTGCAGAAGGGCCGAGAAGGCAGGCAGGGGAAGCGGCCAGCTCAGCCCCGTTCCCAGCAGTCTCCAGTTTGGGATGGACACTGATGCCTCCTTCCTGTGGCAACCCAGTGCCCTGCTCCCACCCACCACCCTTTCCTCCTCCTCCTCACTCACCCAGGGAGCTGCCCTGAGCGTGGCCGACGTAGTACAGCTTCTCCTGCTCAGTTTGCATCAGGATGAAGCCCACCATGGCCGGCAGGTCGTACATGGCCATCTCGTGGAAGCTGCGGAGCAAGGGGAGAGCCTGGAGGAGATTCCCACCTCCCAGCGTCCCACCAGGGATGGTCAGCACTGACAGCCCAGCACCCCAGCCCCGTCCTTGGTGGCCCCCTCACCTGAAGTCCCAGAACTCCACGGAGTCGATGGACAGGTTCAGGTGCCGGCGGGACCAGCTGTTGCCCCGGTTGTTCCCGATCCAGACGTCGTATCCCTCGTCCGCCAGGAGGAAGGCCAGGCTGTTTTCAGGCAAATTGTCCACCCAGTCCCCACCATCCAGACAAAACCCATGCACTATCAGCACGGGTGGCCTGAGTCCTGAAAGAGGAGAAATCAGGTATCTGACAGAAGAAGACACCCTTCCCATATGGAAATAAAACACCCCTGAGCACCTTGGTACTGTTTTCTGCAGGCTGCACGTTAAACATGCCCTTCTCCCATTATTTCCCTGGTTATGCTGGTGCTTTTTTGGGTTTGGGGGGCTTTTGCCATCCCAGACCAAGTGTAGACCTTAGACATGGGGTTTGCTGCACAAGGGAGGAGCCTCTGGGGCTTGCTGGGTCACACTGCCCCATCTCAGGTACAGCAAAACACGATGCTGAGCTTCTGAATCCCCAGGGGCAGCTCAAGATAGCCGGGAAAAACTCCCCATCCCTCTTCCAGCTGCCCAAACCATGCCTGAAGGCACAGGCATTCCCACTGGTTCCTCTTGCACCTGGGCAGGGGGCAGGGTCAGATCTGGTCACCCCTCAATGAGGCTGAGCCCACCTGGGACCCCAGCATTGCCCCTGCCGTGGGCAATCCGGTCGATGCTCAGGAAGTATCCATCTTCTGTCATCACCTCGTACTCCTCGCTGGGATAGCCATGGAAAAGGATCTTCTGGCTCTGCAGGGACAGTGGTGCAAGGGCAGAGGGTGACCCAGCACCCTGTGCCTGCCTCAGCTTCTCCCACTCCTGCCACCCATGGTCCCCGGTGTCACCTCCACCCGAAGGAATTAGAGGAAGAGCAGGGAGAGACCAAGCTCAAGCTGAGGGCATGAGGTGAGCGACGCCCATGCAGATACGAGTGATTTCTGACACGCCAAGCCCCCCAGATGAGGCCAGGTGAAGATGTCAGGGGTGGGGTGAGTGCAGCTTCCCTTGGGAAGGACTTCGGACACACCCGTGGGGAAGTGCGGTGCCCTCCCAGCACTTACGATGTTCATGAACCTCTCAGGGTTGTGGATTGGTTCAGCACCTGGAATGGCATTGTCCAGCCCCTGGGCCAGGCACAGGGCCACCAGCAGCAGCCACATCCCAGCTGTCCACAGCACCTGGGGAATAACGGGGCAGGATGAGCAGGGCTGTGGGTGCTCCGGAGGCACAAGGAACACTGGGCAGCCCCAGCATCGTGGCAGCACAGCCAAAGCCTAATGCTTCAACAGGCAGCAGGTATCTACAGCCCGCTGTGGCATTTGGAACCCACCCCAAGCCTCTCTTGTTGACCATTCCCATTTAGTCCAGTTCTAACTTCAGTGTGGGACAAGGAGCCTCCCACCACCCCCTGCCTGGGAAAAGCATCACGGTGCTTTCAGGGACATCCTTAGGCTTTCAGGAAAAGCATTTCAGGGGAAGAATCCTCCCCCAAACAGGAGGGGTCATGTCACAGCTCCATCCTGCAGGATGGCAGTCCTGTAGCCCCTCAACCTGCGTGTGGAAGGAAGGTGGGAAGGACAGCAGGGAGGCAGGAGCTGCAGCGGCCGCCTCCTCACCCAGCTTAGTTGCACACAGGCACACGCAAGACATTGCAGGCCATGCCTGGGGACATCAGAGACTGTCCAAATTGCTGAAATAACCACTCCAGTGAGCACTGTGGATTACAAGGGATGGAGAAGCCAGGCCTGCTCAGGAATCAGGAGATGCTAGATAGAACAACGTGATCCTCAGTGCTGTTTTCTTGTTGCTAAACCCACAGGAGTTTCACACCAATTGCGTCCTCTTGTTGTGCTTGTCGCTTAGGAAAGAGCTCCTTTCCCTTGGGGTTACAGGCCCTGTCCAGAGAGGCATCAAATCCCTGCTAAATCCTGTCCCCATGATCTATCTGCCTCAGATCTGCACCCAACCCTGCACTTCACCATGTGCAAGATGACCTTTCACTGCTCCACGACCAGCAACGGCCCACACACAGGCCCGTGGTTTCTGTGGCTCCTGCACATCTTGTGAGGAGAGTTTCCTCCTCTCAATGCCCCCTCTCCCAGCTCCTGAGCTGTGGCACTCAGATTTCCCACATGTTGGAGGTCACCTCCATGCTGAAGGCTCTGCTGCCCACCCCAGTTATTATGGTGGCACACCGGTGGCCATGACCGGTGACAAGCTGTGCCACAAAGACCACAGATGTCAGAGACAGCACTGGCAGACCAGCAGTGACAGAAGCAACTCCTCCTGGTATCCCAAGAGATTAAAACCTTTGTGGCAGAGACGGAAGGGTTAGTCACCGTGCATTCCTGTGGCATTCAGCAAGCACTAATAGACTCCTGGCTCGGGGTGTGAAAACAGGGTAGGAACACAGAAAAACAGCCAAAATTACAGCCCCCACTTCCTGCACCCAGTTGTGGGATCACACAGCTCGTCAGAGTTGTGTCCATCCCCAGGTGACCGGTCCAGCCCAGAGCATTCCCTGCAGGAGAGGCCAGCTCCATGCAGAGGCATTCCAGCTGCTGTGCCTGTGCTCTGGGGTTGCCAGAGAGGTCACTGGCTGCTCACACCTGGCTTTCCAGGTGTAGGTGCCTGTTGGTAACACGCGTTACCAACATGACAGCATCAGGGACAGGGGCAAGGTTCAGGGACCATGCCTGGGTTAAAAAGAAAGGGTTGAAAAGGTTGAAGTTTGAAAAGAAATCTCACTAAGGAATAGAGGAAGAAATATCAATTTCACGTGACACTGACTGAGCTTTGACAGTGTGGAGATGCCAAGAGTGGAAATCCAAAGGGTGCAGAGCAAATCTCCCACGGGCAGGAGTGACAATCAGCCCTCCATGATTGCTCTGAGTCCATGAGCCCCTTTAACCTCGTTTTCCAGCTCCATCACCTCTCCTGCCAGGAGAGAACGGTGGTGGGAAGGGACCTCAGGGGTCTTCATCTCCAACCCAGCCTCCTGCTCACCCTCATTTGGGGTGGTATCACTGCTGAGCAGAATATTTACTCCGTCAGTGCAAAACGCCTCTGGCTTGGATGGACACTCGTCTGTTGTGGCTTTCACTGGCAGAATTATTGTTTGGGATTTTCCCTGGATTTAAATACTGGCCTGAAAGAGCCTGTGGCACTTTGCAAGAGCTCCATTTAATTACAGGGTCTTTGGGTGCTGTTCCTCACATCCAGCCAAGGTCCTGGAGAAGGAGGCTGGTCCGGTAATAGCTACAGAGAGCTGGGAAATGCTGGGTTAGGAGTTCCCTGCCCTAACTGACCCTTCAGGCAGCACCAGGCACGGACCTGACAAGGCAAAGTTGGGCATTCCTTCAAGGAAAGAGAGGAAAAACCATGCTGAGAAATGCCAGAGATCAGAGTAGGCTTAATCCTCAGCCTGACCTAGGGACAGCCTCCACCAGCAGAAATGACGAGTCTTCTGCCTCAGCTTCCTCACCACCACAGCCTGAGCATCCAACACTAATCCAGTGACCCCCCCCAAAGGTCATCTGCTCCTTCCCACCAGGGCCACTCCCCACCAAGGGCAGCAGGGGTTAGACTGGGTCTACCTTTGGTCCCTGTGTCCTCACAAGCTTCTGGCCTCCAGCCTCACCTTCATCTCCCTCAGTGGCTTGCAGGAAGCCTGACGAGCCTTTCTTGGTCTTTCTGAGGTCCTTCCTCTGCCCCGAAATTCCCGTTCCCCTCCGCGCCTCTCTGGAAAAGCTGCGAGCCCGCGGCTCTCCCTAGGCCTTCCCCCCTTATTTCTCCAGCCCCTGCCCCACCTCTTTAACCTCTCCTCCTGGACAGGCTTGGCCACTTTTGGGAAGGATGACTCCATACCTGGCCCCCCCGCTCCCATCAAGACAGAGGAGAAGTTGCACATGCAAGCCCTGGGAGAGGATTATCCCTTCTGCTTGACCTTGGGAAGGCTGTATGTCCATGCAGAATCCAGTTTTGAGTTCCAGGGACTACTGGGACACCCCCGCATCAGAGTGAGCCCAGGGTGGGTGGGGGCCAAAGCGTGTGAGAAGAGGCTGGGAGAGCTGGCGAACCTTGCTTCTCCCCCTGGTGACAAAGAAGGAAAGCAAGCCAGAGACAGGGGTGGCCTGGGGATTTGGGACTGGGTGGGATTTTTTCATTAATAGACTTTACACTCCGCTACTGACAAAACAGAAAAACCTGAGCTCAAGTTTCTTGCTAAATTAATCTCAACAGTACTGATTGCGCACACAAAAAGGAGCATCCCACCTGCTCTGCGACAGAAGGAATGCCAGAAACCTTTCTAATCAGCTGAAAAGTACAGAGGGTTTATGGAGGGGCTTAGTTCTGCCGCTCCTGCTCCTCCACAACTGCAGGAAGAAGAAAAGCAAAGCCAGCCAGGGCATCGTGGTGACGCTGGCAGTAGCCTCTGGGGATCTGTGGTCCAACCTCAGCCCCCGTCAGGGACAGCCTCACAGCTGCAGAGGGCTGCTGAGGGTCTGAGATAACAGCATGGCTTATCAACGCGACAAAAACAGCCCTCTGACCCCGACATGGCAGCACAAACACTACTGTTGGTGCTCCTGTCCGCGACCCGGCCAGGCTGCCCTTTCCCACCCTCCCAGGAGAGAGAGCTCCATCCCCACAGAGCTCCTGCCCCGGGTGGCCGTGGCCAGGCCACAGAACCACCTCACTCCCAGGGAGACGTGGGCGTTTGCTGGTTTGGGGTTTTTCAATGTAGCAAACCGCTGCGCTTTCCATCAGGGTTTGGGCAGGAGCTCGTTGCCCTCACCAGCACTTTCACAGCACCCTCTGCTGCCCAGGCTGTCTGTTCCCTCTGGAGAGCACCTTCCCACGGACAAGGAGAACTCCAGGACCTCAGTGCCCGCATGGCCAGACAGCAACAAGCTGAAGTGCAAGGAAATTTAGGAAGAAACCCCTGAGGATAAAAGCAGCGTGGGGCAGGTGGTCTCAGGTCTCTCTCTGCCCGTGTGTGGGGGATGTTCCCTCCCATCTCTCACATCGTGGTCACTCCTGTCCTGTCCGGACAGCAGCACTGGTGAGAAAGAAGCCCAGTGGTTCACCCTCTGGTGGCTTTCCAGTAATCCCCTCCTCTCTCCATCCCTTTCAGTGCGTGCTTGCTGTCACAGGAGGAAAATAAAGTAACTGTTAAAACCTATGGAATAAGCTTGGCTCCGAATTCTTAATTTTTATCCCAATCTTTTTTTCTGATTTGCTCATGCCTTAATAGCCTGTGCAGTGATTCACCCTGGAGAGCTCCCCACTAATGTGGCCCCAAACTTGATGCCAGGACCAGGATTGGCCATAGCAGCCTTTCTGATGCCCTGTCCCCAAAAGGAAAGCAAGTTCTGTTGGTGCTGGGAGGAAGGGGGAGTGGTTTTTCCTTGTCTGGGCATACCTGATCCTGTTTTTCCTCCTCTCCCTGTGGGGGAAAAATCTGTTCTGCTCTGAGCCACTGCTCATTCGAGGGTGAGCCAACTGGGAGAGCTTCTGGCACTGCCTCCAACTAGTCCTTGGTAAAGACCAGTCATTGCAGCTCCAGACACAGGTGGAGTTATTTAGGCTTTCCAAAGCATGTTTGCACTTGAGCAAGCGTGGCAGGTGTTGAGAGCAGGAGGGCTGCAGGATCCCACAGGGTGCACGGCCAGCACCAGGGCCCTGCAGCCTGGGCACCTTGGCGGCGAGCGGAGAGGTGGCCACGAAGGCAGCAGTGCCAAAGATGTCACCCCCCAGCCAATGTCACCCGTCACCGACCCTGCAGGGACCTCCTCAGGCACTGGGCAGCTCCCGGCCAAAGGCATCTCCAGCTGAGAAGAGGGGAGGCCTGGAAAGATGTGAAGTCTTCATCCACAGCTTCTTCCCTCCCCGGAAATGGATTTATTTTTCTTTTTTTGTATAGAGAACCACCCCCTGAAGTCATTATGGGGACTGGGAGGTTCTGCGTTTTCAGGCTTCTTCCATGCCAGGAGGCAGCGGGAAGAGCCAAAAGGAGCTGGATGGCTTTTCCACTGGAGTTTGCTGGGATGAGCTGGGCTGGTCCCACGCACCCCACAGCACCCTGAGCACCAGCACCAGCCCAGTGCACCAAAACCCGTCCCAGTGAAGGTGCGGAGTCCAGAGGCTGCACATCCTCCAGTTCACAGAGGTCGTGGGCGACGCCAAATGACTCCATCGGGTGGAAATAACCAATTTGCTACACCTCTCAACTCTGCTGCAGTGCTACGAAAACATTCCCAAGCCAGCCCAGGCAGGGAAGGTGTCTCCTGCCGGAGCAGACTCCAGCCCTCAGGTAAATTACACGTCCATAGGAGGAGCGTTGAGAGGGAGTGGCGGCCGTGACGCTCCCGAATTCGCGGAGCAGAGGGAATAACAGCCCGATGAGAGCGGCGTGCACCGGCAGCAGGGACCTTCTGCTCGGGGGACGCCAGCGACAAAGGCTCCCACACCTCTTCTGCTGCAGCCCCCGGACCACGACCAAGGGTAATCCCTCCTCCTTGGGTGCCATCCCTGGGGGCAGCGGGACACAGCCGGGAGTACCTGGAGAGCCCCAGCGATGGGACAGCGGGGCTTCCCCGGCAGTCCTGGCTCCAAAGGAATGTCTCTGCTCAGGGAGGGGCCGTGGGAGTGCTGGGAGAGGGGTCAGCACCGTGCTGCTGGTGGAAGAGGTGTCACCCTGCTGCACCTCTCGGAGGTCACCGAGGGCTCTCCAGGTCAGCTGAGCTGAGGGATGCGCCACAAAAGGGAATTTTTTCCCAAGCTGGCTATTGAGAGGAAAGGGCTATCCCAGGCAAGGCTCTCTCCTGTAATTTGCATGCCCTTCTCCTGACGCTACACCAGAAAAATGTGTTCAGTCTCTCCTTGCTTCTTCTAAAGGCTCGGGCTTAAAATGACGAGTCCAGCGTCTCGTGGAGCCGAGCGACAGGCGGTGCACGGAGGGGTCTTGTCCCCAGATCGCACCCCAGGGGGCTCAGGGTGATAGTGGGGGAGCAGCCCTGGGAGCTGGGGTCCCTCCGCCCGGGCACAGCCACCCCGAGCCGGTGGGACACAAGCGGTGTCCCCAGGTGCGGTGGTGCTGATCCTCCTCACGGATCCACTCCCTCCAGCACAGGGAGGAGGTGCCTTTTCTCCCCGGCTGCCAAAGCACCTCCTGCAGCACGGGGAGCCGGTTCCTCCCGCAGGAGGGAACGGGGGTGACGAAGGGCAGCCGGGAAGTGACAGAAACCTGCTCCCGGTTCTCCCCCCTTTCACCAGGGAAGCAATGGGGTGGGTGCGAGGTACCTGGCGCTGGCGTTCAGTGGGAATTTAGCAGCTCCCTGCTGAATTGGTCCACACAATTGAACTACTCGAGTAGCTGAGGCAGTATTTCCGCTGCCAGTTTGTTGCCTCCAACAAATTGACCCATTCTTATATAGCAGGGGTCTGCCCGTGGTGGGGGGGTTGGAGCAAGTTGATCCTTAAGGTCCCTTTCCACCCAAAGCATCCTGTGATTCTGTGTTTCTGTGACGTAAAATGTCAGTAAGATGTTTTGTGGCTGGAACAAGCCAAAGCAGATACTTTGAAACCCTTCCCAGGAAGAACAGGGGTCTCCTGAGATGGTATTTCACTCAGGTTTGCAAAAACAAGCCAGGAGTGTCCCGAGGTCTCTCTAAGCCATAAGGAGAACCCAAACAAATCACAGTATTTGAATTCATCTTAAGAACATGGCCCTGCAACTTAAAATTGGGTGGTTTATTCCTCATTAGTTCAGCTATCAGGGGAACAAAACAATCTATTCTTCCAGCTACCCAAGACATTATTTTAAATGAATAATCTATAATCATCCCCCTTGAAAACCAGGTTTGCCTGGGCACACACAGCTGTACCCATACGTGTGCATGTTCCTGAATACAAGGGCCCGATGGTGAACATGTAATTAAAATGAGATGGAATTTGGGCTATGGCTTTGTTCAAGATTAACAAAACGAGCCATTTTCAGAACCAAACAGAGGACTTCAAGTTTAAAATCATTTCACCTGCTGAGGGGTCAGGTTAAAGCACCGATGGAAGTGCAGTGCACGTCAAGAGAGCTCCCCATCTTCTGTGCCAGTGCCACCAAAGCCTCTCACACTCCCCACGATGATGTTTTGCAGAGCACCATGGCGTGGCTGTTCCTCACCATTGCTTGTTTGATGTGCATTGCTGAAAAGTCAGAAGCAAACCCCGAGGTGTCCATGGATGTTGTAAGTCCCTTCTTTTCCTGCTTGGTTGTGCAAGTTACCTGTGCTGTCATAATCTATGTAAGGCCCACAGGCTCTGGGTGTCTTTACCGAGGTTTGACACCAGGATTTTATTAGAGATTTATCTCCCAGTTCTTACGTACACTTTGATTTATGGCAGACATTTCTGGGGGCTCCATTCCAAGGCAACAGGTTGGGTCAGCACAGCCCTCTCAGGCTCAGAGCTTGGCTGTCTGTGCTGCCTCGCTCTTGATTGCAACATTAAAAGCGACAGTTCTTCACCAGACCTGCTCAGGAACCTGCCAAAAATTCTAGCTGAAGTCATGACATCGCCACGGCGTCGGTGGAAGGGACCTTGGGAGGTCCCTGCTCCACCTTCCCCCTGGAATCACCACCACCACTGATGGCTTTGCCCAGCCAAGCCCTGCCACCCCTCGGGGCAGAGACTGTCTCCTGCTCTGGGGACCTGTCCCATGCTGTCCTTCCCTTCCCACAGGGAGAAATCATCCGGTACCACGGGTACCCCTACGAGGAGCACGAGGTGCTGACAGACGATGGCTATTACCTCACCCTGCAGAGGATTCCCCACGGCAGAGACAACCCGGAAAGCTTCAGCATCTCCCACAAAGCTGGGGCACAGGGATCCAGCATGTTCTGTCCCCGTAAGCGCCACAGGAAGCTCTGCCTGGTCTGGGGACGCTGAGAGCTTTGCTGGGCTGGAGTAGGCCACGGTCAAGGCTGCCTCACCATGGGCTAAGCCCTCCAAGAGGCAGCTTTCCCTGTAGGAAAAATCAGGCAAATAGCCTTGGGAGCAGAAGAAATGCAGGTGCCCACCATGCCAGCCTTGTTCTGAGAGGATCTGCTCCAAAGAAGGAGAATGAACGGGACAGAGAAATCTTGCCCCAGGTTTTACCTGAGCTCAAAACCAGACAGTGGAGCAGCAAAAAGGCATTTGCCAGGAAAGGAAACCAAACCAGGTGTCCAATCCAATGCCACCTCACCATTTCAGATCTTTCCAGTGACCAATCCAATGCCCTCTCACCATTTTGGGACCTTCCTGTTCTTCACCCAAACCCCTGTTTTAAAGTGATGGTGGGGTCACGCCCTGTTCTTGGCAGCCTGTCCCTCCCCTGGGAAGCAGGGGGACTGGCATATGAACATGGCAAATAAGTGTAAAAAAAACCCCAGATTTCCAGCCTCGGCCCTGGGATGACTCAGGAGCCTCCTTCAAAAACACCTCCCCAGAGATGCTGAGGACAGAGGTGACCATGTCCCTGCACTGCTCTCACTTCCCAGGGGAGGTTTCTGCCAAATCAATACCTGGACATCAGAGAAAATTATTCCTCCTCTTCTTCCTCCAGCTCCAAAGGCCGTGGTCCTCCTGCAGCATGGCTTAGTGTTGGAGGGAAGCAACTGGGTCACCAACTTGCCCAACACCAGCCTGGGCTTTATCCTCGCCGACGCTGGCTATGACGTCTGGATCGGGAACAGCCGGGGGAACAGCTGGTCACGGAAACACAAAGATTTTGAGTTCTACCAGCAGGAATACTCAGCTTACAGGTATTTTCCATGAAACTGGAGGGTGGGCAGGTGCCTGGTACCCTCAGCAGTGTGCATGGGCTGGAGCAGGGCTGCTCCTCACAGTCACACCGTCTGCCAGTGAGCAGAAAGCAGGCTGCCATGGCAAAGTCAGCGAGAGTGATTTTGTCACGTGCCTGTCTCCACTGCAGCTTCCATGAGATGGCCATGTACGACCTCCCAGCATCCATCAACTACATCCTGCAGAAAACGGGGCACAAGCAGCTGTACTACGTGGCTTATTCCCAAGGCACCACCACAGGTACTGAGGAGGAGAGCAGACCTGGCAGAGTCACATCAGCTGTGCACCCCCAGTTTGGGAGCGTTCCTAAAACCTCGGTCAGGGAGGGTAATGTCCAGGCACTTCCAACAACAAAAGGGAAAAGAGCTGGTAATTGCTTTAAGGGAACAGTTTTGAGCAGTGGCCACCCCAAACTGGGTGCATCCCATTGCTGCCAGAGCTCGACCTGCTGGAGCCACCTGAGAGAGTTCTTCCCATGGGCACACACAGCTGGGAGTCAACATCTCCTCAGAAACCACAGGGCAGGGTCTGCTTCCTTCTCCCTCACACAGGTTTCATTGCCTTCTCATCCATTCCCGAACTGGATCGCAAAATCAAGATGTTTTTCGCCTTGGCTCCCATCACCGTGAACTCACACATGAAGTCACCCTTGGTCAGGGTGTTTGACCTTCCCGAGGTGCTGATTAAGGTATGTCCTCACCACATGGGAGGTGTGAGCGGGAGGAAGGACTGGGAAGGTCACCTGAGACACGCAGTGCTTGTACATCACCTCCATCTCCCTGCACTGTGTGTCTGTGCCTGTGCTCTGACCCTGCAGGGAATGGAAATCCAGCCTTAATCAGAGAAGAGCTACTTCCAGATATTGGTTTTGGGTCCCTTCTCCTAGGGGAAACTTCTCCTAGGAAGATCAGGGCTCTTCCAGGGCCATGGCCACTTCTGAAAAGCCAAAATGACAAAGCAGAGCAAAGCTGTCATCAGCTTTCGGGGTGAGCAAAGAGGTGGGGAGCACGTGGAGGCAAAGAAGAACATGAACTCCACTGATCACCCCTCTGACCTCCACAGCTCATTTTAGGACACACAGTGGTCTTTGATAAGGATGAGATCTTGAAGCAACTGATTTCCAGAATGTGCATCTACCCTGTCTTGAAAAGCCTCTGCTCTTTGGTCTTTTACCTGCCCGGTGGGTTCACCAGCAGCTTAAACGTGGTATGTACCCTCCAGCTTCCCTCTCAAGAAATCCAGGTTCTCACTGTCCGAGCCCGAGCTGTCCATCTGCTGCCTCCACATGGCCTTTCACATCGTTGATTGGTAGAAGAACTCAGGCTGGAGGCACCAAGCAGGGTGGGGGTTTCTCAGGGAAAACGTTGGTGGAATTCCTTAATATTCCAAGAAGGAAACATATCAGGAACAACACACAGAGCTGCTGCCATAAGTTTAGCCTTGTCTTTGCAAATGGATCTTGAGCACGAGATACAGAGCCTTACTTTGCCTTGGAAACCAGGCAGACTCCAAACATGGCCCAGCATCCCATGGGAATTGCTCAGCTTGCCGCAGGGAGCTCTGCAGCTCTGTGTGAGACTTGGGTGGCAACTGAACAGGATCAGTTTCCTTTCTAGCAGGACTTTTTTTGGGCAGAGAATAAACCTCTCCCATGGTTTCTTGCAGAGCCGTGTTGACATCTACCTGGCCCGCTACCCTGATTCCACATCCCTAAAAAACATGTTGCACTGGCGCCAGGTAACAATTCCCATTCTCCTTTCTGTGCTCGGGTGTTGGGTGAAATCCCCCACTGCTCCCCCATGCAGAGATCCCCTGGATTAGGGAGAGAGAGGAAAGCTGCCCTGAAACCCTGGTGCAGATGAAGTTATTTATTCCAACAAAAGGTGCCCAAGAGTCCTTGGGGCTGGTAGGAGGTGGAGGTGGAACAAAGGCTGGTGATAAACCAGGACAGGAGATGCCAGAGTGAAGGCTGAGGGTCAGTAAGACCACGAACGATACAATAAATTATTGAAAACATTCAGCTCACCTCCCTCTGCTGATGGCATTGACCATGACAGGCAAAAAAACTTGCCCAAATGTCTGATTCGTGTCTCCTTTGAGGATCTTGGTTCTACTCCAGGTTCTTCCCTGTGGGTTTCTGGGCTGAGGTCTTCCCGGAGCTGGGGTCTCCTGCCAAAATCCAGTACCAGATGTAAAAAATCACTTCTATGAGCGATTGGTGGCAGGAGGGAGCAGTGCAATTCCCTACCACCTCTTCTATCTTCCTTACAGACCCCTCCAACGCACAGACAATAAACACAACTCTCCTCCTTTTCCAGCTCTACCAGACAGGGGAATTCAAATATTACGATTATGGCAGCGACAACGTATTTCATTACAACCAGGTAAGAGAGAGCCATTCTCATTTTTAGCTTTTAAAAGAGAAAAAATAAAATATTGCACTGAAAATATTGCAGTGGCTGAGACTGAATTTGGAGAATTGAGCAACCAGGGCTACTGGAAGGTGTCCCTGCCTGTAGCAGGGGATTGGAATGAGATGATCTTTGAGGTCAATCCCAACCCAAACCATTCTGTGATTCTGTGAATTACATTGTATTTATGGAATTTACTTATTCTATAGTATTTATGGAATCTACTTTATATGGGGAAGCAGGTTTGTAGCTTTCTTACAAAAGAAGAAGTCACTCTGTGATGACTTTTTGACCCTCTGGTGAAAAGCACAGGATCCCAAGGCGTAGTGAGGCTGCCTGGTGATAGTTTCTCTGCTATCCCTTAGGATAAGGGAGAAATTCCAAGCAGCAATCAGGATCTACTTTGCACTTTTGCCTTGCCCCTGACCTCCATCCTGTCTTCCAGACCACTCCTCCCTTCTACGAGCTGGAGAACATGAAAACCCCGCTGGCTGCCTGGTATGGGGGCAAGGACTGGATTTCAGCCCCTGAAGATGTGAACATCACCCTGCCCCGGATCTCCAACGTGGCCTACGTAAAGTACATCCCCGAATTCGTCCACTTTGATTTCCTCTGGGGCAAGCATGTCTACGAGCAGGTGTACAAAGAAATGCTGGACCTGATGGAGAAGAGCGCCTAGAGATGGAGCAGTGGCGGGAATTGGTGGCTTCTCTATGACTTCTGGGGCTTCTTTCATTTGGGGGGGGGAAAAAAAATGAAGGAAAAAAGGGGAGGGAAAAGCTCAGTAAACAGCTACACTTGGTTGGGATTGATATTACTCTGGCCAGTGAGGAAAACAAGCCAATGCAATGCTTGGGAAAGCACTCTGGATTTAGGGTCAAGAGGCTGAGGTCCTTGCAGAAGTCGAGCATGGCCCTTACACCCTCAGTCTCCCAGGTGCCTCACTCACGCGGGTTCCCAGCCACAACCAATTTCAGTGCAATTTGGCTCCTGGTGGCTGTTGTGGACTCTGGGCTCTTTGCCCTTGAGTTCCAGCTGCAAACAGCTGGACAGAAGCTCCGTGCCCTCCTGGACGCCAGTTGTCCCAAGGGAGCAGGTGTGCTGGGATGAAACCCCGTGGTGGATGGATCCTGCTGGCAGAGCTTGATCCACCTTCTGGCAACACTTCCACACCAAGAATCCCAACATCCTGACGTTCACCGCCTTCACTCACAGTGGGAAGGAGCTATAAACCTTCTTCCTGGTGGCAGTGAAAAGTGGCCATAGGTTTTTTCCCATGAGAACTGCCCATTTTACTAACTTCGGGAACATCTTTCTCAGATTCATGCTGATTTGGAGAACTTCGCTTATACACAAAAGAGTTTCAATAAGTTCTACCAGGAAACACCATTTTGCACCACCTTAAGCAATTCTAAGGCACAAGCCCAGCTGGAAAGGCCACCTTTTGCTGCCACTCAGGGAATGCTTTTTGTGGGAGACAGAGGAAGAGCGTGGTGGAAGGCAGTGATGAGTCTAAATCTGTTTTCAACTTCTGGATTAAATTATTAATAATACCTTGATCAGGGGAGGAATTGTGAATTTGCCTGTTCGTGTAACTGTCTTCTTAAAATATGCCTGGGAGCAAGCAGGGCAAAGGATAAGGTCATCTTTCCACAAAGATGTACAAATAATAATAGTAATAATAAAATTGAATAGGGTCCACTGGGCTCTGTGTGGTTGTACTGTTAATGCCAGGGTTAAAACTCCGGAGAAATTGTTCCCAGCACCTCTCACCCTGTGCCCTGCAGGGAAGAGGTGGGTGCTGAGGACGGTATGGAGCCCAGCACAGCTGCTCTCCAGAGCCAAGCTGTGGGGCTTTAGCAGCAGAGTTTCATCCAGGTGTCTGGAGATGGTGGCACAGGGCTGGTGGTGCCTTGTGGGACAACTGCAGTGGGCTCTGCTTGAGGTATCATCTGTGAAACGGTTCACTTTCTCCCCTCACAGCTGGAACTGGCCACAGGACGGGGTGAGGTAATCCCAGGGCGCAGGAATGGGGCTGTAGGTTAGATAGGATCTATCTGCATTGCCAGTGATTAGCTGCCTCACTTGGGATATGTGTAATGACATCATTTTCTGTGTGATTGGCTGCTGACGGCGGGGCCGTGCCCTGGAGCAGCATCTTACGGGACTGCACTGCGCTCATGCCACGGGTATCAATGCAAACGCAGGATGACCTTTCCACCTTGGCAAATAAACACCCAAAGATGCTGACAAGGCGTTTCCCCAGCAGACTTCTGAAATTAGAATCATCGAGTCCATAAGGCTGGAAGAGACCCCTAAGATCATCAAACCCAACCACGCTCACCACGAAACCGTGTCCCCACCTGCCAGTTATTTAAGTTTAGTTTAAAAGCCTCAACTTTTTAACTTCTGAAAATCCATAAAGAGTCCAGGGTTCCGTCTCTTTCTGTTCAGGTTATAAAGCTCCTGCCACTTCTGCAATTATCTGGTTCAGTGTTTGCAATGCTCTAGCTTCATTCTCCCATGACAGAGCATTTTGGTGAAGTTCTGGCTAAATCAGGTTCTGGCACTTGCTTCCCATCTGCTGTTAAAGGATCAACAATGGATGAAGAGGTGTGTTTTGGAAGCAAAATTGATTTATGCTTGCAGAATAAATATTGTGAAATTCTGCCTCCTGGGATCGCCTTGATCAATACCTGTTCTGAGTTACATGGTAAAGCTGTAATGATCACGGCAGGATTGGAGTCCTGGTGTGTCTCAGGTCTGTCAGGCAAATCAAACATCATCACACAGGTCTGTGGTGATTGCACAGGGTATCACAGAATCGCAGAGGGTTTGGGGTGGAAGGGACCTTAAAGATCACCCAGTGCCACCCCTGCTATGGGCAGGGACACCTTCCACTATCCCAGGCTGCTCCAAGCCCCAGTGTCCAGCCTGGCCTTGGACGTTCCCAGGGATCCAGGGGCAGCCACAGCTTCTCTGGGCACCCTGTGCCAGGGTCTGTCCACCCTCCCAGGGAACAGTTCCTTCCCAGTATCCCATCTATCCCTGCCCTCTGGCAGTGGGAAGCCATTCCCTGTGTCCTGTCCCTCCATCCCTTGGAAACAGTTTCTCTCCATCTTTCTTAACACTCCTTCAGACACTGGAAGGCCACAGCTGGGTCACCCCAAAACTTCTCCTCTCCAGCTTTCCCAGCCTTTCCTCCCAGCTGAGCTGCTCCATTCCTATGATCAATTTGGTGGCCTCCTCTGGACTGGATCCAACAGATCAATACCCTACATATCTCAGCCTATGGTGATCAATTCAATCTCTCACCCTCAGACCTCTCAGCACAGCACAAAGCCTTCACCACCCCTTCTATCCTCCCTGTGTGGGCAAAGCACCCTCAGTCCCACACCCCTACGTGGGAGGGCATTGGTCCCTCAGCCTCTTGTTTAATTTTCTTCCAGATGTGCTCATGCAGAGCGTGTCACACGAGGCCAGGAGGGCTCAAGGCTGTGTCACATCCCACTCAGGGCACAGCAGTGTCACTGAGCAGGCTGACCCATGGTTTCCTACCATCACACAGCCAATGCAAAGAGCAGCAGCACACAGGAGTTGTGGAGGGGAGCACAGGGCCAGCCCCAGGCTGTGCCCACACTGGAGAGGTGCTGAACACCCCTACCACTGCCTCCTTCCCAAAGGAACAGGCTTGAAGAGAAGTTGTGCCTTTGTAAGTAACCCAAATATTGCTCTGGTGCCTGCTTTAAGCAACATGCTGGCCTGGGGGGTTATTTAGAAACTGATTTGTCCCAGGGTTAATCTAGGACAAGGTTTCATCGAGTTATGACAGATGGTGTGCTGTCTTTTCACATCTTTTTGATCCTTAACAGCCTGACGACAATTTCCAGTGGCATTGCTGAGTAGATTCAGGGTTTTATTTGGTTGAAAACATTTCATTTTCCTGTTTCAGGAACTCTCAGCAATTTCTGTGTTATTTCCCACGTAATTTTCAGATTTTCTTCTGAGATTGTTGGATGGATCTCTGAGAGACAGACCCTGGTCTTTGAGACTTGCATTTGCGTATGATGGGACTTCAAGTAGGTGGGAATGGTATAAGGCCATGGAAAGCTACAGTTAGCCAAAATCAAGATCAGACATAATTATCTCCCAAACTTCACAAGCCGGTGTTGATCGTCATTCTTGATCCTGTACTGTGTCCCATGGGACACGTTTCTGCTCCCTGAAGGCCTCTAATAGCCCTAATCAGGGCTTTGGCAAAGTTGTGCCCAATCAGCTTCTCTCCAATATGTTGGAAAATAATCTCAAGAGCACTACGGCACCAAAATTGAAAACTGTTAGTATTTCTTTACTGGGAAATTTTGCCTAAGTTGTCCCAGGTCTGTTCACCCACAAACCAAACTCTTTTAGCTGTAAAATACACTTTGAAGCCAATTGTACAATGAGGAGAGATTAGGGAAGAAGTACAAGAAGCTCAGGGTGGTTCTGGACTCTTCTGAACACAGGAACAGGGGAGGAATTACCTGAGAGAAACCATCTGTGATCCAACCTCCAATATTTCCCAATCCACATCCAGGAACATTTATGCTTTTGTTTATTCAGTTTCATTGCAATGAATGAAACGATTGCATGGACAGCTCTACCAAGGTGTTGTGAAAAGATCAGCTGTTTCCTCAAGCTCCGCTGTGCAACCCCAGCACAAACAACACCCCTGCTGAACGTATAAACCAGCGATATCCCCGCCTGGCTGAGGGACTTTAAACTAGGAGGGGTACAAGCAGATAAGGACTGCTTCCCTCATTAGGTTCTTTAACTCGAGCCATGCTCTCCAGGTTTACTGCAAGGGAATCCTGCTTATCTGGCAGGAATTGCACAAGAGCTGACGCTCTCTTATTGCTAAAATCAGGATACTCTCTTCCCCAGTTCAGGATGCCAGGACCAGAAGACTTGTGACTGGTTTACCCTCGTGCTTGGCAAGAGGCACCAGTCAGCATCATGGGCACGCAGTCTGGGGGCTTGCACATGTGGGAAAGCAGCAGGAGCAACAGCAGAGCAGGAGCTGGAGGGAAGGCATGCAGCACATGGACGTGATTAACCGCGATGCAAACGGTGAGGGCTGAGGTACGTGCTGCTTGCACCACTCTGTGCCTCAGAGGAGGTGACTCAGCAGCAGCAGACTTGCACCTGTTAGCAGAAGGACACAGCGGATCCCGTGGCTGTTCCCCTTCCTGTTGTCCCAGCAGCAGGCGGGGTTGCAGTCCTGTGATGCCTCAAATGAGAAAATGAAAGGCATCCAGCAGCAGCGTTGCCTAATATTTATGAAGCGTGACGATACCGAGATGCAGAAGAAACAACACATCACACCAGAGGGTGTAACTTTTGACTCTTACAGGGCCTTGGAGGCCAAGAAAAGGATGGGTCTGGGGCCTCAGGCAGAACCCAGGAAGCATATGGATGACTCGGTGGCTGGAAAGCCATGCCTTCCATGTCACAGATTGACCAGCCCTGGACACACACCCCTCTGAGAATCCCAGAATCCCAGAGTGGTTTGGGGTGGAAGAGACCTTAGATATCACCTCATTCCTTCCCCTGCACGGGCAGGGACACCTTCCACTGTCCCAGGCTGCTTCAAGCCCCATCCAGCCTGGTCACTCCCAAGTACCCAGGGGCAGCCACAGCTTCTCTGGGAAACCTGTGCCAGGGCCTTCCCACCCTCTTAGCCAAGAATTTCTCCCTAATATCTCATCTAAACCTAACCTCCTTCAAGGCCTCAAAGGTCTTCATTCCTCTTTGACTACGCTACACAAGAGTTCCTCGGTAAAACTCCAGCTGCTTTTTGTTGGCACTGTCTCTCCGTCCACCACAGGTAGGGTAACTGCAGGTGCTGAATCACACACTCACCTCAGCACTGACACATTGCTCCAATGGCCTCATTCCACAGCCTGAGGATGCCAGGGAAGTCTCTGCTGCCTTTCCAACCTCTATTACTACTATTCCATTACTACTACTACTACTACTAGTACTTAGTACCTTCCCTCGATAACAAGTAGTGGAGTTAGAAGGCAGCAACTTAGGCAGCAGGGAAGGGGGGGATTCTGCCCCTCAGCCCCACTCAGGTGAGACCCCACCTGGAATTCTGTGCACAGTACTGGTGCCCCCAACATAAGAAGGACATGGAACTGTTGGAGCAAATCCAGAGGAGGCACCAAATTGCTGAAGGGACTGGAGCACCTCCGCTGTGGAGCCAGGCTGGGAGAGCTGGGGCTGCTCAGCCTGGAGAGGAGAAGGGTGTGTGGAGACCTCACAGCTCCTTCCAGGGTCTGAAGGGATACAGGGAAGCTGGAGAGGGACCCTGCAACAGGAACTGGAGTGACAGGACAAGGGGAAAAGGGTTCAGACTGCTGGAGGGCAGGGACAGATGGGATATTGGCAAGGAATTCTTCCCTGGGAGGGTGGGCAGGCCCTGACACAGGGTGCTCAGAGAAGCTGTGGCTACCTCTGGATCCCTGGAAGTGTCCAAGACCACGTTGAAGCAGCCTGGCATAATGGGAGGTGTCCCTGCCCATGGCAGGGGATGGCTCTGGATGGGCTTTAAGGTCCTTCCACCCCAGATGGGTTCCATTCCAGGATTCTCTGACTCCACGGAGTGGGATTTTTGTGCTCACGCGTGTGAGAAGACATTTCTAAAAGCCTGGAGCAGACACAGGAGCAGAACCAAGGTAATGAAGGAGTGAAGTCCCTGGCCACACCTGCCATGAGGAGGAAAGCGCCCACACAGCCCCTTTGAGCCAGTGGCTGCTGATAGAAAATTACAGTGGGGAGATGGAGCAACACGCGCGTGCTTGTGCTGTGTTTCACAACTCACATTCCGCTCATGCATCTCGGCCAGCAGGAAAATTGGAGAGCAACCTAATCCACGGCCAGGGAAGGCACATTGCAGCAGAGCCAACGCGGGCTGGGGCTTTTACGTGGCTACCAAGGTAGGGAAAGGTGTGGGTTGAATGGTCACGGGCTGCAGGTGGGGAGCAAACACCTCTGCTCTGTGCAATACCTGTGGCTTTGGCTGAGCTGAGGTGTTGCACCAGCTCTCCCTCACGCCGCTGGCTGCTGGGGAGACCTTCAGCCTGGTGCTTTTCCAGGAGAGATGTTCAGCCTGGTGCTTTTCCAGAAGGCCCTGCAGAGCTTTTGTAAATTGCCCCTTGCAAACACGACACCTTTTGGACCTTAGGGCCGTGTGGAGGCTGCCTGGGCCACTGTCACTTTTCATGAGGGTTGCCCCAAATATCTCCCATCCAGGCTGTCCTTGGGGTGACCATGGAGAGCTCCTGAGGCTCCTGAGGCCTTGCGAAGCTGGTGGAGCCCAAACTCTTTTCTTGCACCAGAAACTCTTCTAAATGACCCTGGGAGTAAGGAAATTACCCTGGGAGTTAGGAAATGACCCTTCACAAAGAAAAACAGTTTTGTTTTTTTTTTTTTACTGCAACTATCATGAGCTTAAGGTGCAACTCCATAGCTGGGATTCCTCACACACCATTCCGGCTGTGCTGGAAACTTAATCCTTTGCAAGCCCAAAAGTCATGGCCACACGGAGGGAGGTACCAGAGGAGTGATCAGAGCACATCTGTTAATTGAAGGGCACGTGACGAGGGACAGCGTGGCTGGGCTCTGACACAGCGTGGTCCTTTTAACTCTGGTGATGACAGAGCCACCAGCACTGCCACCACCAGCCCGGTCCGACGCGCCAGTGGGCTCTGCCTGGTAACGTATTTTCCTCCATGTGCTTCAGATTTGTGTCCTCTGGGAGTTGTCCCGAGGGGGAAAAAGCATCAGTTGCTCTTCTTTATTTTTGGTCTTAACTCGCATCTTGGTAATACCACAGGGAGGTTTGCTGGGAGTATTTCAGAGGGCAGAGAAGTCTCATAGTGTGGGACATCCACTGGGAGGAGAAGCAGGGAGGCAGAGAGTAATTCACAATTCGTGCTGCTGGGCTGAAGTTAAGCTCTAGTTTTTGAGAGCCTGGCAAAACATTAGAAATCAGATATAATATTAACTGTGTGCGTTAAAAATAGATCTCTGCTCGGCTCAGGAGTATCTAAGGTGATCAGAAAGGTTTCTGTTTTTTTCAGGCTACACTTATTTATTAAATAGCCTTCCTATGAGGCTCTACCAGTTTCAGTTCATAGGATCCTTCTGTTTGTAGTGGGTTTTGGTTACAAAAGCTAAGCAATAGAGAAACAGCAAAAGTATAGACACAGTCACAGCCCAGCCACCCTAAACATGTTCCTTCCATAGCATAAACTCCCCCTCTGGAAATTCCCTCTGTGTGACAACTGGCCCAATGGTTTTGGTTTAGTTCTTGTATTGCAGAGCTGGTTCACTTCTTCTTGCCATTAAAAATATAAAAAAGGGTCCTGCCTAGTACCAGATCTTGTCTGTACGGAGGAGTATAAAGAGTCTTGTGTGGACTGTAATGAAAACTGAAACTGGGAATTCCCTCCATTTCGCCAGCCCGGAAAATGATGTGTGATCTCCAGATAAGTGAGGAACTTAACCCATCATAACCAAGTAGAAACAAACATTCATATCAATTTTAATAATCATCATCATAATCAAAAACAATAATAACAACAACAACACCGGTGTTGCTGGTTTTGTTGTTGTTATTCTTGATGGGTTGCTCCTATTCCTATTATCATTATCATTATTTTTGCTGTTGTTATTATTATTTACCCAGGCACAAGATGTGGCTGTTTATTGCAATCCTGCTTTTCATACAAGCACCCACGAACTCCGAAGATGTCACCAGGCAGAAAAAGGCTCTAAATCCCGAGACTCTCATGAATGTTGTAAGTCAGGAGAACTGCGAATTTCCAATCTGAAGGTTTGGGCACGTTCAGCCGGAGGNNNNGGGCGGGGCTGGTGTTGTTGAGCTGTTGCGATACGAGGCTGCCTCCACACCATCATTAACAAGCTCCTCCTCCCTCGAGGAGTCCTCCTCCTCCCAGCAGAATTAAGTGCAATTATCAGCAGTGCAATTATCAGAGATGGGGCTAACCCCGGATTGGATTTGATCAGATATCTCCCCAGAGGGTAGAAATTTGTACGTGGCTCCTCTCCTTCAGCTGCAGCAAAGCGCTCAGGGCCATGTCCAGGTGAGTCCTGGGAGACTCTGGGTTTAGCTGGACCCGAGACGTGGGCAATACATTTGCTGCAATTAATCTTTCCTGCCAACCTCGTGACAAAGGTAGCGTACAGTGACGTGTAGGCAGGAGCGCGGCTGGATTTCACCGAACAGAAACTTCCCAACCTGTGGAGTTTTCAGCATAAATAAAGCTCAGGCAGAGCCTCAGGAGTCCTGAATCCTGTGGGGTTTATCCTACTGCCCTTCCAGTCAGCCCAGCTCGGCAGGTTCCATCCACCCCACTACCTTATCTGCCCAGCACATCAGCTGGGAGCCTGATGTGACACGTGCTGCCGTCGGTGTCAGGCATCAGGAAATCAGTGTCGGGCATCGCATTGGGGCAGGATTCGGCCAGAGCTTCCTCTGCCACAAAGTCCTCGGCTGATCCAGAGACACCCCGGGTAAAGCCATGTCCCAGAACTTCGGTTTTACCAAGGGATGTGCCCTTCAAGTCAGACAAGCACTTTGGCTACGGAAAGTTTCCCACCTGGCTTTTTCCTTCCCCAGAGCCAAATCATCTGCCACAGAGGGTACCCCAGTGAGGAGTATGAAGTCCGGACTCGTGACGGCTACTACATCCACCTGAACAGAATTCCTCATGGGAGAGAAAAGCCTAAGAACAGAGGTACAGCTCTATTTCACTCAAAGCCAGCAAAACAAAAAAAGGCCCTGAACATAAGCAGGTGAATGGAAGGAGAATAGTAATTCTTTATGCTTTAGTCATAAAGCAAAAATACCGAATCCGTGGCATTTCTCCAATTTACAGTCAAAGCAGTAGCACCAGGAGATGTCATCAAAATGCACATTTTGTGTGTCCTCTGGCAGTGCAAGGAAGAGGCTTTACTGGCCTTAATTTGGGGTGAGTGTATGGAGACATCCTGGTTCAACGAAACGTGCTGTTCCTTTTGCACCTAGGGGCCAAGCCAGTCGTGTTTCTCCAGCATGGGATATTTGGAGAAGGCAGCCACTGGGTGGAAAATCTGGCCAACAACAGCCTTGGCTTCATACTAGCAGACTCTGGCTATGACGTGTGGCTGGGAAACAGCCGGGGGACGAGCTGGTCCCGGAGACACCAGCACCTTTCAGCTGACCAGGTGGAATTCTGGGATTTCAGGTGGGCTGGAGCGCGTTACAAAAGCCTGGCAAACTTCTCTGCCTGTCACCAAGCTCTAGGCAGAGGTGGGTGCCTCCACGCAGGCAAGTCAGAGCACCTAATCCCTGGCACAGCCTCCGCCGGGGAGGCTGGAGGGATCTGTGCAGACCTGCGAGCTGACAAGGTGCCAGCACCTCCCTGCAGCTGCCGAGAGCACAGGGCACTGCAGCCTGCGTGGGGACACGCAGAGACATCAGCCCTGCCTCGGAGGTGTGCACGGGAACACCACTGAGATGTTCGCGAGTGTCATTGCCACCTGCCCTGCTCTTTGCTGCCCCTTGTCCCCATGAACAGCTTTTTAAGCTGCTCCTGCCTCTCCAGAGCTGATCTTCAGAGCAGATATCCCAAACTCATCAACAGGCTTTTAGAAAAACCTCCCACAGCAGGTCTGCCTTTCCAACAGGCACACGGGCAGGAAATGGTGCTCCATTCCCTTCTGGGAAAGAGCATCCCAAAGAGCAGAGCTGGTGCTGAAATCCTGGTGGGAGCCAGCTCTGGGTCTCACTGGAATGAAAACCAGACAGGATCTGCAGTCTATTTACTGCTCACCACGGCCATGGGAGGACTAAGCCCTTGCAGGGGAAGGAGGATGCCATGCCAGGAAGGATCCATGCCGGGAATTTTCTCCTGGAAAATCAGCCCTGGACGTTAAGCCAGGCAATGCAAGGCAGCCAAATCCCACAGGTGAGTTTTCCCTCCTGGTGCTGCCTCATAACCAACGTCCCCCCCTCCTGTGTTGCAGCTTCCATGAGATGGCAATGTATGACCTCCCGGCTGCCATCGACTTTGTGCTGCAGAAAACGGGGCAGAAGCAGCTCCACTACGTTGGCTACTCCCAAGGCTGCACGATCGGTGCGTTCGGAGGGGTTGCCCACCACCTTGACTTGAAAATTTTCATTTTGGTGCTGGTCAGCAGAAAGCAGAGGGGGTCCCCTCCATGTGGGTTTAACAACCACTGAAGTGCCTGATCAGCCATGGGAATAAAGGTGTTGCTTCCCGTGGGGCGCCTCTTGCACCAACGTTTACCAGGAAGGTGGCAAGAGGTCTCAGATTTCTAAGTGGAGATAATTAATTAAACAGACCTGGGTCCAAGTGAATGCTCCAATTAAGCACCTGAGGAAAGATGGAACAAGTCTGAGGTTGTTTTTCTGTTTCCTCAGCATTCATTGCGTTTTCATCCATGCCTGAACTGGCTCAGAAAGTCAAAATGTTTTTTGCCCTGGCACCGGTAGTGACAGCCAAGCACACCAGAAGTCCCATCATGAAGATGCCCTTCCTTCTGGACAAGAATCTCAGGACTATTCCGGTAAGGGATTACTCCATGCCCTTCTGCCCCAAAACTCAGTGGTTCCAGAGATGGGATCATGCCCAGACACAGCCGCCGGGGCTCTCTGATGCAGCAGAACAGTTAATTCCTGCTGATTTGTTAGCACAGACACGATTCAGGTGCACACGCAGTCCTGGACAGTCACTTTGTTGAGTGCATATCTTCTTTCCATCTGTAGGATGAAACTGGTCTTTGTATGGGGGCACTGGTAGAATTCGCAGACAAAACACCTGGAAAAGAGCAGCTTTGCTGTGTTGATTCCATGAAAAACAGATCCAGTGCTTGGGGGGAAAGAGGAGAATTGTGAATATTGATTTCCCTTGGTGTGTGTTCAGACAGCATCAACTCCTGCAATGAGCTGGACACGTCTCTGTGAGGCAGGAGGGCAGCGGAGGAGTGGGTTTGACTCCTGGACATTCCCGCACTGCCTGGATGGTGGGACAGCCCAGGGTTGGGCTGCAGGGAGGAAAAAGCAGGAAATGCACGTTGCCCTTTGCTCCCGCAGCTGCTGCTCGGCAGAACGGACGCGACCCTGCACATCAGGAAGCTGTGGAGTTTTCTTCCGGAGCTGTGCAGGCACATGCTGCTGCACAGGCCCTGTGCCAATCTCCTCTTCCTGCTGGGTGGCTACCACGAGAAGAACCTCAACATGGTGGGTGTGCCATTCCAGTGGGGATAAGGATCCCAGGGCTGCTGGCTCTGCCCCCCACCCTGCCCAGCTACGGCCATTTGCCCCCAGTGCTCACAGCAAGCACACCCTGCACAGGCAACACGTGTCCCTCTGCCAGATGCTTCTCCTCCTGGGACAGGAAAAGTCCTCAGGCTCTGCTGGGTGAATGTCAGTGGCCAGGTGGCCCTGGATAACACCCCTGAGTTTGGGCTGCCTGTCACTGTGACTACCCTGGGGTGCAGCCCTGGCTCTGACTCACCTGTTGAAGCAGTATCTGTGTGACCTGAGGCCTTGAGCACAGCCCCTGAGCCCGGGTAAGGCACCTCACAGAGTTCATCCTTCATCCCCATCACTCTCCTTCCGGCGCTGTCTCACAGCAATTGGTTTTTAATGAAAATTATATTCCTGAGCCCGGTCCAGCCCTTTAGGCAGCGTGACTCAGCAGTGACTGCTCTGGGAAACACCTGGCAGCTGCCACCCTCCCTCCCATCCGCTGGAAAGCAATGATAGCTGGGATGTGTTTCCTTGCAGACACGGCTGGATGTGTACACATCCCACTATCCCGATGGGACCTCTGTCAAAAACGTGATCCACTGGGCCCAGGTAGGAATCCTGACAGGCAGATGCTTCATCCCTGGGATGGTCCCTTCCTGAGAGCCTGCTGTGCCCAGGGCGCATGTGAGAGTTCAGGGATCTCGGACATGAGCAGCTCCTGAGAAAGTAAAGGCAAGAAAGGAGAAGAGGTGCTGGATTCAGGATGAGCTTCCCTGGTCCCTCTGGGGACCAGGAGACACTGTGGGGGGTGTGTGTGGGTCAAAGGATCACTTTGTTAAAAAAGGTGGAAAGCCTGGCTTTGCAGGGGTGCTATCTCCTCCTGCAGTGTCCCATGGGTGAGGACACCAACACCTTTCCTTGTCCTGCCTGTCCCCAGCCAGCTGGAGTGGTCAGTGATGGGCAGGTGGAGGGCAGGGACTTACCCAAACCCCTTCGAAGCACCCTCTCGTGATGGGTCCCTCAAGGAGGCCGGGAAATGCCAGACCCACACAGTGACACTCGCTGGCCTCTAACAGCAGATCCATCCTCTCCCCCAGGTGGTGAAATCAGGAGAATTCAAGGCCTTTGACTATGGCAGGGAGAACCAGGCCGTGTACCACCAGGTAGGAGCTGCAGTGGCAGTGCTGGTGGCTGGCAATGCTGAGGGTCTGTCCAGGGTGGTGCAGGGGCAGGATGGCTTGCAGGGCTTGACCAACTGAGAGACCCCGTGCCCCTGCAGGACACTCCGCCCCTGTACCAAGTGGAGGAGATGCCGGTGCCCACGGCGGTGTGGTCGGGAGGGGAGGACTGGGCAGCTGACTGGAGGGACATCCGCCTGCTGCTGACCCGCATCACCCACCTCGTCACCTACACCCACATCCCCGACTGGAACCACTGGGACTTTGTCTGGGGGCTGGATGCTCCCGGGCGCCTCTACAGCAGCATCCTGAAGCTGATGGAAGGGTCCGGCTAGAGCAGCAGCACCTGGGAGAGGTGCCGGTGGCCTGGCCCCTGTCCCTCAGCTGAGACAACCCGAGGAGGGGGTGGGACACTCCCTGCTGTCCCCTCCTTCCTGCTGGCCTGACATGCTTGTGGTGATGGGGCTTCCCACTCATGCCTTGGCTGTTGGGGTCTGTCCTCCTTGCTTGGGAGCTCCTCAAGGACTGGTGGCATCGTGCAGGGAGGGCAGCACCAGGATCAGCCAAGGCACCAGGGCAGGCAGGAGCCACCAGCCCTGCTAGAATGGCCCCAGGTGATGGTGCTGATCCTGGGCTGTGCCAGGGGGACACAGGGATCATGCCATGACCCCACAGTGGCTGCCCAGTGGGTTGTGCATTAGAGCACCAAACCAACAAGGAGGTGGCAGGAGCTGGGCCTGTGGGGGGCAGGCTGAGAGCAGGCCCCAGCCATGGCACAGAAAGGGATGGAGGGGATGGATGAGGCCAAACCTTGCTTGGCAGCAGCAACAGGTGATGCAACAACGGGTTCTGGTGCCAGATTGCAGCCCAGGGGGGTTCAGGTTGGATTTGGAGAATCCCTTTTTCCCCAAGACAAATTCCCAGGGAAGTGAAGGTCTCCATCCAGGCACTTCTCTGCATTGTTGGCTGCTGGGACTCAGGGGCCAGATGTCCCCAGGAATGGCTGCTTGGCTCAGTGCCAACACATTGGGAATGATCAGCCCTCATCCCTGGGAGCTGGTGATCCCAGATGCCCTGGGCTGGGTTGCAAGGTCACTGTGCCCCCAGGAAGCTGCTGCCAGACTGATGTCCCCAGCCAGTCTCACCCTGCTGCTTGCTGCAAACCCGGAGGTGGGGAAAATCTCTCCAAAATAAATGCTCAAAGAGGATTTCAGGAGCCCATGCTCTGACACCCCCAGCTCTTCCTTGCATATTCCTTGTGGATATTTTCCAGGGAGCTGCCAGGGCCAGCAGGGACACAGTAACCCCAGAGGCAGCTGGCAGAGCTGGGTGGCACAGTGGGTTCTGCGAGGGTCCCAGCTGGAAGCATCCTAGTACATCCCAGTACATTGCCCCACTCCTGGGCAGGCGGCAGGAACATTCACTGGCAAAAAAACCCTACAGACAACCTTGGGGGTGGGGAGTTTTATTGTATCCATGAGGGTTTGGGAATCACGGGTGCGTGGGAGCGCTGGCCCTTGGGGCAGCTCTGCTGGGATGTCTGTGGTGGGACAGCGGCATGATGGGCAACCACAGCTCCCCCACCTTGCCAGGTTGGCCGGCTACGGTATAAGGCGGATGAGCGGGACGGGGAGAGGAGAAGGGTGGGGAGGTGTTCCCAGGGCTGCCCCTACACCAGGAGGGGTCCCCTCTCCCACGCTGGCCTTCTCCGGCCCTCCATGGGCGCAGGCAGTTGGTTCATATCTGCGCCGGGACCCACGAGCACCCATCCATCCCTCCATCCACCCATTTCCCCATCACCACTCCATTCCCCCACTCCTCCTTCCATTCATTTCTCCATCTCCCTCTCCATCCCTTCCTTCCTTCCTTCCTCCTCCCCTCCTGCCGCGGCTCGGGCCGCTCCAGGGGCGGTGCCGTTGGCGGCGGGCGGTGCCAGCGGCGGCGGAGGGCGGTACCGGCTGGCGCGG
>VZRN01000794.1:2697210-2728354 GCA_013397935.1 Dasyornis broadbenti | reverse complement strand
TCCCCGGCCAATGGGGACGGCGCATGGCGGGGCGGGGCCGCCTGCACCAATGGATGGCGGGGCGGGCGGGGCTCGCGCCGCTCTCCGCCATGGCCGCCCCGTTGCGAGTGTTCCTCCGGCCCGCCGCCGCCGCGTTCCCCCGAGCGCACCTCCTGCCGCCGCTCCGCGTCCCCCGCGGCGCACGGAGCTGCAGCGCCGGTGAGCACCGGGATACCTGGGGAGTACCGCGGGTGGGTGGGCCTGGCCCCGCCCAGCGCCGGGCACCGGGTCCCTACACCGGGCGCGGTCGTAGCCCCGGGCGTGTGCCCAGCGTCCTGAATGTTGTCCCTGGGCTGCGCACCAGGCCACGGCACCGGGCACCGCGTCCCTACTTCATGTACTGTCCCAGCGCTCGGCACGGGGTCCCTGGGCTATGCCTCAGGGCCACAGCACCGGGCACCGGGACTCAGCACAAGATACGGTCCCAACACCAGGCATGTGCCCAACACCGGGCATGTGCCCAGCGAGCTACACGTGGTTCCTGAGCTGCGCACCAGAGCCCATTACCGGGCACCGGGGCTCTGCGCCGTGTATGGGCCGTGCAGTGCATACCAGAGCACCGGTACTGGGGCCCAGCACTGGGTGCCTGGACCACGCACACTGTCCCAGCACAGGGTGGTCACGGGGCTGCACCTGCCCGGGCCAGGGTGGCACCGGGAGCTCCGTTGAGCCAAGCCCCCGGTGACGTCCCGCCGGCTGCCAGTGACCGCTGGCATGAAGGTCGCCTTTAAATAGCACGGATTGGCTGCAGCCAGGCATTGCTGAGGGTGGCCGGGGGTCTGCCCGGTGCCCGGCAGCCGGTGGGCTAACGGGCTGGTGATGGTGCGGTGAGCAGGGGCTGCGTTCCAGTACCTGCTGGTACAGAAGACGGGGGCGCAGAAGAACGTGGGGCTGATCCAGCTGAACCGGCCACAGGCGCTCAATGCGCTCTGCGAGGGGCTCATGGCAGAGCTGCAGCGGGCGCTGGAGGCCATGGAGAGCGACCCAGCGGTGGGAGCCATCGTCCTCACCGGCAGCCAGAAAGCCTTTGCAGGTAGGATGAGGGCCTTTCCTCACCCCAAAGTTTTGGAGAGGATTAGTGTCCCACCGCACTTCCCTTTGCAGCTGGCGCGGACATCAAGGAGATGCAGAATAAAACCTTCCAAGACTGCTACAGCAGTGGCTTCCTTGCCGGCTGGGACATGGTCTCCCTTGTCCGCAAACCCATCATCGCTGCCGTCAATGGCTACGCCGTGAGTGTCCCCCATATCTCCCTGCACTCCCTGCCTCCACCCCAGCACCCCCTGACCTGTCTGTGCCTCTCTCCTGTCCCAGCTGGGTGGCGGGTGTGAGCTGGCCATGATGTGTGACATCATCTATGCTGGGGAGAAGGCACAGTTTGGACAACCCGAAATCCTGCTGGGAACCATCCCAGGTGAGCAGCAGGCACCTGCCCGGGGCTTCCATCCCAGCTGGGATGGGGACACCCAGCTATCTCTCTCTGAACCTCTCCCTTCCCTAAATGCCCCAGGTGCCGGTGGCACGCAGAGGCTGACCAGGGCAGTGGGGAAGTCGCTGGCAATGGAGATGGTCCTCACGGGGGACCAGATTTCGGCCAAGGAGGCAAAGGAGGCAGGTATGCGCATAGGCCAACCCCCAGCCAGTAGGGGCAGGGGTCCTGTGGGGAGCCATTCTCCCAGTTCCCACTGCCCATCCTAGGTCTGGTCAGCAAGGTCTACCCTGTGGACAAGCTATTGGACGCAGCCATTGCCTGCGCTGAAAAGATTGCCAGCAACTCCAAGCTGGTGGCTGCCATGGCAAAGGAGTCGGTCAATGCTGGTAAGGGCTGGTAGCCAACTGGGAACCTCATGGGGGTGCTTCTGGGGGCCAGGCAGAGGGGTCTCCCCAACTTCTCCCTTGCTCTCAGCCTTTGAGACAACGCTGACAGAGGGGAACAAGACAGAGAAGCGCCTCTTTTATGCCACCTTTGCCACTGTGAGTAGGGGGATCAACCCCATGGCATGAGGGATAACAGGGCCACTGGCAGCCCCCACAAATCTCACCTCTCTGCATCTCTGCCTTTCTTGTCCCAGAGTGACCGCAAGGAGGGGATGACGGCATTCGTGGAGAAGCGCAAGGCAAACTTCACCGACAGCTGAGCCCGGGACATGCAGGTCCCTGGGGTGGTGCAGGTCCCCATGGCCACCTGCAGCCCGTCCACCCCCTGCCTTACCCTGCAGAGGGGACCGGGACCCGTCCATGAGTGATACTTGTTTGGGGTGACAGCCAGCAGTGGGGACCACCTCTGTCGTGACTATTAAAGGGTTTTCTAGGTGCTGCCGGGAGATGGGGCGTCCTTGCTGCGAGGTCCTGCCTTAGCTGGGAAATGTTGGGGTTCACTGAGACCCCCTCATGCTCTGTCATGCTGCTCTCCGATGCTGGGCTGGGCAAGAGCAGCCTTGTGGAGCATAGGTCCGTGTGTTCCCTGGGAAGGGGATGGTCTGTGGCACCTTCTGGGACACAGCACCGATGTGCTGAGTTTGCCTGGCCTCAGCCTCACCTGGGCTGAACTGACGCCGGGATGATGAGCTGCGTGTCCTGTCCCAGTGCATCATCCTCACCCTACCTGGCATCTTGGGGTAATCCTGAGGGGGTTCCTGCAGGTTTGGAGGCCCTGCACTTAACAGCAAGTTTTTGGCAGAAATGAGGAGCCCATCAGGATATGAAGAGGGGAGTGGGTTTATTGTTCAGGCTCAAGGCTGGGTAGGGAGGGGCAAATCCCCCCAAGAAGCCCCAGAGGCGGCTCCCATCCCTCATTGCACAGCCTGGGCACAGCTCCACTCAGCTGTGGTAGATGTGGTCACGGTCCTCCTCTGGGCCGTTCTGCACCTCCAGGGACAGTATCCGGGGTGGCTTGTAGGTGTCAGCCTCCCTGGCATCATCCTGGGGGTGGTAGAGGTGGTCACGATCCTCCTCCGGGCCATTCTGCACCTCCAGAGACAGCATCCAGAATGGCACACGGGCATTGGCCTCCCTGGCATCATCTTGGCGGTGGTAGAGTTGGTCACGATCATCTTCTGGTCCTGCCTGGACTTGGGGTGGGCCCCTCTGAGCCCAGGCACTGCTGGAGAAGACCTTTATACCTGGTTCACCCTCCTCCGATGGCTCGATGGCTCCTACACCCAAGAAGCTGGAAGAGGGGAGCAAAATCAGCAAGGAAGTTTCCAAATAGCACCTTGTCCCAGGGGAATCCAACCCCATTCGAGTGCAGGGACCCTGGTGAGATTCCCTGCACCCCAGGATGCAGCAGTTAGGATCTCAGGGAGCAAAGGGGCTAACTTAACTATTTGTTCCTCAAAAGGAATAGAGAAACCAGCTGGATTCTCAGGGAGTTTGCATAATTTGGGAAGGAGGTGAGATGGAACAGGGACCCCCTTAATTTTGGGGGGCACAAAGCAACAAAGGGAATTTATTCCCCCCTGAAACTTTGGGGTGTTGCTTTTTTGGTGTTTTTACAAGCCAGATGCGAGTGCCTCTTACATTTCCTTAGCCAAATCCTGCTCCTTGGCCAGATCCTTCCACCTGGAGCTGCTCAGAGCCTGTGGGGAGAGAAGGGGGTGGCACTGGTCACACATGGGTCCCCTCATCAAAGGGGGCAGTGGGAGGGCAGGTTGAGGGGGAGCTCACCTGGGTGCCCCCAGGTGCCAGCAGGAGAAGGGCAGTGCCCAACAGGACAATGATGCTGCAGAGCCCCATGGCCCTTGGGCTGGAGAAGAGATGGCAGAGACATGGTGGCATGAGCCATGTGGCTGGTGCTGGCCCACACCCTGCACCCTGTTCCCGTGCCCACAGCTCCTCTCTGACCCCCAGCACCCACCCTGCCCACCCCTTGTGCCTGCTGGGGCTGGCAGGGACCTTACCTGTCCATGGCTGCCTCTCGCCACACCTGGCTCGCACTTTGCCCGGCCCCGTGGTGACCAGGCCCACGCGTCCCTGGTGGCACTGGGTGGATCCAGGTCCTGGTGCCACCCATCCCACGTGTCCCTCCCGACCCTGGGTGGATCCAGGTTCTGCTGCTTGGGGAGATGGCACACCCCTGTGCACCCATGGGCTCTGCAGGGCAGGCAGGTCAGTGTCCTCCTGCCAATGCACCATCTCTGGAGAAGAGGTGCACTCCTGAGGCCGCTCCTCAAAAGCTCCAGCAGCTTCTGTGAGGGTGGGGAGTCCCAGATGTGCCAGAAAAGGTGGAGCTGCTCCCTCTTGCTTGGGCAGGGGCTGCACTCTGACTTCTCTGCTCATTCCTGCTGTGGGGTCAAGCATGCTCCTGGCTCAACAGCAACCCTTCCCTTTGCTTCTCCTCCATGCCTGGCATCGTGGGATCCACCTCTGTCACACGGATGCCTTCACCTCTCCTGCAATAGGAGTGACACGGGTGATTTGGGGACTTTCAGCTTCCCCAGTGTTTCCCAGTGCATTGTTTTTCCCCAGGAGGTGAGATCTGGAGGCCTGTGTGAGTCCAAAGCCTCTCCCCCACTCAGCTGTGACGTTACCCCATTTCCATGTGTGGATCATGTCAGAGTGTGTTTAAAAAACAGGGAAATTCAAGTTTTGGCTTTAAATAAGGGGTTTTGACAGCCACTGGCCAGCTGGAGAATACTTCCTTGCCCATGAACTCTGCGAAAAGCTGGCCAGAAGAGAGACAGTCACGAGCCCTGAGGCTGTAACTGTAACTTCAATTTGTTTCTGAATTGCAAGGGCAGGCACTCAGGGACCTTGGACTCTGGGAAAAATCAATTCCCAGGTCAAAACTTGTGGACCTGAACATGTAAGGGAGAGCAGGTTGGGCTGCTGCTGCCTGACCTTTGTACCATCACATGCCAGAGTCTGCAGGCACCTCCAGCAGTGTGGGGCCTGCTTCCCATTCCCGGATATCCCAGTGTGGGGAAAAAAGCCTCCTTAGGGCCTTTAGTGTTGGGAAGTGATTTTTGGTCCTTGCTGAGAGACGTCCCTGGGCAGATGAGGGATCCTGGCTGCAGGGTTTGCCTGCTGGAGACAGCACTGTCCAGAGCCCACGGAGCAGGGATTAGGGCTGGACAAGCTGGATGAGTTTTAAACGGAGGGAAGCTTTTTAAAACTCGCTGGGAAATCTCCTCCATCTCTGTAAACACCATTCCCTGCTCCCATTTGCAAGGATTTTTCAAAGCCCCTTTGATCCTCTATTCCTCACAGAGGGGGAAGGGAAAAAAATGCAATTATAGATCCTAAGCTTCTTGGATAAACATTGTTCCAGAAACCTCTTTTTCCCTGTATGGACTATTTTTGAGTGTCAGGATTCACCAGGACCCCAAGACCAGTGGCTCCGTGTTTCCAGTTTCTCCCAGGAGGATGACATTACAAACGAAGGGAAAGGCAAGAGAGAAAACAACCTCCATCCCAACCTGATTTCGGCTGTATTTACAGCAAAGGGAGGGAGGTTCATTCTGCACATCTGACTCTGCCTGGGCTTCAAAACAGCACTTAAATTCTCTATGAAGTAATTTTGTAAAAATTCCTTTTATTTATTCACTTGGTTGGAAGTCACTTTATTTTAACTCTCTGTGGAAATGCTTCTCCTGGCCCAGACAAACCCTTCAGAGCAGGTGCCAGAGTGCAGAGGAGACTTCAGCGAGATGGAGAAAGTCAGAACTAAAGACCAATGGGTTTTTCCCCTGCCGTTTTCTCTTCTCAGTGATTCCAGCTTCCATACAGTCATGTTGATGTCTTGGAATTCCTTTAATCTACTTTTTCCCCCAAAAGGCAAAAAATAAAATGCCCAATCCTGTGCAGTCTCAGCTGCCAGGACAGTTTCCTTAACACTTCACCACACGTTCTGGGTTTTCCTTCCTAAAATCTTGAGGATTCTTAACTCAGTTAGGTGGTACCAGTTCTGTTTGACATCAGGAACACGTGCCCAAATGCTGGCAGAGCTTTAATTGGTTTGGGCGCTTTATTCCATGGAGTGGGGACTGGAAATGTCCCTGGTGGCACTGGCCCCATGCCTGCTCATCTTGCACAAATCTGCTCCACTGACCTTCAGACCTTCTTCCTTGGTCCTTTAAATCCTCGGATGGCACCTTGTCCAAAGCAAATTGTGGATGGGATCCTGGAAAGGGAGACAGGCCTTAATCCATGTTAACAGCCCCACCCCTCATAGGCTCACTGGGATGCTTTATGCTCTGTGTGGCAGTGTAAGCTCCCAGAGTTTAAGTTTCCAGAGGGAAGAGCAAGGTATGGAAGGAGCAGGACCTATAAATCGCCAAATAATTTTAAAAATTGGTGAAATACTGGTTGGATTTCCTGTGTACTCTGCACATTTTTGTTCTGGAGGCCTCTTTACAAGCAGGTGTAAGTGCTTCCAAATGTAATATTTGGACAGTTGCAGCGGTTGATTACGAGGAACAGGAGAGCAGAAGCAGCATCCTGCAATATCTTGGGAAGAGATCAGGTGGGCAGACAAACACAGGTTCCACAGCATGCTCACATTCTGCCCTTCCTTACACTTCCTTTTTTTAAAAATGCCTTTGGAAGCACACATGAAGTTCCTGTCTTCTTGATCTGATAAGATGGAGTAGTCTTTTGCCTGTGGAGGCCAAAGTACAGACCTGGATTTGTAGTGCCGTTTTTCTGGCAGCAAGGGGCTGGGGCTGGCTGCAGGCTGAGAGATCTCCATGTTCTCCTCAGGCCCTGTTTCCATGGGATTCCCTTGGAATTGCTCCGCCATCTCCACACTCACATCCATTGGCACACTGGCACCCTGCATTGTGGGAGAGCTCATGTGCTTGGAGCCACTGCAGAGACAGAATTTTACATCCTGACTCAGAGATGCCATGTGAGCCCAGAGCCAAGGAAATCAAAGGTGTTTTATGAGGAAACAAGTCCAACTGGGATGAATTCCTTCCCAATATCCCATCTAACCCTGCCCCCCTCTGGCAGTGGGAAGCCATTCCCCCTCGTCCTGGCACTCCAGGCCCTTGTAAACATCTCCATCTTTCTTGTCAGCCCCTTCAGGTACTGGAAGGCCACAGTTGGGTCACCCTGGAGCTTTTCTTCTCCAGGCTGAACTATCCCAATTCCCTCACACATTCCTTGCAGGACAGGAGGAAAGCTCTGCAGTTACCTTTTCACCTTCTTAGGCCTATCAAACCTAAAGTCAGCAGGATAAAGGTGCACAGTCACCAAGTGATCCTTCCTGTCCTTGCTGCTCTTGAACTTCTCTGTGCAGCCTTCCACCAAACACTGGTACTGGAAGACAGAAAAAAAAAAAGATAAAACTGGAAAAGACAAATGCACACCAACCACAAGACGAGGGCTGGGCATGGCAGCTCACCATATTTTGCTTCTCGGCCATTATCTGAAAGAGGGAGTCATGCCACTCCAAGATGTGGATATCCAAGAGATTCCCCGAGGGGAAGGAGCGCTTGCAGAAGGAGCAGACATTCCTGTGCAGGGTGTTGTAGTGGTGCTCGTAGCTCTCCAGTGTGTCAAACACCTGGCTGCACCCGGAGATGTGGCAGCTGAACTCAGACACCCTGTGGGAAAATCAGGACACCTAAGGCTAAATTAGAGCTTTAATTTCAGTTGCAAACTCATCCCCCTAGAAGACTTTATCACAGAATTTCAGGATGGTTTGGGCTGGATGGGACCACAAAGTTCATCTATTTCCAACCCCCTGCCATGGGCAGGGACACCTTCCACTAGACCCACACCTGTGGCCACAATACTTGTGGCATTTTTTGTGAGTAATACTTAAAATTAAATGCCAAGTGCAATGGAACAAAGACCATGATGGTGCTGGCAGTTGGAAACTTATCTGCCATTGGAAATTTATTTGTTATTATGGCTTCAGGACCATCTGTATCACCATCCTATTAAGTGGTGCTTCAATTACAAATAAATAAGCAGCAAGGTAATAAATCCACTCTTTGACCAGAAAGTTGGGAGTTATGAATGACAACTTTGTGCCAATGCTTTTTTAAGAGGCATCCATAGGAGAACCTCAAAGTACTCCCTGGATTTTAAATACAAGAGCAAGACCAAGATTCTCTCCCAAGCTTAGCCTTCTTCGCTAGAGTTTTCTCAGGTACAGCAGCCCACAGAGGCTGTGGCTGCCCCACCCCTAGAAGTGATCAAGGCCAGGCTGGACGGGGTTTCGAGCAACCTGGTCTACGGAACATGTCCCTGCCCATGGCAGGGGGTCGAATGGGGTATCTTTAAGGTCCCTTCCAACCCAAACCACTCCTTGATTCCATGCCAGACGGACTCAGAGCTCGGCCGCAGCTGTCGCCAGGCTCTACCTCACTTACTTGGGTCTCTCGGCCACCTCCTCGAGGCTGGTGAGGATGCCCTGCAGGTAGAGGTGCCTGTGCACGTCCCCATCCTAGAGAGGAGCAGAGAGCGGCTGTGGGAGGGGCGGCCAGGGCTGCAAAACAGCGCAAACCCTTCTCCTCCGGGGGGAGCGGCCGCGCTGGGAGTGGCCCCTACACAGCCCCGCGGAGCTCGCCGGGCGCGGGGCCGCCTCACCTCGAAGAGCGGGTGTTGGGGACCGAGGCGGAGGCGGCGGGGGGCGAAAGTGAAGGGCGGCGTGGGTTGAGGGGGCTGGGGGGAATCCTGAGGGGGATCCTGAGGGAGCAGAGGGGGCCCCTCGCGGAGAAGGCGGTGAAGGCCCGGCGGCAGCTGCAGCATCGCGCGGGAGCGGAAGCACCGCACATGCGTGGGGCTCGCTACCCGGAGTCACGGCAGGGAGTGCGCATGTGCNCAGGGAGTGCGCATGTGCGGAGCTGGCAGCCAGGGTACCGCGTTGGGGACTGCGCATGCGCCGGACGCTCTTCCCGGCGCCACCGGCGGCCCTTCCGGTCGGTCAGGTAGGGATGGAATGTATAGGATAGGATGGGGTAGGATAGGGAACGGAGCGGGGCGGGATATGAAGCGGGACGGAACGGAGTGTGATAGGATGGGGTATAGGATATGGAGCGGGATAGGACGGGATGTGGTGGAATATGGCATACGGAGCGGGAAAGAACGGGATGTGATGAGCTGGGATGGGATATGGAGTGGGGCATGGTGAAGCGGGACGGGACGGAATAGAGCGAGACGGGATAGTATGGAGAGGGATTGGATAGGATGGGACTCGGCGGAGCAGGACGGGGCCTGGTTGATTTTAGCACCAGGCTCTAACCAGCTGAGCTCATCTCAGGCTTCTGTGTCAGTATTAAAGTCATTATTTAAATAGTCTGCAGGGTTTGAGTGAAGTCAGTGAAGTGGGCAGTGGAATAGGAAGACCTGTAAACTTGGGAAAACTGCTCTTGAGTGATTTCAGAAGCAGCAGCAGGGTCAGCCTGTCAGAACACAAACCTGCATTCCTTCTGAGATGGAAAAATCTTCTGCTGGCCAACCCCCACTTAAGATTCTCCCCCAGGCTCAGTCTTCCTGGTTGAGCCGCAGAGAGGCTGTTGCTGCCGTATCCCTGGAAGCGTCCAAGGCCAGGTTGGATGGGGCTTGGAGCAGCCTGGGACAGTAGAAGGTGTCCCTGCCCATGGCAGGGGTGGAACTTTATGATCTTTAAGGCCCTTTCCAACCCAACCTTGTTTTGTTTGCTTCCTCCTTGTGCTCTCCTTTGTTCCAGCCAGGCGTCTCCACATCCTGGAAGCATCTCCCGCACGGGGATGTTTTCCCTGGGAGCAGTGAGATAATCCCTCGTTCCCGTGTCCCCAGGGCTGGTGGCCCAAGTCGGGAACATGAGCGAGTTCCGCATCCACCACGACGTGAACGAGCTGCTGAGCCTGCTGAGGGTGCACGGCGGGGAGGGCGCCGAGGTCTACATCGAGCTGCTGCAGAAGAACCGCACGCCCTATGTCACCACCAACGTCTCTGCACACAGTGCCAAGGTGAGCACGGGTCTTCCTGGGAATAACATCTCGTCCTGTTGGTGTCGCTCAAGGGAATATGGGGAAAAAAAGGGGCAGTCTGATCTGGAATTGCAGTTCTGGGTGTGAAGTGGGAAGTCTTGGGGGGAAAGGTGGAATCCCTGAGTGTTGGTGGGAGAAGAGGACTGTTAGGACTGGGCAGGGGGCAAGTTCAAAGAAGGAGGTTATTTTGTGGGATATCAGGAAGGAATTGTTCCCTGGGAGGGTGGGGAGGGCCTGACACAGGGTGCCCAGAGAGGCTGTGGCTGCCACTGGATCCCTGGAAGAGTCCAAGGCCAGGCTGGATGGGGCTTGGAGTAACCTGGGATAGTGGAAGGTGTCCCTGCCCATGACAGGGGGTGGAACAAGATCACCTTCCAACCCAAACCACTCTATGATTCCATGATTAAATCAAAATTGTATAAAATGCAGTTTTTTGGTTTTTTCTGAATATCACCCAAATATAAGGGATTAAAGCTTGGCACTCATGACCAGACACAGTTTTATGGCCATAATACTGCTTTTTATTTTCATTTTTAAAAGCAGTCCACCAGTCAAGCTGTAAGTGCTAGGGAGTTTCTAGCTCTGTCTGAAACTTCCTGTCTTTGTAGCCTGAGCTGCGTTTGCTCTACTTCCATTTAATTTTAATTGTAACTCCATTTCATATTAACACGGTGTTTTACAGGTGAAAATAGCAGAGTTTTCTCGAACTCCTGAAGATTTTTTAAAGAAGTATGATGAGCTGAAGTCTAAAAACACAAGACACCTGGATTCTTTAGTTTATCTGCTGTCAAAACTCACCGAAGACAAAGAGGTTGGTTCCTCCTTTAGACTGATGCTGAAGAGTAGCAACAATGCAATGATTTTAAGCACAGGTGATGGTAAAGTTCAGTCAAATCTCTACAAATCAACAGATAACCAGTTCCAGCTTCTACTGAGTTATTAAAGCACTACTGAGAATTATGCTCCTCTTGATATAAACCACTGAGACATGGAAAACTGGCACAGAGAGATCTGTGGCTGGATTCAGCATAGCCAGGGTATGGTCACATGTTTTTTGCTTTAGATTGCGCTGTTCAGCATTCACAAAATCTTTTCTTTTTTTGTGTATGTGCAGACACTCCACTACCTGCAACAAAATGCTAAAGAAAGGGCAGAACTCGCAGCAAATGCAGCCACCAGCAGCAGCACGAATTTTTCCATCCCCTCATCCACTTCCAAGATGTCTCTGCAGGAGCTGGAGGAGCTGCGCAAGCAGCTGGGCAGTGTCACAGCCAACTCCAGTGCACAGCAGGTACACAAAGCCATTCCCAAGCTTTGGGCACAAAATCTTTCCTTTAGTTGTCAGATTAAATTAAATCTTGGTGCTGTTCTTAGTAAAAGTGGCTTTTTTTTGTTTCAGTCAGTTAAGGTTAAATTCTTAGAGGTTATTCTAAGGTTTAATTCGCAGTTAAGTTGTTCCCTTTGAGGAACCTGGCACAGGCTTCCCAGAGAAGCTGTGGTTGCCCCTGGATCCCTGGAAGTGTCCAAGGCCCAGCTGGACAGGGCTTGGAGCAGCCTGGGATAGTGGGAGCTGTCCCTGCCCATGATGGGGGATGGAACTGGATAATCTCTAAGGTCCCTTCCAACCCAAACCATTCTGTGATTCTAAGGTTAAGTCAGGTTTCGGCCTCAACATCTCTAACGGGTGGGAGTTAATGGAATTTCATTTTCTCGTTTCAGCTTTAAGCTGTGCTGACATTTCCTTGTCTGCCTGTGGCAGTGCTTGCCCAGCTCAGCAGCCTGGTGGTGTGTCCCCATCCTTCCTGGGAGCTCTGCTCCTGGATAATGGGCTGCAATCCCTCACCTCATCCTTCCCCAAGTGGACAGAGCCATTCCCTCTACTCAGCTGATTGGCCTCCTGAAATAAACCTTGCAAAGCAATCCCAAAGACAGAAAGGAAGAGGAAAACCAGCTGGAGACACAGGTTTAGAAAACAGTCAAGCATTTCTTTAGCAGCAGTAGGTTGTGAGGTCCGAGAGCAATAGGGCAATTTATTACTTTAATCCCACATTCTGTTTCCTGTAATTATTTGTATAAAAACCTCTACTTTGGTGGCTTCGCCTGGCAAAGCGAAGGGAGGGAAAAATATGTTGAAAAACTCATGGGTCAAGATAAGGACATTTCAGGTGCAGAAGGCAGAGGGGCAATAGTGTATGGTGGGTTCCTTGGACAGAGGGGAAAGAGGAAAAGATGCTCAGGGGTCCGTAATGCCTTCTGATATGTGGGCAGCAAAATCTAACAGGGGGCAAGCCTCAGATCACTTCAGGCCCTCGATGGCAAGAGGGATGGACCTTCCATGTCCCATCCTTTGGGTCATCCCACAGGTCTCCGAGCTTGAAGGGGCCCTACGTGCATGTGATGGTAGAGAACTCAAATCCTAAACAAAGGGTCCAACCCCTCACCCTGTCAGCAGTGGTGAGACCAGCCTTGTCCCACATAAACTGAAATAATGCACAGACACTGGGCCTGACTCATCCAGATCCTTCACAGTTGATCTGAGTCGAGTGGGTGATTTAGATCATGAAGGGAAGATGAATTTCCCGTTAGATAACTGATCTTACCAGGATTTATGTGTGAACTTGCTGCAAGAGGAAAGACCTGGAAGTGCCGTTCTCTGGGATGTGCAATTCACAGCCAGAAGGTTTGAAATGGCATCACAAGCCAAGATTTGTGCCTCCCTGCTGCTCCATTTGTACTTTCTTCAGACTTAAAGAGCTGAAACTGTGTTAAAGGGCCCCGATGGGCTGGCGCTCGGGGCTGTTGTGTCAGTAAGGGAGGAGGGCAGGAGGGCATTCCTTGGAAGTGTTAGCTCTGCTCAGCCTCTGACACATCTTCTGTGTTTGAGGATCACAAAAGGAGTTGGAGGGTGTTCATGGACCTCAGAGATGAGCCCTTTGTCTCCCTCCGTGGATGTCAGCACTGCCACTGCTCAAGATGTCAGGTTCATCAGCCTGACAGTGGCAAACTGCCACCCTGTGCCAGGGGTGTTTAAGTGCCACCTGAGGGCTGTGTTTTCAGCCCTGGGAGTTTTCTCCAGGCTGTTGTTGAAGCCTGTAATGACAGTGACCTAAATTTCAAGTTGCAGAGAGAAGGTGATTCATGCCCCTGAGACATGTGCTTTGTCACCCGTGGCACAAGTGCTGTGCCATCTGCCCTGGGATTGCTTGGCACTGTCAGAGAGATCATTCAGTGATTGGAGGTACTGCTTGGACCAGTTTTGGTCCAGAATTCATTGAGGTGTGGAAAGTTATGTGTTCCTAAAGGCTGATGTGTCCTTTATAGCAAAAATGTTGACTTTTTTGACCCCTGCCAGTCAACAAAATCACACTAGAGCTGGTTGAATTGCAACAGAAGTGCCCTGCCTCTTGTCACAGAATAAAATCAGAGTCATTAAGGTTGGAAAAGACCTCCAAGATCAAGTCCAACCTTGGACTGAATACCACCATGCCCACTAAACTATGTCCCCAGCTGCCATTTCTTCTTGCGTTTTAAACACTTCCAGAGGCAGTGACGCTACCGTTTCCCTGGGGAGCTCGTTCCAATGATTAACCACTCTTTCAGTGAAGAATTTTTTTCTCCCTGCCATTTGGGAAGACCTATTGGTGGCTGCCCTTCTCCCAAGCAGAACATGTTCATACAGCCAGCTGGGGTTTGCAGTTTTATGTGGGGTTTAGCCATCCTTTGAATTGCTGGCAGCTTGCTTGACGCTTCCTATTTCTCCATATGAAAGTCCCAGTTCTGTTAGGGGAGCAGAAGAAATCGAGGTCCTTTTAGCAGATCACCCACACATGATGTAAATAAGAAAGTCAAATGAGCCTGTGCATATCCCTTTTCACACACACACACATCTGTGGAGTTTCAGAAATGGCCTTCATCAGCCCTGTGTTTGTGCACTTGGGGCTCCAAATGTTCATGTAGGTTGTGCATCTCACAAGCCTCCCCAGCTGATGATTGATCTTGCACTCCATTTATTTTAGTGTCAGAGCTGGGGGTGGAAAGTCTTTCAGTCTTCAAGAGCTCACTTCCTTCACCGACTCCCACTCAGAGCAAAAAACTCCATCATTTTCCAGCTGCCTGTGGGTGGATTTGTCTGGGTTGCATTTGCCATTGAGTTCAGAGGTGTTCAGTATCCCTGGGATTGGATGTTTGTGCTTCTGGAAGGAGGTTGCTGCTTTCATGTGGTGCTCTCTCCAAACTAGCAACCGCTGCCTGGTGGTTGTACATGAACCCATTCTGCTCCCCGAGTGTGCCCCAGCACCCAGGCCGATGGGGAGGGATCCAAAAAGGCATTATTTTATGTACCCCCACATAAAAACTTATGAAAATGTATTAAATTTATTGAAAATGTATTTAAAAATAAGCTTTTTTTGCAGCAGTGGGGCAAATAGACTAGGTGGTACTGGGAAATTAAACGCCACACCATGCTACTGAAATACCAGCTATTCTACTTTCTGTTCCCAAGTCCATCGATCAGTTTGCAGTCAATTTCTCCTTGAAATTAAAAATTTCTTGGACTTCTGAAAGTCTCCTGTTTTTTTCTTTCCCTCTCTCTCTTTTTCCAACAGCCTCTCGAGCTTACACGAAAAATCCTCCGGGATAAGCAGAACAAGAAGAATTCTGGTCAGCCCATTCCAGTATTTCCATCCTGGGTGTATGAGAGACCTGCACTTATTGGGGATTTCTTAATTGGCACCAGTTTAAGCACTGACACAACAGTACCCATAGGTATGTGAAACACAGGGAAAGTGGCAATAATTTATAGTGTTTTGTACTCGTTCAGAAGTGCTGTTCAGGTGTTCACACTCAGGATGAATGCAAAATTTGGCTCTTTGCACTTTTTTTCTTTGTGGCTGTATTTGAGCTGTTTTCTGGATATTTGAGTATTTTGGTGGCAAGGAGGCTGGGGAAGTTGTTGATGTTGGAAATCATGGAACCATTTGGGTGGACGGATCAGCAGCAGGAGCTGTGGCTGATGTTCTCTTGGCCAGAGGTGTTGGATATCTGGTCCTGTCTACCAGCTTTGGGTATAAATGAGCAAAGGATTCTGTTTGCCAGGAAAGCAAGGTAATGAAACAGGTGGATGATGGCACATTGTGTCCTTTGTTTTTTGTCTTCTCTTTGGAAACAGGCACTTTGCCATTAGCCTCCCAGGAATCCATGATTGTGGAGGACTTGCTGTACGTCCTGATTGGTGTGGATGGAAGGTACATCACAGCACAGGCCCTCGTGGGCAGGCAGAACCGAGCCTTTTCACTCGACCCAAACCTGGACTTGTCCATCAAGGAGTTGGTGACCAGGATCCTTCCTGTGGCAGCAAGTTACTCTGCTGTCACCAGGTACCGAGCTGGCTTTTGTCAGGGGAGGAGGCTCTCCTGTGAGAATAGAGAGCAGGTGTTAACTTCCATGCTTAAGTTAAACTATGGGGTTATAAAATGAGAGACAATTTATTTGGGTCAGTTTTAGCTACATTTCCTTTGCTGGGTTTCTCCTCTGTGCTGCCAGTTCACTTTTTCGTTCATACACCTTTGTTTTTTCCAGTCTTGGTCTTGGTAACTTCAGGTAAAATGAAGTTATAATATATCTGCCTGCTCTGGCTTCTCCCACTCTGCTATGAATGTCTCCATGTTTCCTGCTTTTTCCCCCCCGCTGAGCATCCAGGACTGGCTCTCACTTTCTACAACAGTGGTTTTTGGAAATTATTCTAGTTCCCTTGCAGCTGGAGAGGAAATATCTTCCCACAGCTTTCCCTACTAGGAAATGTGGGACAGGAAAATAGGGAGAGGGACCAGCGTGCTTTCCAATATGGGGTCTCCTGATGTGCTTGTACAGTGTCCTGAAGGCAAGAATTCCTGAAAACTATACCAGTTGAAAGAGTTTCCACTTTGCTCTTTTTACAGGTTTATAGAGGAGAAGTCTTCCTTTGAGTATGGACAGGTAAATCATGCTCTGGCTGCTGCCATGCGGACTCTTATCAAGGAATACATGATATTAATTACCCAGCTGGAGCATCTTCAGAGGCAGGGGCTTCTGTCACTGCAGAAGCTGTGGTTTTACATCCAGCCCACAATGAGGACCCTGGAGATTCTGGCTTCACTGGGTAAATTTCCAAAATACAGTCCTTACATTTTGACAACTTCAGAGAACTGTGCAGCGTAGCCCAACAGGCAGGACATGTCTCATTTTGATTTCCTGCTTAATTAAAGAAGAAAGCCAGGGGAATTGTACTTGTGAGGGCACTGCACTTCTTCTGGAGAAGAGCATTCAGGCTCTAGGGCTGAATGTGCCCTTTGGAGCTGTCAGGAGGCACCTCTGGGCCTCTTGCCTTCACAGCCTGTGCCCTTCCCATCAGCTGTATCCACCACTGCTGCCTCTCCTCAGCTCTTTTCCAAACTCCTTTCCAGTCTGTGTGGATGTATAGCCAGAAGGAATCCCTGGAAATTCCTAGTCCAGCCCCATCTACAAGCAGGTTGCTCAGGGCGACGTCCAGTCTGGGGACTATTTGGGGTTTTGTTTCAGGACTTTTCAGGATGTAAGTGTCTTATATTGGTATTTTTAAATTCCAGCTACTTCTGTGGATAAGGGTGAGTGTATGGGAGGATCAACCCTGAGCTTGCTCCATGACAAGACTTTCAATTACACGGGGGACAGCCAGGCCCAGGAACTGTGCCTGTATTTAACCAAGGCAGCCAGCGTGCCTTACTTTGAAATCCTGGAAAAGTGGATATACAGAGGCATCATTAATGATCCATACAGGTAAAGAACAGTTCAGCAACGAAAGTGAAATGCAAAAACTCAGAAATACTGATCTGCTCTGTTAAGTCTGCATAGCCTGGGGGCCTGGAACAACCCTCTCTGAAGATTTTTGGCTTTTGTAGAGTCATTTGAAGTATTTTGCTGTGTTCAGTAGTTCATGCAGCATTTCTGTTTCCCACATTTTCAGAATCCTAAGGTGGGGACAAAGCTGAAGATAAAATATCTGAAATTAATGCCTTCCTGCTGGTGAGAAGGCAGACAAAGGCCAGTTTCCTCACCTCTGCACTGACAAACAGATAATGTTGAGGCTTGGCTTGTGAACCCTGTAAAATCTTGTTTCCGTTATAATTGATTGCGGAGCAGCAGAGACACTGCATAGTGCTTTTCCTCTTGCTTCACATACAGACTAATTTCAGTTCTTGATTGGAAGGTGTCCTCATGAGACCTTATTTCTGACAGATCCCATTGCCAGTTTGCAGGTCAAAAAAAATAATCCTCATTGTACCACTCCCTGCCCCTAAACATCTGCTTTAACTGTTCAGTGAGTTCATGGTGGAGGAGCATGAGCTGCAGAAGGAGAAGATTCAGGAGGACTATAATGACAAGTACTGGGATCAGAGATACACTGTAGTTCAGCAACAGATTCCCTCATTCTTACAGAAAATGGCTGACAAGATCCTAAGCACAGGTAGGTGCTTCTGCTGCAAGGGGAACCTTGAGACAAGCTGGTCTTGTGTAAAGATAAAGGAAATATCACTGTGCCTTGCCACTTTATGGGGTTGTCCAGCTGAATTGGGAGGCATAGAAGAGTCAGATTTAAAAAGAATCCCAAATCCTATAAATAAAACAACACGGGAGCCCAGTAGCAAGGGGAGCTGTCTGTCTTACTGCTGCTTTGTGGGTAGATTTTCTAGCTGGATGGCACTGGGCAGCTGAGGTTCAACCATCTGAGTGTTAATTTGGGGGGGTTAAATGAAGCATTCAACCTCTTACCCTTGTACAAAGCCCTCTAAAAGTGACTTGTGAAGCAGAGCATCAGATTTGCAGAGCTTCAGGCCACCTGCAGAGATGTTTTGTCCCCACTGGGAAGCAAAACCATTTCCAAATCTCCTTAAATGTGATACCTGGTGCCTAATTTAAAATTCTGTATCATCTTTTGAAAAGTGCCTAAATCCTTTCCAGCTTTCAGCACGACATAGTGTAGACATTTCTCAGCATATCTTCCTCTGGAAGGGAGGGGTGTGGAAGTTCCCCTGTTGGCTGTACAGCAGGTATGAATGTGGGTCATTCACTCTTTTTATTTTCAGGGAAATATTTAAATGTTGTGCGGGAATGTGGGCGAGATGTCACCTGCCCCGTGGCCAAAGAGGTCATCTACACTTTAAAAGAGAGAGCCTATGTGGAACAAATAGAAAAAGCATATAACTATGCCAGCAAAGTTCTTCTGGACTTCCTGATGGAGGAGAAGGAGCTGGTGGCTCACCTAAGGTTTGATTTATTTTACTAAATGCATGATAAATAGATTGGTTCTGCTAAGGGACATGAATTTTTGAAGTTAGCTCTGTTCTCTTGGGATATTACCAAGGTGTTCTCTCTATTTCCATTTAGAAAGGTTGACCTAAAAAATAAGATTTGGGGTTTTTTTTCCCTGAAGAGGAGGAAAAAAAAAATAGAAATGTTGAGTGGGAAAGATGTCTGGGGGTCTCTGGTCCAACTGCCTTGGAAGGTCGTTGCCAAAACTAGGTCAGGGCTTTGTCTAGCCCAGTCAGATCAGGAGTCTGGAGCCACACTGTGTTGTGGCTGTGCTGCTCCTATTTTTGCTCCAAAGCCTGCAGTTACCCCGTGTGATCTTTGGCCAGGCCCTTGGTTGATCCTCAGGCTCACCTTGGAGCGCCTTCCAAGCTCTGTGCCCACTGCAGGTAACTCTCCCTGGTGCCAGGTGTAAATCAGAGTTTGTGTCCTGTTACAGCAAAAGTCTGCTGGGCTTGAAAAACATCAGCACAGGTGTTTTATTCATCGAGAGGAGTCCAAGATTCTGCTTGGAACTGGCAGCTGCCCCTCAGCTGGAGGAGATTTGGGAGTTGTTTAGGACAGCAGAAGGAGCTTGCACCCAGCACACCTGGGGTTTTTCTGCATTTTTCTAGGCAAAAAAAAAAAAAGAACAGCAGCAGCCCTGATCTGACTGCACAGAAGCGTCCTGACTGAGGGGGTAGGGAGGAGGAGACATGCATAAAAAACTAGTCTCCAAACTGGTTATTTATGGCTCTCCAGGAAGGGAAACATTCTACAATCAAACCCCGCGGGCTTGTTGAGTCGATTGCATTTGTTCCTTTAGGTTTGATATGGATTAACCTGAGCTTTAAGAAAAGTAATCAATTGTCCCTTCGTTTTCTTGAGCAGATCTATAAAACACTATTTCCTGATGGATCAAGGGGACTTTTTTGTTCACTTCATGGATCTGACAGAGGAGGAACTGAAGAAGCCTGTAGATGACATCATAACAACGAGGCTGGAGGCTCTGCTGGAGTTAGCCCTGAGAATGAGCACAGCCAACACTGATCCTTTCAAGGATGATTTAAAGGTGAGAACGGGTGGAAGCAGAAGATAATTGACTTTGAGCAGAAGGCCTGCCATGGTTTGGGGAGATCTGTGCGCCTGTGAGAACCTGCTGCTTCCTGGGTTGGTGTGATGACTGGAGAGTGACTCTGACCATGGGCACTCTGCCTGTTGCCACCCAGAAGTTGTGGGTATCCCGTGGGTTCATTTTTTTCCTTCTCTTCCTTTATAGATTGACCTGATGCCCCATGACCTCATCACACAGCTCCTGAGGGTATTGGCCATAGAAACAAAGCAGGAGAAGGCCATCATCAGTGCAGACCCCACAGAGCTCACCCTCAGCGGCCTGGAGGCCTTTTCCTTTGACTACATCGTGAAGTGGCCTCTGTCCCTCATCATAAACAGGTAAAGCATCACTTTAGGATGCACTGAAGCACTGAAGGAAAAACAGGCACATACTCTCACAAGAGCTTTTCCAGGCAAGAATCAAACATTCCTGAAACCTGGAGAGCAGAAAAAAATGCACTTTCTGGTATCCCTGGTTGCCAACTCAAAGGATACAGGCTGTTGCTACAATTACCGTAGCAGGCTATTTTACATTTAACTGAGTTGTGAGGGACTGAATTGTTCATTTTTCTGCAGGGATTTGCCTCTTGTTTCCCTGGAGAAACACTGCTGTGAGCCACAGCAAATGGGAAAAGCAGCATTGCACGAACAGGGTGGCAGATTTCAAATTGCTAAATGCTGGCAATTAATTCCTCCCTTAATTTCCCCTCTAAAAATTCCATTGAATCGGTGAGACTTTCCTTAACGAGGCGATGCTTTTGGAATTTTGTCTCTTCCTTCCCAGCAGAGTGTGTTAGCTCTGGTGGTAGCTATGGAAGTGAAAATAGGATTTGGTAAGGTTTCCTGAACTGTATCGACTGGAGCTCTGCAGACACCTACGCCGAAGTGTCTGAGCACAGACCTGAATCCAGTCCCCGGAGCTATAAATAAGCAGCCCCATCTGCTTGTGACAGTGCATTGCTGGTGGGGTAATGCTGCCTTGTAGCTTGGTTACAGCTTTTTCTCCCCTTTTTTGGAAAGTCCTGGCGAATTCTTGGGTGAATTCTAAAATCCTGGTGAATTCTTGGGTGACCGTCGCAGCCCTAGCACGGTGGGTGCAAGACCACAGGCTTTGAACCCTCCCTCCCAGCCCCTGCATGAGTGACCCCTGCATGGAGCTCGAGGGAATTAAAGAGGCTGGTGATATACCCACTGGCAGGAAATACGGAGGAGGGTCTCCTTGGAGAGGAATTCTTTAGGATGGTTGCAAATGTGACTCTCCTGCTTCGGCTCAGCGCAGCTCTGCGCGCGTCCGAAGGCGTCAGGAACATATTGTGTGAAGTCTCTTTACCTCTGAGCAGCCTCAGCCTTCACAGCTTAGTCTGTCAATCAGAGCAGGCCTTCATCTGGATGGGCTTCTCCTTTCTTTCCAGGAAAGCACTGACAAGGTACCAGATGCTTTTCAGACACATGTTCTACTGCAAGCACGTGGAAAGGCAGCTGTGCAACGTTTGGATCAGCAATAAGACAGCCAAACAATTCTCCCTGCATTCAGCTAAGTGGTACAGCCTTTTTTTTTTTTTTCAGTTTTGGGTCTCCTGCTCGCTAATTAGATACCTCATGACATGGCTCAGACAATACTGAGGTGAAAAAGATCCTTGCAGGCTCAGAGAGGTCATTTTAGGTTTCACTGAGTAGTTGCACAAGTACAGTTGCTTTAATATTTAATATCAAAATTTTGGTTTTCTGTAAGCAAATATTTAAAGTCTATGACAGATTCAAAACTCTGACTGTACTAATTGAGGGAAAGCCACGGAAAATAACCAGAGATGGTTTGCAGTGACTTTATAATCCCTCTCACACTGCAGCAAGGAATTTGCTAGGACAGAAATATTTAGCTCTGCTTGGCTGTGCAAGCCTGGTGATAGTTCTCTGTGGCATTTGCTAGCTCTGAGCTGTGTGGGTGTGATTTCTCCCCTAGGTTTGCTGGTGCTTTCACACTGCGGCAGCGGATGCTGAATTTTGTGCAGAATATCCAGTATTACATGATGTTTGAAGTGATGGAGCCAACATGGCACATTCTGGAGAAGAACCTGAAGTTGGTGAGTGAAGCTGGAATGGAAGTCTTAACAAATTTATGATAGAGGGGAAAAAAACCACCTAATTACAGTTGTTGCAGGCGTCCGTTGATTTTGTTGGAGGCAATTAAATATCTGGGAGCTGCTGTTCTTGCCACACTGCAGAGTGCTGCTGTTCTGCATCACCTTTCTGCTTGATTAGTCATACATCCCTTTCCTGTGCTGCATCCCCTTGTCTCTGCCCAGCTCACACTCTGCTCCCTGCTACGGAAAGGCAGGTTCTGCTCAGCATTCCCATACACACGAGAAAGAGAGCCCTGGAAAAGGAAGGTGGATGCAGAGTGCAAAGATCATAAACCAGTCCAGGCATCTCCGGCTGATTCCTTGGCTGACTTCCAGTGCTCTTGAAAATGGAGTCTATTCTTTCCCTTCCATGAAACTGCCAAGGACTGGCATCCTGGGACTGTTTGGTATAAAACAGGGCCTTCCTTCATACTATTATTATTATTATTGTTGTTGTTGTTGTTGTTAGTGTTATTGTTATTACTGTTCCTTCTGGTAGTCAGCCTGTGATCAGACACTTCTGGGTTGCACATCTTTTTCCTCTTACACCCTGAAAAACATTCATCTGAGGTACCAAACAGCCCAGCACCCCTGCAGTCAGCTCTCTTGGCAGCTGTCTGATGACCCCTGTGGATCTTCAGCATCAACTGACCCTGCCTTAGTTCTTACTGTGCACCAGGGAGTTGTTTTGGGGCCAGCTAACCAACATTTTTTGATGCTCTGTCATCCTTATTCCTGGAGAATTCACAGGAGGGAGCAGGTCTGGGATTGCAAGCATCTCTGCATGTCCTCATCAAGAACTTCTGAATGAGAAGAGTTTACATGTCAAGCTCCTGGAGAATCTGGGAATTGTACTTGCTTCTTCATTCTGTTGCAAGTTTAGGTTTGCAAAATATAAAACTCAAGTTTACTTCACTTGCATGGAGGCAGCTGTTGAAGTTATCCTGCCCCTGCTTTTCCCTTTCATTTGTATTTTAGGGGGGAAAAGGATGACCCTCACTGGTCTCATGTAGTGCCTTATGATGCATTTTATTTGTCACACTTCTCTCTTGTGCATTTTCACTTGAAGATAAGGTCCTCTCTTCCTAAAATTATAACTGGGATCTTCATCTTCACAACATCATTGTCTTCATCAACACAACTTCATCATCATCTTCATTGCATTAGAAAGCTGCATTTATCCCTGTTCTCCAGTAGTTTAAAGGGATATGAGAGGGGTTTCTTGCATTGATCCTGCTGGAGCAGTGTGGGTTCCATGGCAGTTTTAGTCCTAAGCTTGACTTGTGTTCTGAGCTTCAGCACATCCCATAATTGCACAGAGTGAGAGGGAGTTTTAACCTATCGTTTAAAACTCAAGACTGAAACAGACTGTTGAAGTAGCAGAGATGAACAAAAATCTTACAGAATTCTTGCAACACTGCATGTCCCATTTCCTTATTGGCTCCTAAAGCATATTTCTGAATAACATTTTAAGGATAAGTTTATTGACATTTAGGATTCTTTGATTTGTTTTTCTCTTTTCCGCTAATTTTCTCTGACTTTACTGAAGGTAAGGTGAAGGTGGGAGTGGCCATGACAAGCAGATTTCAAAACAAAAGAAAAGAAAGTTCATAAAGCAGATAACTCCATCCTTTCCAGGGGAGGATTTGGGTGATTAAAGCAAGCATGGTTTCCGAGGAGGTGATGTGACAAATCAAAGGTTTAAAGCCTGTGGGGGGCTGTTGAAGGCAGTAATGCAGATGCAGTCTCCCTCTCGGGGTGTTTCTGGGAGGTACACGAGGAGTTTCTCACTCTGAGAGGTCCCTGTCAGAGGCAGGGTGTGGGATGGAGCTTTGGGGCAGAGCAGCACAGCAGCCCTGCTCTGGTTTGTCATTGTTGGGCTCTCCTGTCACAGGCATCCAACATTGACGATGTCCTGAGCCACCACACGAGCTTCCTGGACAACTGCCTGAAAGACTGCATGCTCACCAACCCAGAGCTGCTCAAGATCTTCTCCAAGCTGATGTCTGTGTGTGTCATGTTCACCAACTGCATGCAGGTGTGTGCAGCCTCCCCGTGCCACTGCCAGCCCTGGCAGTCCCTTTGCCAACCCCACGGGGACGAGCCTCTGTTCCCTCTGTCAGCAGCTTTAGGGCTTCACAGCTCACACCCTCTCCCAAATGGTTTCTGTGGCTTTACTCCACAAAATTCTCTCCTTTCTCCATGCTGAGATCAGGTTCATGTGGACCAAATTCCCCCTCTTCAGCCAGTCCTGCAGCAGAATTTGAGCTGTAAGTGGTAGTGCTCTGTAGAGAAATTCTTTTGAGGCTCAGGTGATGGGCACATTCCAGCCACCATCAGGGAGCTCACAGCTTTTATAAAACCTTTCCTGTGGGTTTGGGGAGATTTGTGTATCAACATAATGAATTTAATCTCAGAGCTAGCTTCCCTGGGAATTAGGGTAGGCAGAACCGAGCCTCCTGTTTTGCCACAATGGAAAAAAGGGGCTGTAACCATTCCCCAACCCTGTGCCATTCCCAGAGGTTCACCCAGAGCATGAAGCTGGACAGTGAGATGGAGAGGCTCACCCTGGAGCACGGCACCATGCAGGGCCCGCCCACGGAGGAGGAGCGTGCTGAGGAGGCTGCCAAGAAGAAGCTGACCAACAAGGTGGGGCACGGGGGGACAGCTGGGTCTGGGTGTGACCACTTGCAGATAGCCCTTCCTGGTTTCTAGAGCACTTCTCTCCCCAAAAGCACAATCTTTATGGAATTGTGGGCAGTGTGGAGCACTGCTGGAGTTCTCAAAGTCTGCTTTGAAGACCCTTTCTCCCACAGCAGTCCCTGTGCTGGTTTTTGAGTTCTCACGTATGTTTTCAGCTGTGCAGAGCCACATCCAGGCTTTCTGCAATGCCAGCACTTTCCCATTTCCAGAACTCCGGTGGGACTTTTTGCAGCCCATGGCTTTCATAGCTGGGGGATCTGCCTTGTCCATATTTCTCTGTCTATATGCACGTGGGATTTGATCTGCGGTTAGCAGATCATCCCTGTCCCTCTGGAAGCCCCTCTGGAAGCCCCTCTGGAAGCCCCTCTGACACACAGCTGCATCACCACTGCAGTCACGGTGCTCCAGAGGTCACGGCCTGTCTTAGGCAACGCACATTTTCTGCCTACTGACTTTTCCTCCCGCTTGAAAATGAGCAACAGCAGCACGTGTTTGTGGGTAACTCAGCTGGGATCTACTCTGGGCTTCTCCCAGGCTGGGCACAGCAGAACTTTTAACTACCAAGGATTTTGAAAGATTTCTTTTAGAGGCTGAGCGGCTGTGAAGTTTTGTGGCAGCACTTTTGTGCCAGTTTGGGAATGGAGGGAATAATTACAGCTCCTTGGCAAGATCAGCAAACACATGGGGCCACTCTGCCTTTGTCTTGGCAGCTTTTAGCAGAGCATGCCGACAACCTGCACCTCACATCTGGCTTTGAAGCCACCATCAACAAGTTTGACAGCAATTTCTCCACACATCTGCTGGACCTGCTGGACAAACTGAGCGTTTACAGCACCAACGACTGCGAGCACAGCATGCTCAACATCATCTACAGGTGAGGCAGGCCTTTTCTTCCCCTCCTGTGGGTCCCAAATTCAGCTCAGGAAATGTTGATTATGACTGAGAAATGTGTATATTTAGGAGCTCAGAGCAGCCTGGTCTAGTGGAAGGTGTCCCTGCCCATGGCAGGGGCTTGAAATGAGATGATCTTTGAGGTCCCTTCCAGCCCAGACTATTCTATCATTAGACACTGTTTTGCATTTCAACCCAAGGCTTTAAAAAACTCCCAAAACTTATTCCTTTGAATTACATGAAATTTGTCCATTAATGTTGTAAATGTCGTGTTACATTTCCTGGGCATGTCTCTCTGTGAATAAACCAATTTCCAAGTACAGCGTAAGTATTCCAAGATGAGAAAATCATGCAAAGGTTTGATCATAAAGTGTCTATTTTAAGTTTCCATATTGCATTTATTTAAATAAGGAGCTTCTTGGAAACCAAAATCTCTTCAGAAATACGTAAAAGTCAGGTATACAGGATGGGTGGGGAGAGAGAGAGAGGAGATGGAGGTTTAGCTGCTGGGTTTATAATCTGTGTTGCTTCTTCAATAAAAAACAACCCCTGGAAGTTCTGTTCTCTATCCATCTGTACTGGGTATCTTATGGCTGGCTGATAACCCTCACAGGTCTGTTGAGATGTGCTACACCTGAAAGGGAGAGAGAGGAAATGTTTCACAAATGTTTTTTAAGGAGATTGTTGTTCCCTCCTGGTGCCATTTCTGACAGCATCTGACAGGGCTGTCAGGATTCCTGGTACTTGTCAAACACACTTAGGTGAAGTATTCCCACTGGAGACTGTGCTTCCAGTTGTCCTTTTCTTCTGAGAACTTCTTGTCCAGCAACTGCCACACGTTATCACAGCCCCTGGCAGTGCCCCAGGTCTGCTTGGTGCTCTGTTTCCATCCCCTGCCGGGAGAGTGGCTTCTGGCTACCAGAGCTGCCCCTGTGGGTGGGCGCTGCGTCCCTGAAGTGGGAATGGACGTGAGGACCCCTTCTCCACAGCCCTAAGAACTCTGGTTTGCTCCGTCTCTGAAGTGACCAGAGTCAGAGGTCTCCTCCTCATCTTGGAATTTCTCAAAAAAACCGTTTTTGTGGCTGTGAGTACAGGCCCCAACTGTACAATTGGTTGTTGTTCCTTTCAGGACTAACCAGGACAGCCAAGTCTCTGCAGAACCTTTTGGGAAAGCCTGGTGTGGCTTCTCAACTGCCATGTCACCCTTCATCTGCCCAGGCATCCCAGTTCATCATCATCAGGCTGTTGCAGGTTGCAGGCAGGATCCATCTGTAGGAAAAGGCTGCCAGGATTAAGCCTTCACTCTTCCCTGGCTGCCATCACTCCTGGGTGTCACAGGAGCATCCGGACTCGGGCCAGATTCGGGGATTGGGACCACAAGCAGTTGAGTCACCCAGGCAGGAGCATTTACTGCTCCTCAGTGCTCCAGCTCTGCCTCCTCCTTTATCCAGCACTTGTATTTTTACCATTTCCAGTATAAGTTCTAAGAGGGGCTTGTTCATGGTGCTCCATCCATGAGACCTTGATGGCAACTCACTCCGTGATCCCAGGCACACGGGGCATGGCCAACACAATGTTGAAGACCAAACTACCTGCTCTTGTCATGGTGTGAACATCACACCCGTGCCAGGAGAGTAGGACAAGCTGGTGCTGCACCCCACAGCCTGGCTCTGTGTCCTGCCCACGGTGCCATGGCCAGGAGCTGCTCCATCAGTGTCACAGCCCACTCTGGGGTGTCAGCTGGGGCCAGCAGGTGACTCCTGAGCTGTGAAACCTCTGCAGCTGCTTCTTCAAACATGGAGAGGTTGAGTTTTGCAACCAGCACTTCCTGCTTCAGGGGAAAAGAGAAGTGTGATGTTTCAGTGCTTCTGTCCATGGTTTGTCCTGAGGCCAGTGACTCCAGCTGCACCCAGAGGCTCAGGGGAGGGCCTGGGTCCTTTGTTCTCCCTTATTTCCATGCCCCAGTCCTTATGCCACCAGGACTGTCATCACTATCAAGTCCCCCCATAGTCTGGACTCTCTGGGACCACTTGAGTCTTCACCAAGATGTTGGATATGCTGGACCTTTCCTGACAGCCCAGATGTCCCCATTTCCTTAGCAGAAATACTGGATGTTAACAGCCCATGGGACCTGCCTTTCCATTCCCACAGGCGTCTCAGGGATGGTTTAAAGGGTGGAAGCCCCACAATGGATGCCCAGAGGTGACATTTAGCTCCCATTCAGTTCAGAGGTATTGTTGGCTCCAGGCCTGGGCTCTATGGCAACAGGAACCCAAGAACCAGAGTAGAGACTGTTGCCATCTGAAATAACATATTTGACAGAGAGAGTTTATAAGGAAGAGTTTTTAAGACATATCGCTCTTTTCTTCTAATTTATAACTTTTTTATAGGACTGCTTTCCAACAGGGATCATCAATATGTCAGATAAAGGACAAAATGGCCCTTTTATTCACTGCTCTGGTACTTGCTCTTCATTTATTTGATCCTGGTTAACATTTATTCATTTTATAGTACTGAGTAACTGAGGCACAACCATTTTGTTTGTGGCATCAAACAACAGGGAATGGAGATCCAGAGGCTTTCCTTCAGAGCTCACAGGTGACAGATCTCTGGTGTGCCCAAGTCCTGCTCAGGTGTGTCATAGAATAGAATCAGAGAATATCCTGAGATGGAAGGGATCCACAAGGATCATCCAGTCCAGCTCCTGGCCCTGTACAGACACCCCAACAATCCCACCCTGTGCATCCCTGAGAGCATTGTGTCAATGCTCCTAGAGCTCTGGCAGCCTTGGGGCCCGTGACCATTCCCTCGGGAATGCCCAGGCACCCTCTGGGGGAAGAACCTTTCCCTGATACCCAACCTAAATCTCCCCTGACACAGTTCCAGCCATTTCCTTGGGAGTGCTGACAGAGGGTTGGCAAATGCAGGAACTCTCCAGTCTCGCCTTCACATGCTAGGAGTGAAAAGGAGAACTACAGTAGAGATGGCTGTGTCCGAAGGATGAGTTAAATTCTCAGAAATCTCATACATCAGTGTGGTTATCAGGCATCCTTCCTTTACCAGGCTGGAGGAAACTGAGCTCAGAGTAGGGCACCAGCACATGTGAAGTGATGCAAACCCCACTGAATCCCCAGCCACCAAGCAAGAAACTGCCATATAAGCACATGCTGAGGAAGCACCACACAAATTCTGAAGAAATGGTTATCACAGATCACTTAAACCTAAAAACAGCTGAAAGGGAAGCCAAGCAAAATGTGCAAGTCACTGAGCTGGGAATGAAGCAGCTTTAGAAATGGAATAGGTCCTCAAAGCAACGAGTCCTGGCCTTGTGTTTGAATCAAAACTTGGTCAGCACTCTCACCTCAGTGCCAGGTTTCCCTGGTACAACTCCTAGAGGACGAAAGCAATGTAAAGCTTTTCAGCCAGGAGAGAGCAACAGATAAATTCCATCTGTCGAGGCTCTGTTTTCTGCAGGCACCAAAAAATGTCAAGGAACAATTTGTTGCCGTTTGTGTGAGGTTGTTAAGCAACATGAAACTCAAATATTGTGCCCATTCAGTTGGTACTGGAGCAGCCTAATTTGAGAACGGGAGAGAGTAACTTTTGTGTGATTCACAGGCTTGCACTGACTGCTCGGTGATCCAGGGCACATGAGTGCACGAGCTGCACAGGCTGGGGGTGGTTTGGGATCTACCATGGGAAGGTCGCCGCATGCGTGGGGCTGGGTGGCATCATTTTGGATTATCAAGGAGGTGGGATTACGGTATCCCTGGTGTTGCCTGCTTTGGAGAGGCTCTTCCAAGTATCATTTGTGGTTGTGGCTGAGCATCTTCCAGCCAGTTGCTCGTGTTGGTGAATTGTGGATCTGTGGGGAAGCATCCCGGTGTTGGCCAGGAGGTGGTGGGGATGGAAAACCCAGAATTTTGTGATGTGTGGATTTCATGTGGGAGTGAATACCAGAGTTCAGTGCTGGTAGACTCTGGGGTTAGGGAGTGGCTGGGAAGGTGCAGACGCTGAGGAGCCCTTGTCCACACAGGACACCTCTGTGTGGCCTGGAGGAGAGCTGTGAGCATTTGGTCCTTCCCGATGTATTTGGAATGTATTCCTGATACATTTGCCTGTAAAAGGTGGCATTGTAAAAGGCCTGCTCTCAAGACATGGGCACAGAAAAGGTGTCACCAACACCGGTAGCACAGCGCAGACATCTCATGCGGGGCCAGAGCTCGCTGTGGGTGCCCTGGGAGAGGTTCCTCCTCACGCCTCCCCCGCCTCAGGTGTGTTTTGTCCCTCAGGTTGGACTTCAACGGGTTCTACACAGAGCGCCTGGAGCACATGTCGGCCGAGCGCAGCCAGAAGGCTCCTCCGCTGCTGCCCCGCCTGGCCGTGCCCGCCCAGTGACCCCAGCCCAGCCCTCCACGACCACCCCACAACCTGCAAACCAACCTTGAGGGGTGGCCCAGAGACACGGGGGAATGTTCGCTCTCCTGAGATGTTTGTAATGTTATGGGGTTTTGTTGTTTTTTGGTTTCTTTGCCTTTTTTTTTTACTGTGTTGTACAATGATGTGTTTGTGTGTTATAAAATAAATTAAATAACAACAAAAAAAAAAAAAAAAAAAAAAAAAAAAAAAAATCAGGGTTATTTTGTCTATTAACAGAACCCAGGGTGCAGATTATTGTGGATGCTCCATCCCTGGGAGTGTCCAAGGCCAGGTTGTATGGGGCACGGAGAAACCTGGGATAGTGGAAGGTGTCTGTGCCCAGGGAGTTGGAATGAGATGATCTTTAAGTTCCTTTCCAACCCCAAACCCTCTGCAGAGGAGTTCCAGGGAATCTTACAGAGCTGTACCACTCTAAACATTGCCTGAGGCAGTTTGGGAACAGGGGGTAGAGGGTGGAAGAGAAACATCTCCCAGGAACAAGGGGCAACCAAGACAAATGCCAGGGACACAGAGGCCTCAGGGTCAGGATTGAGAACGTGGGGATACGGGTGAGGGCTGTGGGCACAGGGCTGGGTGCTCTTGTCCTTCCTCTCCCTCACTCCTCCTTTGCAGGGAGCTCACGGAGGGAAGAGCCAGGTTCTCTGTGCTCCAAGGCCTAAAGCTGCTTCTCCAGCTTGGCAGAGTGAGAGAGACCCGAGGACAGGGTGGGGATCACCAGCAAGCATCGAGTCCCACCAGGAGCCAGAGAGAGTTCATTTTTGAAATCAACAGCAAACTTCTAGCACGTGTTGATGACTAATCCCGAGAAGTCCCGTTCACATCCACATGTCCGTGTCCATTTCCTGGTTGGCCCTGGCCTGGAACACCAAGAAATATAAATGTGCCCCACTTACCTGCCCTGATATCCCAGCTCCAGTGATTCCTGTGACAGTCCAGCTATCCCAGTGCCCTGAGTGCCCCTGCAGAGCCCCAGGACATGCCCCACGAGGCCGTGGAGCCATCTTGATGTCCCTTGGACTGCCTCCAAGGCCATACCTGCAGTCCTCAATGCCACTCGGACTGCCCCCCCACCCCAGTGTCCTGTGGACAGCCTCCTATACCCCACTGATCCAGTCCCCAATGCCCCACGGACCCTCCTGAGATCACATGGACCCTCCCCAAAGCCTCACAGACACCCACGATACCCCACGGACCCCTCCCAGATGCCTATGGACAGTCCCCGGTGCCCCACGGACACCCCGTGATGCCCCAAGGACCGCCCCCCGGTTGCCCGTGGACAGTCCCCAGTGAGCCACGGACACGCCCCGATGTCCCTGTGGACCCTCCTCCATGCCCCACGGACCACCGTGATGCCCCGGGGGCAGTCCTCAGTGCCTCGTGGGCAGTCCCCAATGCCTCACAGAGCCCCGTGATGCCCCACACCACCCTCCCTCAAAATGCCTCGTGGGCAGTCCCCATTTCCCTACGGACACCCCGGCGGTCGTGGACCCTCCTCAGTGCGCCATGGACTCCTTCCGGTGCCCCGTGGACTCTCCCCAAATCCCCACGGACCTCAGTGATGCCCCTGGTTAGTTCCCAGCACCCCACTCCCCCTGCCCCGATGCCCCATGGACA
>VZRN01000794.1:2672488-2696885 GCA_013397935.1 Dasyornis broadbenti | reverse complement strand
CTGATGCTGCCGCTGCCGGTACGAGGTGAGCGGGGGGTCCCGGGGGGGCGGCAGCCACGGGACGGGGCATGCGGGGAGTTTGGGGGGCGTGCGGCAGGACCCCGGCGAGGGGCAGGGTTGGAGGCACTGGGATGCAGGCACCGCGGGATGGGGATTCTTTCGCCCCGCGGCTCTCGGGGGAAGTCCCGGGATGCCGGGGGCACCTCTATCCTCGCCGCCCGAGGGGGAGGATGGTGGACATGGGGCGCCCGGAGCCAGGCTCGCTCCCACGGGGGTACTTCCCGGTGCCTCCCGGCCCCGCCGGCCCGCGCGGGCACCTCGGGAAGGCGAGGGGATGGTCGCCACCGGTGGCCCGCGGCGAGCCGGGGGTTCGCCGTCACTCAGGCGGTGAGGTCGCCCGTGACTCATTTGGCTCCCAGCCGGGGCCACGGGCACCCCCAGACCGAGCACCCAGCCCCGTCCGAACGCGGCGTTTGGCGCTCCCGGGAAAAGCAAAAGGTTTATGGCAGAAATTCTCCGTTCCGACATCCTGGGAAGGCTGGGAGGGGGCTGAGCCACCCAGGCACCAGCCGCTCTCCCAAACAGCCCCCACAGCCGCCAGACGCCGAGTCACACGCGGTGGCATCACCATGGGGAGCTGGAAAACCTCCCTCTGTATTGCTGCAGCAGGGGCTCGGGGGGTTTCCAGTCCCAAAGGGACTCGCTCGCTCTCAGGTGATGCTGAGCGTTCTGTGGTGGCCGGGCTGGGGAGGCTGCAGCTCCCCGGAGCCCGTCAGGGAGTTGCGTTCCCAGCAGGTATTTCAGGATTTGCTCCTCGGGCTCATCCCTGCATCTTCATGTTGGCTGCTCCCATTGTCCCCTGGTTTCACACCCGAGGGAAAGGCATGAAGCTGTGTCGGACGGGGCGGGGAGGGTTTAGGGGGGTGTGAGGAATAGGTTCTTCTCCCAGAGGGTGCTGGCCACTGCCCAGGCTCCCCAGGGAATGGGCAAGGCCCCGAGGCTGCCAGAGCTCCAGGAACATTTGAACGGCGCTCCCAGGGATGCACAGGGTGGGATTGTTGGGGTGTCTGGGCAGAGTCAGGAGCGAGTCCCTGTGGGTCCTTGATCCTTGTGGGTCCCTTCCAGCTCATGACTAGTTGTTCCTGGGCATCTGTCTCAAAGCCCTTTGGCTTTCCCCAGGCACCACCGCCAGGCTGGAGGAGAAGCTCCCCCATGTCGAGAGGTACGAGACGGTGCTGCCGCGGGAGCTGCCAGTGCCCCGGGGGAGGAGGGACCTCTCTGCACCTCGGGTGAGTCACAGCTCGGCACTGCCGCCCTCACTGCTTTCCAGGGAATCAGCAGGGATCTTGTCCTGCCGCTCGGCTAAGAGCTGGACCCCTTTGTCCCTTGTCCCACAGCTGTGCTGAACCCCCTCAGCCCTGCACCAGAAGAATGCCATGCTGCCCATTTCCTTGCCTTGCTTCCATCTCAGAGGATGGAGCTGTTGAAGCAGCTGATCAGATCAGCTTTTCCGGGTTGTTTTGGGTCTAATTAGGACCTGCAGACAGCGGGGTGCACTCTTGGAGACGGGCTGCTTTCTCCAGCACTTTTCTTTGGAGACATGACCCGGCGGTGCCACCTCTTGCAGCCTTGCAGTGATCTTGTGACATCTGGTCTTTCCTTAAGGAAGGGTTTGCAAAGCCTCGTGGAGCTGTAAGCACTTTTCTTGCTCTGTTTGCTGAAGTTGGGGGTTTTTTTATGTCCTTTGGGACGGAGAAATAAGAATCAGAAAGTTACAGAAATCCACATGAAAGCGAGCCAGTGCTGTTTTTCTTGGGAAACCTGGCAATTTGGGGGAAGGAGTGGGGTTTGAATCAGGAGTTTGGAGTGCTTGATGTTGACGGCCGTAGGATGCCTTGACCTCAAAGATACTTTCCTCATTGCCTTACAGTGAAATTCAGCCAATTTTTTTTCATTCCTTTCTATTTCCTATTCCGACCCAAAAAGCGCCGATTTTAGCGCCTGGAGGGATGGAGGGGCTGGGGACACGTATTCCCTAGTGCCATACAGCACGTTCCTCTGTGATTCAAACCCTTCCTGATAAGCTAGCTTCAAAAACACTCCCCGAAAGCATCTGTTTTCCCTGCTCTAGAAACCTAAACTTGTCCACGAGATAAACATTCCCCAGGCTATTTAGAGACACCATCTGTGCCGGGTGTGCGCCGGGCGGCTCTGCACCGATCCCCCCCGGAAAGGGGAGCTCACCCACCTCGGGATCCCTCTGGAGAAGAGATCTGCCTCAAGCTGTGCACCTTGGGACTGCCACGGGGGCTGTCTGATGGGTGGCACCTGGATTTGGTCTTGCGTTGGGTGGTCCTTGGGTATCCCAAACCTGCCTTGCTGAGGGTGGGAAGTCTCTGATTTTTAAGCCCTTTTTTTCGCTCTTGAAGAAAGGTTAGTTTTGCTCTCCTGGTCATCTGGGTGGGGAAGAGGTTCTCAGGAAGATTTGACCACCACCAAGCCCCTCTGAGACAGAGATGGGCGTTTTCCATGCTGGCTCCTCCTGTAGCCAGGATGGGCATGAGCCACCAGGAGCTGGTTCTGGGGTCGGGGTGACATCTGGAAAATTGAGCCCGACTCCTCTTGCGAGGCCTGTTGCCTCTTCCCACTTAAGGAAGGAACGAACACCCTGTGCTGGGGTGGGACAGGACATCCCATCCCCATCTTCTGCAAGCTCTCTGGGTCTCTCGCTGAGATGAGCTGGAAGAAATCCCTCCTCTCCATGTGCTGTGGTTGTGGCTGTGCTGTGCTGGCTCAGCACGGCCACAGGGCTCACAGGGCTTCTCCCAAAGCCTTCCCATCTGGAGCCCTTGCACAGCCCATGCTAATGAGGAAGGGGGTGATTCAGAGAAGCTTTATCAGGACTTTTTATTTTAAACTTGCCCTGCGGTCGTCTCCAAGAGACGCTCCCTGACCCACCACCCCCTTCCAAGTGCTTTCCTGCCATTCCTTAAGACCTCTTCTGGCCTCAGGGTTGCCAACAATAACAAAGGATGGCTTTGTTGGCGGACACGGGTCGGGACGGGCGGGAGACGCTGTTCATAAGAGAAGAATTTTCCAGGGACCTGCGAGCGCCCTGGCACGCCGGCCTGGAATTGCAAACCAGGGAGAATCGGGGGCAGTTGAGTGACAGGCAAACTTTCTCACCTGGCCCTGCAGGCGCTGAGTCAGCAGGGATTTCCGCTCAGCCTGGCTCCTTCCAGGGTGCAGATCATCCCCTTGGGAATGCTGAGCCATGGTATGACAGCAGGTGCTGTCATCCTCCCCAGGAAGAGGCAGCACAGCTCATCCCTGAGGAATGCTGGCCCCATGGGAAAGGTTTGCTTTGCCTTTGACTCAGCTCTCTCCACACCTGGATTCTGAAAGGGCTGGGGATGTGCCCTCAGGAGAGGTGGATGTGTCCTCAGGAGATGTCTCAGGTTCCTTGTGCCAAGGGCACAGCCTGACACGGGACCATCGGTGTCTCCCAGTTACCTCAGTGGGATGGGGCCTCTAGAGGTGGAGATCACAAGATATCCCAGAGGGAAACACTTTTCCTGTAGGAATATCTCCATCCTAAGGGTTCAGGGCTTAGCTGACAGAGCCACAGCCACCCTGACTCCTTCCCACCAGCAAAGGGGTTCTGGGACACAGTGCTGCTAAAATCTGTTCGGAGATGCCTGGGAGAGCCAAGGAAGGTTGTTCCCTAAATGTGATGTGGCGTGGCAGATCAGTCAGGGAGGAGGAAGTCGCTGCTGATAAGAGCCATAGGGATCTTTGTGGTTCAGCCGGTGAGTAAGTGCTGAACTCAGACCCCAAAAATGGAGCTCTGTGATTGGTGAGTAGGAAACCTCAGTCCCTGGCACAGCCATCTGCAGCCATGTGTCAGACACGGGAAACGAGACTTTGCTGACTCTGTCTCCTTGCGGGTGACCTGTTCTTCATCTCAGGATGTGCCGGGGATTTGTGTTATTGCCCACATGCTTTCTTCCTTCTCTTCTGATTTCCTGTGTCTTTGCTGGATGCCTCCAGGGTGAGCAGCAGGCTGCTGGTCCTGCAGCGGGGCACACACAGACCCTGTCCACTTTCTGGGCAGGACAGGGACCAAGGGCCTCTCTGGTGCAGCTCTTGCTCCCGCTGATGGTGGGTCTCTGATGGCACCTCTCTTTCATGCAGAGCATTTACCCAGACCACGTCCTGTACAGTGTCCGTGCCGAAGGCAGGGAATACCTCCTGTGGCTGGAGAAGAACAGGTGAGGGCAGGTGGGCACAGTGGGGTGGCCTGAGGTGGAGTTTGCATCCCACCCTTGCCGTGAGCATCCCTTCTCCAAGGCCTGGTGTCATTGCAGTGGTGATCTAAGCCTCAGCACAGAGCACTTTATTCCCTCCTTGCCAAACCCAGCCGGGGGGGTCGCAGTCCTCACATGCTCTACCCCAGAGCAGGGCTGTTGCTGACGTCCCTTCCCCACCCTGCAGGGCCCTGCTGGGGCAGCACTACACCGAGACTCACTACTCGGCCGACGGCTCGGAGATCACCGAGAAGCCGGACACTCAGGTATGGGCTGGCTGTGGGGGGAGCAGCTCTCCCACCCCCGTGGGGTCCCACCACACTGGAGCAGCCCCCACACCTCTGTTCTCTCTCTTGGCAGGATCACTGCTTCTACCAGGGCCGCGTGCGGGGACACCCCAGTTCGGCAGCGAGCATCAGCACCTGCAGTGGGCTCAGGTAGGGCCCCAGCTCCCTGGAGCACTGCTCCTGGCTGGGGGACAGCAGGGATTTTGGGCTCTCTGGGGGACAGCAGCCAGCCTCGGCACATGCCACCGTGAACCGGAGTGACCGAGCCCTCGTGACCCAGTGTGATGGAGTGAGAGCTCAGCTTTCCACTGCGGAAGGGAAGGTGACATCCTTCTTCCTGATGGAGCTGCTGGCCCTGGCTGGATGCCTGGCAGGAAAAGAGTACGACACTTTTGGGGGGCTGACTCATGGCAATGGGGTAAGAGTGGAGCCCTGACACCACAGGAGCTCCAGGCTGGAGAGCCCTCTCTGGATCTATCCTGAGTGGCTCAGTCACTGAACCCTGGGATATTTCTGCTGCCCAGAGTACCAGATCCTCCCTGTGCTGTGGGTGCCATGCCATGGTTTGCCCCTCCCAGCCCAGCAGCCAGTTTGGCTGCTATATTTTTATAGAATCCCAGAATCCCAGAATGGTCTGGACTGGAAGGAACTTCTTAAAGCTCATTAAGTCCCACCCTCTGCCACAGGCAGGGACATCTTCCACTATCCCAGGGTTCTCCAACCTGGCCTTGAACACGTGCAGGGATGGAGAAAATATGACAGGCACTTTCAGGCGTGTGTGTAGGGTCTGTCCGTGTCCTGCCTGTCTCCCCAAACTGACACCTGCCCTCTCTCTCTCTCCAGTGGGTTTTTCCAGGTGAATGACACCACCTTCCTGCTGGAGCCACTGGAGGGGGCTGTGGCCGGCCGTCACGCAGTGTACAGGGCTGCTCACCTGCGGGGGAAACGCGGCACCTGCCGGGAGCCCAGGGCCACCCTGGAGTACGACCGCGAGCCCAAAATCCCTGCAGCCATGAAGCTCTACCGCTGGGTAGGGATGGCATTGCTGCTCCTTCCTGGGGAGTCCCGGGGAGGAGTGGGGTCATTCCGTGCGTCTTGGAGATGCTCCTCTCCCACGAGTTGTTGGTTGGGTGCCCCAACACAGGTGGCTTCTGGTGGGAACAGGCCCTCGGATCCATTAGCGGGAGCATCCTCCCGCCCCACAAGCTACATGATGCCTGCAGAACCTGGTGTGGTATCCCAGTATCAGGGTCAGATTTTCCTGCATACAAGCTGGAAGAAGTCTGAAACCCAGCAAAGCAATGTCACAGAGCTGAGCTAGGAGACATGCTAACCTTGGGAGATCCTCCAGGATCCAACACACCCCATGGGAGGGTCAGCTGCCTGGCTTGGCAAGCTGCAAGCTGAACCCCACTTTCCTCTTCCCTTCCAGAAATCAGGTCCCATACACAAAGGTCCCCGGTACGTGGAGCTGGTCCTGGTCGCAGACAACCAGGAGGTAAAGTGGGGTGAATGGGTACCTGTGGCTTCCCTGTCATCCCATGCAGTGAGAAGCTGAAAGCCATCCTGGAAATCTCTCTGTGTCCTTCCCATAGTTCAGGAAGCACAAGGACCTGCGCACCGTGCAGAACCGCATGAAGGAAATTGTGAACCACGTGGACAAGGTGAGCCCAGGGCTCTGGACCTGACCTTTCAGCTCCCACATGTCCTACGGCACCAGCGTGGACACAGAGGGGGTGGAGAGGTTGGTGTGGGTGGGGTGGTGGAACTGGAGCCGACCTTAAGCCCACAGGTGGCTGCTGCAGGGTGACCACAATGGCATGTGCAGGGGAGACATCATGAGCAGCTCAGCCCTGTCCATAAGGGAAGGGAAATTTTATCCTGTAACCCCAGGGAGCACATCCCATGGCCACTCTCAGGCTGGAGGGGCTGCAATCAGGGGCAGGGATGCATTGGAGCATGGTGGGTTTCCTGATTCCTTCAGCCTCACTTGCTCGTTAGCAGTGTGGGAGCGACACACACCAGCCAAGGAAGAGCCCAGAGGTGCAGGGGTAAAACTTGTCTACATGGTCACCCCAGCTTGTGTTATTTATTGAGGGTGACAGAGCTGGTATTGTGAGTGAGGAGCGTCCTGGGCTCAGCTGCAGTTCCCCAGCAGAGGCAGCTGGGGCCTCCCCTCTGCTGCTGCAGCCCAAGCCCAAGCTCTCTGTCCGGACTGTGTCCCAGCTCTACCAGCCCCTTCGCCTGCGGGTGGCCTTGATCGGCCTGGAGGTGTGGAACCACAGGGACAAAATCACGGTCAGCCCCAACCCGGAGGTGACACTGGACAACTTTCTGCACTGGAGGGAGTCGGAGCTGCTGCGGAAGAAGCCACACGACAACGCCCAGCTGATCACGTAAGGACAGGGGGACCACCACCTCGCCACCCTCCCAGCCTTGCTGCTGCCCAGGGCACGTGGCCACCGGGGCATCTCAATCCCACAGGGGCGTCGACTTCCACGGCAACACCGTGGGGCTGGCCAAGAAGCTGGTGATGTGCACCAGGGACTCCGGCGGCATCAACCAGGTGGGTCTGCCCTCCCTGCACTGCATCTTCCAGAGCCACTCCCTCCTCCACTGGTCTCCAGCTTTCCCCCTCTGCAGCCTTAGGGCTGGATTTGGTCCCTGGCATCTCCAGCCCTTGAATGACTGACCCCCAGAGCGGTGTGAGGGCTGTGGCACCCAGCTGGGCCCCTGTGGTACCTCTGCTACATTTGAAGAGCCTCCCAGAGAAGCTCCATGAACACAGGAGCTGGGATTTTAGGAGGCTCTCAGGTGGCTGAGACTGGCTGTGCTCCTCATCCCTCCCCAGGTCTGTCGGAGAGGGAGCAGGAGTGATCGGCTGTGGGACCTGTGGCCTCTCAGACCCACCACAGAGCATCGTTTTTTGAAGCAGCCGCTTTGTCTAGGCTCACTGACAGTCCTGGGAGCCCAGTTTCAGGGTCTTCAGGGGCCATGGGACCTTGTCCAGCTCATATCTTCCCTTACTTGAGCATGGCAGCATGTGGGGACACATTGCAGAGCCCCAGTGGCCCCATGGAGAAGCTGTGGAGAAACTACAAGGGCATTTAACCCACGCTGCGCTCCTTGTCCCACAGGATCACAGCACGAATCCCATCGGCGCCGCATCCACCATGGCTCATGAGATGGGGCACAACCTGGGCATGTCTCACGACGAGGACGTTGCCGGCTGCCGCTGCCCTGTCTCCAAAGCTGATGGGGGATGCGTCATGGCAGGGAGTGTTGGGTGAGTGAGGGAGACAGAGGGATGTCCCTGGGCAGCAAATACATCAAGGTGTCCTCTGGCTCTATCCTGACGGCGTGAAACCTGTGAGATGGTCAGGTCTGGGCAGACGTTCTGCTCCACCCCACTCCATTGCAGGTGCCTCTGAGCCTGTCGGTGTCCATCCAGCTTCCCCCTGGCCTCTCTGCTAATGCATGCCTGGTTTTGTGCTCCTCCAGGCTGGTTTACCCCAAGCTCTTCAGCCGCTGCAGTGAGCAGGACATGTGGCAGTTCCTGGGGGACCCCCGGACCAGCTGCCTGCTGAATGCCCCCCGGGCGGATGAGCTGTACGGGGGGCCGGTGTGCGGGAACCAGTTTGTGGAGCGGGGAGAGCAGTGTGACTGCGGCACGCCAGAGGTAGGGATGCTCTCCAAAAGGCTGGGAATGAGGGTGGGCAGCAGAGACCTGAGATCTGCCCCTCAGACTCTTCCCTTGTGCTCCTGACACTTCTGCCATAAAACAACTCGTGGAGAATATTCATGTGTGCCCCCCTTCATGGCTGGCTGTGATTTTAGCTTAGGAATGATGGACATCTCCCTAATATATCCTCCAAAGAGGTGACCCAGGAGGGGACATCAGGACATGTTGTTCTTTCAAGAACTGTGCTCAGCTATTCCTCATCCCTACTAGCCCATCACAGGGGGGAATTGGGACAAACAGCCAGACCATACCTCTGGGATAAATCCCTGGTCACAGCCCTGTGCTGGGACCTGAAGGAATGTTCCGCTAGTGCAGGGAGTACAGAAACCCTCATGTTTTCTCCTTCCTGGAGATGTGCAAAGGAGCCCAGGTAAGGCTCTGTCTTCTGAAAAAATTCCTTCTGGTCCTTTGGTTTGGTCTTGGCGATGGGGGTAAAGAGGCAGCAGGAATGGTCCCCACCGGGGATGTTGTGGTTTTGCTCCGTGGTTCAGCCCATGTTTGTCATGCCGCTGTGGGCACCTGCTGACATGGCAACCTGGTTTCCCCAGAAAGGAAGGAAGGAAAGGGTCCTTCAGGGGGCTTCCAGGGGCGTTTCAGTCCACCCCTGTCTTGCAGGAGTGCTCGGACCGCTGCTGCAATGCCACCACGTGCCAGCTGAGAGACGGAGCCGAATGTGCCCGAGGGGAATGCTGCCAGGACTGCAAGGTACTGCTGTCCACAGGGGACCAGCTCGGCAAGCACTTAAGTAGGGGAAGAGCCAGACCGAGCCCTGGAGGTGTCTGCGTGCTGTGCAGTAGCTCAGTCAGCAACAGTGTCAGTGTCTGGATCCACGGGGTGCTGGGAGACGTTTCCCAGATCAGGGTGTTGCTGTGCTGTGGTGCCTGGAGATGTAAGAGCATCCAGGCAGTGCTGACATCCCGTTTTCCGTGCAGGTGAAGGCTGCAGGTGCACTCTGCCGGGCCAGCAAGAACGACTGCGACCTTGCCGAGCACTGCAGCGGCCTCAGCGCCGAGTGCCCGGAGGACGTCTTCCAGGAAAACGGCATCTCCTGCCAGCATGGCAAAGGATACTGCTACAACGGGGCCTGCCCCTCTCACGGCGAACAGTGCCGGGCGCTCTGGGGTGCAGGTAGGACCCCTCCCTGCCCACCCTCCTGCCCCAGCTGCTGCGGGCTGTGCCCGAAGCCCCTCGGGCCAGCGCATCGCCCGGCTGTGGTCCCTTCCTGCATCCTGCTGACCTTAAAGCGCGGCCGCCGGTGCCGGCGCAGCTCCGTGAGACCCTTTCCGTGTGTCCCACAGAGGCGCAGGTGGCTCCTGACGTCTGCTTCAAGCACAACAGCGAGCAGCACGTTCACCTCCACTGCCTCACCGAGTACGGGAAGCAGCCCTGCAGCCCCAAGTAAGGCGGGGAGGATGCGGGGGGATGTCCCGGCCTGGCCGAGTCCCCTCCCGCTGGCGCTCACGGCGGCGTGTCCCGCAGGGATGTGAAGTGCGGCACGCTGTTGTGCCTGAGCGACAACACCCAGCCCATCCTCGGCAGCGGCTACTACTCCTTCGGCTACTACTTCGGCCGCTTCAAGTGCAAGGCGGTGATCGCGGGCAGCGACGCCGGCGAGGCGGCCGAGCTGCGGCTGGTGCCCACTGGCGCCAAGTGCGGGGAGGAGATGGTGAGAACCGGGCCGGGGCCGGGCCGGGGCGGGGCGGGGCGGCGACGGGCGAGTGCCGGCCCCGGGGCAGCCTCAGAGCCCCCCTGCCCGCCCCCAGGTCTGCTACGCCGGGCGCTGCCAGAACCTCCTGGTCTACGGCGACAAGAACTGCTCGGCCAAGTGCAACAACCACGGGGTAGGCGGTGGGATCGCCCCCTCCCGGCGCTGCTGCGGCCCCCGGCGGCACAGCCACCACCCTGACTCTCTCCCCCTCATCCCAGGTGTGCAACCACAGGCGGGAATGTCACTGCGACCCCGGATGGGCAGCGCCCTACTGCGAGCAGGAGATTTCAGGGATAGCCACAGGTACGGTTCCCTCATGCCGACGCGTGTTCCCAGGAGGGAGCCTGGGGAGGGAGTGGCACCGGCTGGTGGGTGCTGCTCCATCCCCAAACGCCGGGGTCGGTCCCCACAGGGAGCAGTAGCGTGGTGCTGGCGGCCGTGCTGGCCGTGCTGGCCCTGGCCGGCGTCCTGCTGGGCAGCGGCGTGGTGCTCCTCAGAGCCAGGGCGGCGCGGCGTTCCCACAAAGGGTAATTCCCGTCTCCCTCTGCTCGGGGCTGAGCTCCAGGGGTGCCCGGCGCAGCCCCACACGGTCCCCGTGTCCCACAGGAGCTCCAGCGGGACTCCCGCAGGCCTCGCCAACCCGCTGTTCCAGGAGGGCGGCCGGGCGCGGCCGGGCCGCCGCCAGCTGTCTCGCCGGGACATCGGCCAGCCCAGCCTGGTCAGCAGCACGGCGGCCCCGCGGCCAGCCCGGGCGCATAGCCCTGTGCTCGCCCTGCAGCCATCGGCTCCCGGCCCCCAGGTGACACCTCGGTCCCCTCCGGGATGGCCCCCCCAGGTAAGCACCCCTCCCAAGTGATCCCCAGCCCGACCCGTGCGGGGCACGCCCGTCGGGTGGCCCAGGCCGGTGGCTTGCGGGGGGCCCCTTTCTCTGCTCCCTGCCCCGCTCCGGGTCCCTCCTCGGTACCCGGGTGAGGGAGTCGGGTCTCTCCTCCCGCCAGGAGAAGCCGAAGCCGCCCAGCAAACCTCTCCCAGCACTGAAGAGCAAAGTGCCGAGCCACGGCGAGGGGCCGCAGGGACCGGCCCTCCCACCGGCAGCCTTTCAGCGATGTCCCCCTCCAAAGGTGGCCCTGAAGCCCCCCCCAGCCAGGAGGTGACCAAGGATGCTCCATCCGCCACCGCGGCCGGCCGAGGAGTGGCACAGCTGGGGTGGGTGGCACAGCTGGGGAGCCATCGTCTCACTTCCACCCTTACTTGAATTGCTGGCCGGACCTTCGGACCCTGCCCGGGGGGACACCAGTGTTTACAGATCCTCGAGTTGTGCCTTATTGTACTCGGCAGCCTCATGGCTGTCCCAGGGGGAGCCGTCAGCCGTGGATTCCCAAGGAAACCGGGAGCGGGGACAGTGCCAGCTGGAGGACTGCCCCACATTGGCCCAGGGTCTCCTGTGCCCTGAGAGCTGTTGCCTTCTCTCCCGACGTCCTGAATGTGTCCTACTCCTCCTGCCCTTCCCTGGTGGGGCTGCGGAGAGGAGCTCCTGGCATCATGGGGCAGGAAGAACGCTGCTCTGTGGGGAGCATGCCCCAGGAACACCGCCGTGGCTGGGGACATCACACGGGAGGATGTCACCAGGGGCTGTGGCAGGTCCAAGCTGGGCTTGGCCTCCCCATGGGGCTTCTATCTCTGAAGTTATTCCTGGAGTTACTGTTCAAAAGGGAATTCCCTGGGAGCCTTTTTACTGCAGCCATTTATTTATGACCCTTATGTGACCATTTTGAGCCACCTGCTGTAAAACCAGGCCTCCCATTTTTTATATAATTTAGGTTCAAGGCTTTTATACCAATAAAGACTGAAAGTAGAGGTGTCATGAGGTGTGTCTGGGCAGGTGGGGAGCTGTGTGGGGTTCAGGGAAGGGGGAAAAGGGTTGGAGCTGAGTTTCCCAATCCAGTGCCAGAGCAACATGGGCCAAACTGCAGCACATTTTGCCAGCCACACAGAGCCAGGCTGCCCCAGAGGCTGCAGGATGCTGCAGGGATTCCCCTCATGCTCAGCACCATGCTGTCTGTGGCCTACTTTAAGCACAGCCTGCTCCCGGGGCTCCCAGGGCGGCAGTCCCTGCAGCTGAGGACGTCCACACCATGCAGTGCCACTGCAGGGTGAGAGGTAGAGGGGTCCCCCACTTGATGTGCCACCAGGCCTAAGACACATAAAATCATCCAAAAAAAATGGTAACAAAATAATTTTATTCTGCTTTATCAAAAGAACTTAACACTGTGAATGTAAACCTGACTGTATGTATCGTGTTTCTTTAAGGAGATGCAGATCCAGGGGCAGACCCCTTTAGTCACAGGCCCACGCAGGCCGTGGGAGCGGAGAGAAAAGCCAGTTCAATCCCAAAATCCTGGCTGCAGCCACATCCCTGCTCACAGCTGGGGCTCAGAGGGCAGCACAGACCACAGCAGGGTGCCAAAGCCATGGCCATCCCCTCCCGCACACACTGGGGCTGCTGCAGCGGTGGCTGGGGAAGCAGGGAGGGGTGGAGGAGGCTTCTGCAGAAGGCACTGAGCATCACACATGCTGCTGCAGGACCTGGGACCGCGGGAGCATCCCCTGGGGTCCCTCAGGCCACGCGGTGGGGTGGCTGATGCATACGGAGGGACATCAAACCAGTGACAGCCACTTAAGCCAAGCCATGCACCCACCCGGACGGGGCAGGGAGGCATAGCAAGGCTCAGATCCAAAGGGAAGCAGCTCTTCCTGCACTGGCCTGGAAGGTTTTCCTGCTCCCTGCATGGACATCTTGCTCTGATCACTGCAGGAGAGGTGTGAACTGCCTGGTTATTGCTCCCAGCAGTTACCCTCGTGCCCTTGTCACTTCCAGGCTGGCAGAACCTGCCCTCTCCACCTATTCCTGATGCCCAGTGTCCAACCCCAGTAACACATGAAGACAATCATGGAGACTACACCCCTGACAGCATTCCCTCCAGCAGTGCTTCTAGTCTACAAAGCTTGCCCTCATCCCAAAATCCAACCAAGGCAGGTGCTGCCGGGGTGAGGAGAGGCTGTGTCTGTGCCAAGGGCCTGCTGCAACACTGAGGAGGTGGCAGGGCAGAGATGAGACTCCACTGCTTCCTCAAAGCCCATCCCACAGGAGAAATGCAACCCTGCAAGCCAAACAGCATTTCCAGGAGACATTCCAAACACTACAAAATACACTGCAATCCCCTCTCTGCCCTGGTGCCTTGGTCCCTGGCTCCTGCCATGGCTGGGTTGGAAGAGGAGCTGGGATCCTGGAGAAAAGCATCAGCTGAGCTTTGAGAGTTTGCAGGCAGATGGAGGACAAGAAAGACCACCCGACACTGCTGCGAAATCCCACAGTTATGTCCTACACCCTGCAGAACAAGCAGGGCCAACACAACCCTGCTCTGCCCCAGAGATGGAAGAGAGGCAGCCAGGGCAGGAGCTGAGACAGAAGAAGACACCGTGAGTTACGAAACTTCCTTGTGGAGAGACACTGCCCTTCCTAAATCCAGCCACACAGGGCGGGTTCGCAGCACCACAAAGCCTGAGCCCACACACCTCCTCTAGGGACATCACTGGCACAGGTAAAGCCATTTTGGGTTGAATGTTTCGCAATGGCAGAAGCTAAACACATCCCTCCCCTTGCCATGAGGTTGCAGATGGTGCCAGGGACAGAAGATCTCAACAGGGTCTGTGTTGATCCGTCACTCTGAGTGCCTGGAGTGACACCACCCCCCAGGCCCCTCCAAGGGTGGTGTGGCTGCTCTGAGGCGACAGGACAGCAGGAGGGATGCACAGGTGACCGGCTGGCAAAGGAGAGCAGGTCTCTGAACATGCAGCAGGCAGTGCTGGGGTGCTCCCAGATGGAGAATGGCATTCCAGCTCTTGCCAGGTGCTTCCCCAGCCGTCACACCCGGGATGCTCACAGAAAACAACGAGGAGCGGATCGTAGAAACAAGCACATCCTCACAGGCAGAGGCGAGGGAGCAGGAAAACAGGAAGGCAGGTTATCCCAGCAGATTCCACCCCCTCCCTGGGCACCTCTCTCCCTCAGCCTGCTGTGCCACACCAGGAGCAGGGTTGGATACATCACAACACACATTGGGACAGAAGATCCTCCTGCCAGCAAACCTGGCCAGGGATGAGAAGACTCACTCCTTGCTGTGGCTCTTCATGGACACAAGAGGCAGGTCCCATTTTCTGGAGCAGTGGATTTCACACGGAGGAGCAGCAATGGCTCACCTACTTTACAGCTGAGGCGTCAAACATCTGATCTGCTGCACAATAGGGTCCTTTCACTCTTCCTCCTCACTTTGCCAGCATGGCAGAGCAATGGAAATTCAGCCCACTTTCCCTAGTGAATGACTTACGGAGAGGCTGGGATCTAAGCGAAGATTTGCCAGGCTCTGTTCCCAACCAGCTGCTCCTGAAATCTGGTTTAGGAGGCAATGAGACTCAACCACCCAGCTGGAACACCACAGTCAGTGCCAGGCAGCCAGTGCGAGGCTCTTGCTTGGAGAGGGGGGGTTGCAGAATCCTTTCAGAGATTGCTTCCTCCGAGTCGTTATCTAGTGCTGCTGTCTACAGGAATATTATGGCTATGCAGATCCTACTTCAATAACCTATTCCACACCAAGTCACTCCTTGCCCTGAGCAGGAACACGCTGGCCAAGGAGAGCCCACTCCACTGGAGTCCTTGAGGAGAGCGAGACAGAGTCGGCAGAAACCTTCACCAAGCAAAACTTCAGCGGCAGAACAAGGGGAACCTCCTCTTCACTCAGCCTCAGCCAGGAGCGCTGGGCGATGACCAGTGAGCAGCAACACAGCACTCAAAGCCACATCTTCCTCCAGAGCAATGCCTGCTAAATAACTGCACCTACCTCGGGAGGCTTTCCTGCTGTCTGTTGTTTAATATTCCAGTATAGGTATGTTAGTACAGGATTATCCCTCCTCTGGAAGCACCAATTTAATAGGGGGAGAAACGGAAGAGGCAGAGCCCTTGCAATCTGTTGCCAGAAGAAAATCAACCCAACTGCCACCTATACAGAAGATGTCCAGGCATGTGCTGCGTCCGCCCCACCAGCACAGGGCCACGTCCCCGGTCACAGACGGGCTCGCTGCTGAGCTACACCAGGTTCCCTTCTGCCTCCCTCAGCCAGTGCTCTCCTCGCCTCTGAGGGGGTTTTCTCCAGAGGTGTCCGGGGCCTCCTGTGCAGGAAGGCTGGTTTTGTGGGCAGTCCTCAGGTTGGCCTGCTGGAAGGCACAAGAATCCAGGAACACGCCGGGGATGCGGTCGCCGAAGTACAGCTTGCTGTTGGCAGCTATCGCCTGGTACTTCATCAGTTCCAGATACTCAGGGGTCAGCTTCAGCTGCAAAGAACAGAAATCAGAGACTCTTAGAGACAACTTTCTGGGCCCTGCATCGTTACATTTCATGTCAGGCAGCTGCCTTGTGGGGTGTGGGCTATTAAATCAAGTGTTTTTCCAGTGCTGCCCGCCTCAAGTTGATCTCCTGTGTGAAGGAGAAGAGTGACCAGCTTTCCCAGTGCTCACCTTGTTGGAGTCAGCCAGCTTCCGAGCAGTGTAGTACTCCGCATCAGCTTTTGCCTTCTCCCTTGCCAGGAATGCAGCATCTAACACAGCAGCAGAGGGTGCACAAGAAAGAAAGCCTTAGGAAGTGAACAGCCCCACCACACTGAGCACCTGGCCCTCAGTCCTGTGGGGACCAGCTGACCCAGGAGTGCTCATGGCAGCCTGGCTGGCCCTGTACCTGCCCTGCAGCTTCCTGGAGAGTTCCATGCATACAGCAGGAACAATCCCAGTGCACAACCTCGCACCTCTGCAGCACCCTTGGTGACTTTTGCAGGTCTGAGGCTCCTCTCCCTGCCACCACTGCCAGCCGGCAGACGGCCCCAGCGGTGTGGTTACCTTCAATCTCGGAAATCCGCTTCTCCGTTTCCTTCTCCATGATCTTCTGTTGGTAGTGAATCCTGGCCACCTGTGCAGCCTTCTCTGCCTCTGCAATCACAACGGGCTCAGCTGGGAAATTTGCTTCTCAGGGCTCAAGCACCAGCACCCCGACCCCAGCACCCGGCTGCAGGATCCACCACACCAGGAGTTGGTTCCCTGCTCCCTCCCTTCCCACTCAGAGCCAGTCTGTACTCCAAGCAGCACAGTTACAGGAGGAAAGCACAGTGCTGATGTCTGCAGAGGTGGTATCCCATTTACAAGTGTGATCCCCTGGCACAGGGACATGGAGCTCCAAGCCCAAGCAGTTTTTCCAGTGGAGTGATTTCCTCCATTCCTGCTGCAGGAGAGAGGTGCCCCCTGCTCTGCTGCTGTGGCATTTTCACTCAGATGTTCAAAACAATTGCTTGTGCAGCCTTGCCCGTGCCTCCCTCAGGGAGCTGTCAGTGATGAAGTCAATATCCTGCCCCAGCTTAGCAGCGAATGCAGGAATGGAGGCTCAGCCTGTGCTAGTGACATTACCAATGAGGGCTTTCTTGCGGTCTGTCTCTGCCTCCTTCTCCACCACCTTCTGCCTCTGGGCCGCAATCAGCAGCTTGGTCTTCTCAGCCTCCCTGCAAGGGCAGAAGTATTATCCTGGGGAAAGGGAATGGGGAGCAGCTCTGCATCCCAGGAGAGGCCAGCCAGCTGCCAGCTCCCTGCTCACAGCCATGGGGACTGGCTCTGTCTGCAGCTGTATGAGCACGTGCATAGGCCAAAGGGAGGGACTATCCCCCTCCCCATATGGCACTGCCACTCCTGGATGCAAGTCCAGTCTGAGGCCCTCAGGATGAAGAGCAGGGCAGTGTGGGCTGGGAGCTGGGCACCCCAGAGATCCTGGAGGGGAGCTTGTGGGCAAGACATGAACACCCCTGAGCCCTGATTTCAGTATGGCAATGAGAAACAGAATGCACAAGGGCACCTGGCCAAGCACACACTGCCTGGAGCTCACCTCTCACTCCCTGGGCACCAGAGAAAAGCTTTCCAACAGCACTGTGCCTGTGCATAACCCTCAAAGTAATTAATGCAATTTTATGTCCAGCTACTCACATTAGCTCGAAGTTTCTTCGGATGGCCTCTGGAATTTTGGGTTTTGTAACACGCACAGCCTGTGAAAGAAGAAAAAGGGAGCACATTTTAAATGAAACATATGGGCAGGGACACCTTCCGCTATCCAAGGTTGCTTCAAGCCCCATCCAACCTGGCCGTGGACTTCCAGGGCAGCCATAGCTTCTCTGGGCACCCTGTGCCAGGGCCTCACCACCTTTAGCACAGAACATTCCTCTTTCAGTTTAAAACCATTGTCCCTTGTCCTGTCACTGCAGGCTTTGGCAAAAAGTCTTTCTCCACTTCTTAAAATCTCTCTTTATTGAAAGGCCACAACCCACCTGGATAGTGAGACCTGGTGCCATGACATTGAGGTCTTTCTGCAGGGCCAGCTTCAAGTTCTCATCTATCTGGTCTGTGTTTGGAGGACAAAAGAGAGACCATTTAGCTTATCATCTTTTCTCCCACAGCTTGTGTGGCGGAGAGCCAGCTGGCCTTGAAGAGCAGGTAACTCTATGGTGTAAGACAGAGATGCTTCCTGAGCCCATTCAGAACATTGTTTCCCTTCCTATGCCCCCTGAAAAACATTCCCCAAAGGAGAGTCACATGCTAGTGACTACAAAAGTTCAGCTATTGCTGAGTTTGTGTTATCTGACCTAAGGGCAAATAGCTTGCAGCATCTCAGCAAGAAAGAATGCCCAGAGCCTGTGCTAGAAGTCTATCCCTCCTCAGCACTCAGACTTGGAGTACCTTCGTATTAAAATTCATTTTCCCCTGCTCAGCCACTCAAGAAGGAACAGAACCTTCTGTTCTGTCTTTGGGGCACAGGTTCACCAAGGAGAATATGACCTGTGCTAATCCCTGAAGCGCTGCAACCTCCCTGTGAGAAACCTTCCGGCTTTCACTTGTTAAAGACAGCCAGAAGGAAGCCTGAAACTGCAAAAGTGAATTCAGCAACAGAGCAGGGGCCTAAAAGCAGAAGACAAACCCACTGCGTTAGTGAAGGCCACGGGCATCACCGCACACACAGGAGCAGAGTGGCTGTTTTGTGCATCAAGAGTTGGATTCTAGACTGCAACTCCAGCACAGGGGCAGTTTGCTCCCAGGGGCTGTAACATATTCCAGAGCATAACAGGGAGATTCTACAGGCCTCGGTGGGAGTATCCAGCTGCCATCCACTTACCAAAGAGCTCAATGTACACCTCCTGCAGGGTGTGGGAGCTGCAGAACTGATTCAGCTCGTGGTGGATTTTGTTGAAGATCAAGGTCTTGTCGTAGTCTGCGGTGTAGTTCCTCACGATGTCATACACTGGGGAAGGGAGAGAATCACCACAGGTCACCACTGACACGTGCCAGGATGTCTGGGAAAGAGTGCAGCACTAGCACAGGGATGGGGGATCTCCAGCTCTGGGGGTTTTCAGGACTTGGGTAGCCCAAGCCACAGCTGCTGTGCCCAGGTGTCAGGGAGAAGCCAGCTGGACACCCACTAGTGCTGCTGGGATTATACAACTTCAAGGAGCAGTCATGGCAAGATGTACTGCCCCGGTCCTGTTTTATCATCTGCATAAACAAATGAAACAGCAAAGCCTCCCCAGGACCTGCATGCATAGCAGCAGGTAAAGTGAAAACAAGGATCATTCCCACAATTTAAGCCAACCAGATCCTGCATCAAAAGAAGTGTGGCCAGCAGGTCAAGGGAGGGGATCCTCTCCCTCTGTTCCTGCTGAGACCCCACCTGGAACCCTGCGCACAGAGCTCTGCCCCCCCCCTCATAAGAAGGACATGGAACTGCTGGAACAAGTTCAGAGGAGGCCGCCAATTTGCTGAGGGGACTGGAGCACCTCCCCTGTGGAGCCAGGCTGGGAGAGCTGGGGCTGCTCAGCCTGGAGAAGAGAAGGGTGTGTGGAGACCTCACAGCTCCTTCCAGGGTCTCAAGGGATACAGGGAAGCTGGAGAGGGACCTGGGATCAATGCTCCAGGACTGGGAGCTGTAAGGGTAACAAGAAACAGAAACAGACAGGGAAGTTTTCCATGGAAAAGGGGAGTCCTGCAAACCAAGGCAGAGCTGCCACAGGAGGAGTGAAGACAGTCACAGCTCTGCTTGTTGAACGGGATGGGAAATACCTGCATATGGAGCCAGCTTATTCACAACTTCTATTCGGTCAATGTAGATCATAACCCCACCACTGCAAGGGAAAAGAGAGTTCAGCAGTTACCCCTGCAGCTGTTAACAGGTAACATATTTAAGCAAAGGCATCTTTATCCCTCTTTTACTGTGTTCTGAGCATTTTGCAATGAGATGGCAGTGAACCCCAGTCCCTCTCTCTGCATAAAATCACAAGCATGCTCCAGCAAGCCTGCAAAGCACTTTCCCTTCCCTTTGTGACTTCCTACTCAACCAGCCAAAGGAAAACATTTCTGAACAGGAATGAAGCTGTAACTATCAGGAAAGCAGAGAGGAAGGCAACAAGGGCAGCAGGAGACACCTGCCACAAAATGCAGACACACCTCAGCTCTTCTAGGCAGCAAATACATGTTAAGTACAAAAAGCCCTTAGTTTAATTCACACATTCCTTAATTCACACATTCCAGCAGGAGCTTGGCAAGGTCCAGTAGAAAGGAAGGAACAAAGGACATGGCAGACTTCAATCCACATTCCCAGCTTCAGTGTCATGGTGCACATGGCCCTCCAGGAACACCACCAGCACCTCAGCAGACGGAGCCTGCAAGCAATCCTCTCCCTAAGGATGATGTGCTGCCAGACTGGCAGGGAAAAGGGGAAATCAAAGGTCAGGCTTGCCCCCAGCCTCTGCTCTTACTGGGGTGGCTTTCAGCAAGTCATGCCCATCCCCACGTACCTGTAACACCAGAGAAAAGCACAAACTCTACAGTGGAGAAAAAAACCCTTAGCTTTCAACAGCTCTAAGTCTCTTGAGAGGATAATTTTAAAGCAGAACACTCTTGTGATGTTGTCCTTGGGACAAAGGCATATCACAGACCAGAAGCTTTAGCAGGAACTGTTTAGAGACAGCTCATTCCCGGCAGTGGAACTCCCACATTTCCAAACTCAGCCTCTGTGATGTTTTAACTCAAACACATCCCCCACGACAAACTCCATTTCTTATTTTGCAGATCTTGATCTCTGGCAGCTCAAAGCCAAGTCTGCAGAAAAACAACCTGAACTTGTCTGTGTCTGTGCTCTTTTGGAAAAGGTCTCCCAAGCCGAGCCTGTGCTTGCTCCAAACCTGATTCACAACAACCACGAGCTAAAAAACACTGGTGATAGATGGACCTTGTCTGCTGCAAATTTAGCATTTCACTTTTAATGGAATGTTAGAAAGAAAAGGAGAGTGTCTGCAACATCCTGAATCTTATCAGGACTCATCCACAGCCCCATATCACCTCCCAGGCAGAAAAGGCTCTGGAATGGCACCTCAGACCAGCGAGGACTCTCTGACACCACCACCACCTTCCACAACCACCCTGCCAAGGATCTCAGCCACCGTGGGACGCTAAGTGGGTTATTATCCACTATTATTTCATTACTACAACTCAGTGTGGCAGAGGATAAATTTTATCAGTCCTGCTGGTCATGCAATGGCTTTGAGGAAACAGGTGCCACTCAGACCCCAAGGTGTTCAGGGAGAGAGGAATAAGGAGAAATCCACAGGAAGCCTAAAAGGAGGCTCGACACGTAAGACTTTGTGCATCTGGGAGAGGTTTAAGCATAATTAATCAGCAATGCTGCCTGACCTGGCAGGACAAGGAGACAGCATCCAGAGGATGCCACAGGAGATGGACACATTCCAGGAAGACCCTGGAAGGCCTCAGACAATTCAGGATCTAACTCAGGATTTAAAATCTCTATTTAATGTATTCACTTAATGCTGTCAGGTATAAACAGGACAGGTAAGGCAAAAATTGGGGATGGAACACCCACACAGACACTCAGAAGCTTCCTGATGTAGATATGGATACAGGGAACAGGAATATAAATATGGTGGAAGAGAAACCCAGCCTTTAAAGTCTGATGGTTTAATATGTAAATACAAAACCTTGAACTGGATAGGATCTACTCTGGTAACAGACTTTGAACTGGGACAGTGACACTCCAGTTGTGATCCATTTGTTATTTATAAGGTAATATTTTACTATGGAAATGCAAATGCAAAGCATTGGCATCGAGCAGCCACAGACTTTGGATTCCAAATGCAGCAAACGGAAAGGCTCATGCAGCAACACCTTAAAAATGGACAGGGCTACTGGGACCTTTGGTCTGCACTGTATTCAATTATTAACTAAGAACTGCTTTCACCAGTTGTTTGGTGGTTTAAAGCCCATTTTTACTGCCCACACCTTACCAACCACCTGCATTGCGCAACTGAACCCCACAACGCTGAAATTCAACAGGAGCTTGACTTTTAGCTCCTAAGTCATAGAAGCACAGAATGGCTAAGGCTAGCAGGGACCTTTTACTTGGCCTAAAGACTGTTTATCTCACCCCAAAGGGACTCTGGACAAGGCCCTGGAGTGACAGGACAAGGGGAAATGGGTTCAGACTGACAAAAGGGAAATTTAGGTGAGATATATGGAAGAAATTCATGGCTGCAAGGGTGGGGAGGCCCTGGCACAGGGTGCCCAGAGAAGCTGTGGTTGCCCCTGGATCCCTGGAAGCGTCCAAGACCAGACTGGACAGGGCTTGGAGCAGCCTGGGATAGTGGAAGGTGTCCCTGCCCGTGGCAGGGGCCAGAACGGGATGAGCCTTAAGGTCCCATCCAACCCAAACCATTTTGTGATTCCGTGAAAGCTGCAACACTGAACATTAACATTATTACAGATACTCCTGAAAAAGCTTTGAGATCTAAAACGAAAACCATGTGACTTTTATGTTAATATTTAAGCCCAAGTGATGTCTGATGCTGAATAACTCCAGGAAAGTTAATATGGGTTAAACCTGATCAAAATTAACTCAGTTTCATTAATGTTGCCACCAACACTCACCTTTTAATGACTTTTAGTGACTGTGTGTCATCGCTCCAGTCACACTGATTCATTTTTTTAAACAAAGTTTTTGAGGACCCTAAACCTAAAGACAAGGAGAATCACCAGGGTTTTTTTATCCAGAAGAGTCATCACTTTAACTTATGGATGAACCAACACAACAGGATCTGTAACGTAACTCAACCAGGCCTCTCCTCCTGCTTGTTACAACTAAGCAGGTCTGTGCTGACAGAAGAATCAGCCTAATTATGAAGCAGGAATTTCATCTGGAAATGAACTCCCTCCCATCAGGAGGACTCCCATTCACTGTTTACTTCTGCCCACTGCTGGGGTCAGCACTTTTATCAGCCACAAGACTCACAGTGGAAATAACCAGTCTGCGGGCAGAGCAAAGCACAAGCAATGGGGTGTCAGGGAAATTGAGGAGAGAAACCCAGAAAAATTCAAGATAAAACCACAATAAATGCAAATATCCCCTGAACAGCAACTCTAGCAAGAGCCAGAGTGTTCCCTCCTGTGCCTCCTGTTCTGTTAGAGTGGGATATATGTATGCATAATTGGGATTAATTCTGTGGTTGATGCCTTTACCTCCCAGCCCCTGTGTCCCAGCACTGCACATGACCCCAGAGAGTGCATCTAGAAGAAATAGAAACGGAAGCCATACCTCGTCCCACAAGGCACATTCTTCACTTCATCAGTCTGCAGCGTGGTCTGCAACACAAACACAGCCTGTGCTCACAAACTGCTCCCTTCTCCAGGGAGGTCCTGCTGTGCCCAGACTCCCACAGTGGGAACACAGAGCCAAAAATGTGTCCTTTGCCTCCCTTGTGATGCCTGCAGGTGTGGGCAGAAGATAAAGCTTCTCACCCGCCTTTTGGGAGATGCACAGGGAGCTGTGCCGACTTCCCTACTCCCGGCACACTCAGGAATGTGGCGCTCCTGGGAAACACTGACAGCCACCAACACGGACTGTCTTCCCTGAGCAGGACACCTCCAGCCCCAGCAACACACACACGTGCTGGGGAGAGCTTTCCAAGAGGAACAGCCCAGCTGCTCACTGGGCCTCGCTCCAAAGGCAGAAGGAACACGGGGATTCCGAGGAGCTGCTGCTCCGACTGCGCATCCCGGAGCCCCTCTGCAAACAGCAGGGCCTCCCTCCCCACAGCTGCTCCCCCTCAGCCTCTCCCAAGGGCAGAGGGCACTGACCTGCACGGATTTGAAGGTGGTGATGAACGGGAGCATGATGTGGTAGCCAGGGCCGCTCGGGCTGGTCAACAACGCACCACCCCTGCAAAGAGGGAGGAAAGCATGGAAAGGCTCAGGAAGGTGTGAAACAGCAGGGACTGGCTTTGAGGGCAAGCAGGGACAGTTCAAACTGCCAGGGGTCACAGCTGTGGCACTGAGAATTGCATCAGTGCCCCAAATTTACCAGCAATTCCCCAACAGAAGGGCTGAGTGCACCTGATCTTTGCCTGCTGCAACTTTGCTTGAGGCCCGTGAGCCATTAACCCTTGGAGAAGGCAACTATTGCTAAACCTTCCCAGCATTGCAACACTGCACAGAGCTGCAAGAACGCAGATTTTTCCTCTCTAAATAGTTCGCTGGTAACCATGGAAAAATCCAGCCGTGGATGTGATACTGCCAGTTTGGATTTCGGCACAGCCCCTCACCCAAAGCACAAAGGAAAATCCCCCGGGCTCTCACGCTTGTAATTAAAGGGAAATGGCCCACGGTAGTGACTGGGAAGGGCAGGGAAAACATTCCAAACCATCCAACCAGCGGGAGCTCTGGCTGGGTAACAGTTTGGGACAAAGGTGACGGCTCTCGGCTCTCGATACAACAGGGAGATCAACAGATGTGAGAAGGCAGGATGGAGCAAGAGCTTTGGTCCTCTAAGCTCTGAAATCCAGTTTGCGAAAAGGGAAGGGAGGAAAAGTGAGTGAGGATTCAGAGAGACCCAAACACACAAAGAGTTCAGCATCGGGCCAGGGTGTCTGGAACTCACCAGTACGGGTGGAAGGAAGCAGAAATAACAGGGGCTGCCCACCCAGGGGGAAAAAAACAGGAGGAAAGTGCAGGATAGACAAATCCCTGGCACCAGGGATCAATCCCAGCTCCGGGAAGGCTCCCGGGAGAGCCGTACCTGTAGTACACGGCCAAGTGTCCCTCCTCGACCCTGTGGATGGCGGAGTACAGAAGGAAGACGAGGAGTCCCGTGGCAGCCGCGGCCGCGGCCCCCGCCTGGGCCATGGCCATGCTCGCATCCCCTCCCGGCGCCGGG
>VZRN01000794.1:2660361-2672432 GCA_013397935.1 Dasyornis broadbenti | reverse complement strand
CCCCGGACCCGACCCGTCCCTGACCTGTCCCCGTTTCGTACCTGGCCCTATGCCCATGCCCTCCCTATTCCGTACTTGCCCCTATGCCCACTCCGTCCTATCCCGTCGCTAACCCAGTTCCTATCCTGTACCTGTCCCCTATCTCAGTCCCGTACCTATGTCTATCTCAATCCCTATCCTGTACCTGTCCCCTATTCCAATCCTGATCCCGCGTCCCTGTCCCCTATACCTATCCCAATCCCTACCCCCTGCCTATCCTTATCTCTAGCCCTATCTCTATCCCTATCTCTTATCCCAATCCCTCTCCTGTACCTGTCCCGTTCCCCACGTGCTGCCGAGGCCGTGCTCCCACCCCCACCGCGCACGCGCGCCGGCGCGCGGCACCATGGGCGCGCCACGCCGTCGCGGATTTATGACGTAACCGACACGCACTGTCCGCACCCACCCACCCCGGATGCCAGGCAACGGCGTGATGGTGATGGCAGCGCAGGAGGGAGCAGGCCTCAATATACGTCTGTCTCTACACAAAGTTTATTATATATACACGCGCTATGCATTCATGGGACACACGGCAACGGCGGGCCCTGCCCGCACCCCCCGCGCTGAGGAGGTTCCACGGGCCAGGACCAGGCCGCTGCCTGGGGACACAGCTGGTCGGTGACATGATGATATCAACAAAACACCGCTGGCTCCCACAGGAAAGGCGGCCGAGCGCGCCCTCAGCACACAGAAGGCACTTGGGTGATGCAGCACTTCGGCTTCTGGGGCTACTTCAGCCAGCTCCAGTCAAAACTCTGCAAAGAGTAGCAAAAGAACAACTGAGCACAAGGTTACTGGATGTGTGTCTTTTTTGATGAAAAATCAATTAATTGCCCTTAGAAAGGATGCTCCCATGAGTTAACACAATGCAGCACATCACAGGAGCTGGACTCACTGAGCCCTGTGAGTCCATTCTAGTTTGGGAGATCGTAGGATTTTCCAAACTGGTGGCCAAAGGATGTGTCTCCTCTCTCCTGTGAGGAAAGGCTGGGAGAGATGGGATTGTTTTGCCTGGAGAAGCTCTGCGATGACCTAATTGTGACCTTCCACTGCCTGAAGGGGCCAACAGCAAGGATGGAAAGAGACTATTTCCAAGGGCCTGGAGTGCCAGGACACTCCAGGGGACAAGGGGGAATGGCTTCCCACTGCCAGAGAGAGGGCAGGGTTAGATGGGATTTTGGGAGCAATTGTTCTCTGTGAGGATGGGAAGGCCCTGGCACAGGTTGCACAGGTTGCACACAGATGGCTACCCCATCCCTGGAAGTGTCCCAGGTCAGGTTGGACAACCTGGAGCAACCTGGTACCTTTTCCTATTCAAGTTCTCCATGTCCCCAGAGCACCCATCAGTGGTTCTTGAAAGCCAGATCCTGGCAGATGTAGCACCACTTACCATCATGCTGTTCTGCTCCTGCCTCACCTCCTGCAAAATGCTGCTGAAGAGCTCAAGGTAATTCACATTCTCCTGTATCACGTCAGCAAAATTTTCCCTGCAGGAATGAAAAACCCCTAAGATGGTGGATTTCAAGCACCAAAAGTACCACCCCCAACAAAAGGTGCTTCACTGGGGTAAGAAAATAACCAGATCCAACCCCAAGAAAGAGCAACGTGACATGCAATAAACAGATGACACAGTGCTTTAGCAGTGCATGCAGGATGTAGAACTTGCTCAGAAATAGAGCAGAGGTTTCTGAATAAAGAGTTCAACCAAATCCCTGATGATTTTAGAGCGTTAGTAACACAGGAACTCCTGAAACTTGTCTGGGAAGGATAAAGCCCCTCAGATACTGAAGCAGTCACGCTGAGTTCCTGCAGTGGCTCCTGCCTCTGCAGTTCATACCCATCTTCGGGAACTGCCAGTGAGGACAGAGGGTGAGGAGCTGTGTTCCCTGAGGAGCTCTGGGGGAGCCATGTGGCTGCTGGAGTTGAGGCTGTCCCTTCCAGGCTGGAGCTGACCAGCGATCGAGAGGAGCTCTGAGTCTGGAAGAAAGAAATTCAGAAGATTTTAGGCTTAAATGTTTTGTAAGCGAGACATGATTATACATGAGCACTGTCTGTAACACAGACACATGTGGGAATCAGGAGATGGCTTGAGGCACTGTAATTAATGCAAAAAAGAGTAGCATACTCTTAAACCACCTTAAACTAACCAGGAAAGCACCCATTTAGCTTCTGCTTTTACCATTTTAGACTGCCCTTCTCCGCAGGAGGAAAAAAAAAAAAAAAAAAAAAAAAAAAAAAAAAAAAAATCAACCATGGTGTGGCAGTTACCCCTTTTTGCTGAGTTTTCGTTGATGTCTCCTGGCTCCTGCACTGGAAGGAAGTGCAAAAAATAGCTCAAAAGCTACTCACACAAGCAATTTTCAGCAAATGCCATATCTCCCTTTGTCTTTTCCCCTGCATCTGCATCACTGAGTTGTCAGCTTCCTTGATATTGTTTAGAGCCACTTCAATCTCGGGGAGTAAGTCAATGATCTTCTGCTTGCAGCCCAAGAGCTTGCTAGAATAAAAACCAAACACGAAGTCACTTCCCAGCTTCTGTGGCAACACATTCTGGCAAAACCAGAAGCCTCACCTTGGGATTCAAGACACTGGAAAAATTAATGTACAAATCACTGTGGTGATTTGAGATTTCATTGTGGCTCTTGAGTCTCTGCAATATTTGTTTTTTTTCCCCGAAGACTTGAATCCCAACCTCCATCTGGCAGAATTTGCCTCATTTTTAAGTGAACTCTTGGATACTAACACTTACGTTTTTAAAAAGTGGAAATTCTGAACTCACAGAGAGAAGCAGAATTAACATTGCTATGAGAAACATGGATGGAGCATTTTGGATTCCGACCTCCATGGTTTTCCCTCTCCTTTCCTACTACAAAGCTACAAATGCTGCAAGTTGGATTTGTTTGGGTTTTTTGTTTGCATAAAGTACCTGAGGTGGCCAAAGAGCTCCTTGAGGACTCGGTCCTGGCTCTGGACTGTCTGCACAAAGATCTTCACCATGTCTGTGCTGTCACTGTAGACGTGATCTGGAAGGGCCAGCAACCACCACGTAAGTAAATTCTAACAGTATTTTCTGGGTTTCAGTTCAGAAAAATTAATCATGGGGTACAAGTGTGAAACAACCTTTAAATCATCTCCTTCCATACCTGGAGGTCTTGTTTTTAATTGCTTGTACAAGTCTATGGCTCTGTGTTCCCTTTAAAAAGAAGAATATGGTTCAGACAGGTGTCAGCAGGCAGGCAACTCAAGAAAAAAGCATTGCAATGAAGTGATGCCTTTCTGAACTCAGACACAGGACCTTCTCCTACAGCTGGTACACAAGCATGACCTCTTGAACACAGGGATGCTCTTTCTGTGATGGAATCCAACACTTCCCTAAAAGCTGTCTCTCTTTTTCTCCAATTATGCATTTTCTTCTCAGAACACCACACCAGGTGGAGGCTATTTTCAGTTTCAAATCTTCACAAGGCTCAGCTGTGTTTTCTTTCCCCTGTATCCTTAATTATCCAGTTTCATTTTTGAAACTGAACTGCACAACTGCCTGAGAAATTCTTGTTCCTGTTCTGCATTTTTTGCCTGAATTTTAGTTATATTTTGCAAATGGAAAGAAACAGCTGCCTCACAAGCAAGACAACTGTGCTTCTCTTCTTCCCATTAAATAAGTATCACTTCAAATATTTCAAAAGCAGCCAAACTGAAAACTTCCAGCCTTCAACAAATCCTCCCTATTCCACATCAGTCTGTCAGAAACAAGCAGCACTTTCCCAGCTCTAACTCTGGTGTGCAGTGGTGGAATTGTTTAAAAATAATGTTTAAGGAGGCAGGTTCATGATTAGCTTGAGCTGCTACTGCAGGAGGTGGCTTCTCCCTTTCATCACTTCCTCCCCTGTGCACCAGTTCAGCTACAGCTACAAAGGATGAAAAGCAACTTAGCAAAGAGCGAGGGGGAGAACACGCCAGGAACAGGCACATGTCCTCCAAGAACACTCAGAGTTGTTCTGAAGAGCTCTTTTTAACAGATTTAATGGGTGTTCAATCCCTCTCTGTCAGAATCGCCACTTGTGCTCTCAGCAGCAGCCCAGTAACTGCTTCCTGTATCTTCCCAAGATCAGTAATACCACTCAGCTCTTTCATATTTTAATACTTTAAAAAAAAAAAAATTTAAAAAAAAAATCAACTTTTCCAAATATTAAAGTACCCCTGAGTTATTTACCTTTGCTCTGAAAATACACTGAAGGTATTTAACAGGGTTTTACAATGATCACGTAGTTTTCCCACTCAGCACTGAGAAAGTCACTCCTCTCCAACACAAAAGGAAATCCCCAGTTGAGACCAAGATGTATCTTAGTCCTGGGCTCAGTAAGATGAGGTTTCATAGTTCAGTGACAGAGAAACGTCCCACAAGTGGTGGGATCTTTGCTTCCACGAGCAAAATGATCTCAAATCAATTGTACACTACTCTGTACTTGCAGTTTCCATTTCAAAATTGCTGAGGAAACCAGCAATAGAGGGAAGAAAACATCCTCAGACACTGAAAGAAAAAAAATCCAATTATGTGCAGTAAAAACGAGAAGCACAAGACTTACAAGCTCTCCATGACCTCTCCTTGGCGCCTTGCATAGGGACTCTTCTGCAACTCCACGATTTCCGTGTGCAGAGCCATGATCTGCTCATCCAGGTAGCCAATATCTTCAGCCTGAGGTGAAATATGGGCACAGATCAGACTGAAGGAGAGCAATCAAGGAGATAAACATTCCCAGAACACTTGTTTGGATAATGAGCTGACTGAGTGGAGAGTTTAGGAGACAAAAACGCTCTTTGACATGACAGCTGATACAACAATGGAGGTTTTTGTTCTCAGTGCATGGTATCACCTACACCCAAACCTCTGACCACCACACTGGGTAAGAAAAATCAGTTTCTTCATAAATCATCTCTCCATGTCTCTGGAATAAACAAAAGTTAAGCTGCCTGCTAGACAGACTGAGATATCCCTGTGTATAGAGTGAAACACTTTCCATCCCTGATAAACGGACGGGGCAGGTGGAATAACAGAACATAATTCTAATGGTCTGCCAAGTAAATATTGGTTGAGGTTCCTGGTTGTCTGGAAACAACCAGAGACAGCCTTGAATTATTCTGCTAGAAGCAGCCTCCTTTTTATCTATTCCTTAGATAACAAAAAGGAGGTGACCCTTATTTAAAACTAATTTGCATATTTACTTGCAGAATGCCAGTGATTTATGTCTGTGCTCCTCAATGAAGTCCTGTAATTTTGAAATCACTGCATAGCAAGTGATTGGTTTTCAGCTTCAGCAATGGGAATTTTCGTGTGCAGCAAATCCAGCCAGGAAGTCTCCTGCTCCGTACCAACACCATTTCTTTTGGGCAGTAAGTAACATGTCTGTGCATTCTATTTTCCTTTAGAGAGAACTGAGTCTGGTGACTTTTGTGTTGTTTTTGTCCAAATCCATTCAAAATACTTGGTGACAGGAGACTGCTTCTTTTTTAATCCACCTGCAATGATATTCCCATTCCCACAGCAGGCAGGATAAGAAACACTGAAGGGATACAGACATGGCACATATGACACACTGAATTCCTGTCACAATCTTCTTCACACAGAGAAAATGAATGAAGCTTCTTTAATATCCCCTACCTGTGCACACTGAGAGGCTTTCTCTTCCATTTCCTTCCAGGCTTTGAGCATCTTCTCTGAAGCTAAAGAGAAACGAGTTGTTAATTTATAAAAAGACATTAGGACACACAGATAAAGCAAGACTTGGACTTTACATATAATGGTGTAATTTGAGCACAAAGAATATGATGTTGAATCTCCCAGCAGTTCTCTGACCCAGAGATCACAGAGACAGCAAAGCTGCAGCTCTGTGCTCAACCTTAACTCACACACACACCCTTTGGAAGGATTTCACTGCTTGCAAATCACTGGCCTAAAAGGACTCTGAGTCTTCAAAATCCACCATTAAGCTCAACAACTGCCACTTTTGATTGAACACAGACTGTCCAAACGCAGTGCACAGTGTCTATTTTCCACCATCATCCTTCAGCCCAGTCATCCTTTTTGACTCAAGTTGCATTTTTTAGCCATATATATTCAAACTATGTGTATATCTTTCTATTCTCTCCTGAACACAATGTGTTTCTGGGACATGGAATTGTAGCTGGTGCTTTTTCAGCCCATCTCTCATCCTGACAAATGGTATCTGCTGATAACAAGAACAGCAGCTTGTTAGCACTGCCAGCAAGTGCAGCAGCTCTGCCCTCCACTTGGTGCCCAGTCACAACTCCAAATGAATCAGACTCTGAATTAATAAGCAGCAAATATTTACATCACCAGTACTATTAATGCTCCTGTGTTCTGTTCTCAGTAGAGAACAGCTGACCCACCTATCTCATTGTCACTGAAGGTCTCCAAAAACATTCTATTTTTTACCTTCCTGCCTTTGCTCCTATCAAGCTCTTCTGCATTTCCCCTAGCTATAATACACCCAGAGAGACGCTGAGCTCCTTTACAGGATCACACGAGACACCCAGACAAGGATTCCCCAATACCTACATATGCCATAAGCCATCTGGTCACTGTATCTCTCCAGGTCAAGGCGAATGCTCTGGTGGAAGAATTCCAGCTTTGCTTTCAGCTGCTGGGATGCTGACACCATGTTGTTCTTCATTTTGATCAGGTTGGCATTATACCGAAGCAGGCTGAGCCTAACAGATGGAACAAGGACAGCACACATTAGCTGGAAAGCCCACCTGGACTTCAAAACTGAACTCTAGGGGTAACTGAGCCCTAGCACAAGCTGCCCAGAGAGGCTGTGGAGTCTCCAGCCTTGGAGATATTTGAAAGCTGTCTGGATGTGGTTGAATCAGCTCTACACGACCCTTTTTGAGCATGGATTGGGCTGGAGGACCATCAACCTCAGCCATTCTGTGAGTCTGAGTGTATTCGAGTTTTTTTCAGTTATTATCAATGTCAGGCCCTACCCAGCACAATTCGTGGAGTGGAATAAGCTCCCAGCCCAAATATGTTTTATAATGTAAAGGTACAGAACAGCAGAGGGCTGTAAAACCTTGGGGAACTAAAACTCCCTGAGATGCACAACTGCAGGCAAACAGCCCCTGTGCTGGCATAGCACTGATCCCTCTGAATGAGTGAGCACTCACATAGCAGCTCTCTGGCCCTGGAAAAGCCTGCTGTAATCCTCCTTCAGCCCAATGATGTAGTGAACCGCTTCTGCCCACACTTTGCGCAGCTGAGGGATCGGCAGCAGGATTTTGCTGTCCTGGACTGAGCACAAGAGAAACACAGTGAAGTGACAACTCTGGAAAAGGACAACGTTCCTAATTCCTGCTTCAGGTGCCTAGGAAGCCTGGTAAGCTCTGCACAATTTCTAGATGATGCTGCTGAAGTGCATATGAGCTTTTCATGTCACAGCTCCCCAGGTATGTGACAACCTGTGGCTGAGCAGGTAAAAAACCCCGTGGGGGCTTTTGTCCAAAAAATTCTAAAGCCCAAGGTAGCAAAGCAAATTTAATTGCTCCATTTAATCCATTGCTACTGGCCACTGTCCTGATCTGCTTCATATGAAAATGTCTTCAAGCCTTTGGTAGATTTCCTTTCAGGAAAAGGGGAAAAGATGAAAGACTTCTGTGTGTTCCCCTATAGAGACTGGAACTGTCAGTACACTGGGGTATCAATAAACATGTCATAAAAAGCCTTTGCTCCAAGAGATTCAGCACAACGGTGCCATGTAATGAGATTCACCAGAATAAAACAGCCCAGAACACAGAAAAACCTGAGTATCACAAAAAGACAAGGAAAACCAATGGAGAGAGGCCAAAGAAAATTAAGTTACTGAACATAACTGCACTACACAAGGCATTTTCTTTACATGCAGTACCCCAGCAGACATCTCCTGTCCCCTGACACCATTTTTCTTTCATAGACGTACACAGGGTCATTCATACAGATACATTTGGGATAAATAAACCTTCAGAGAGGTCTGTTAGGTCCTGCAATGACTGCTGTTGTCTCAAGAGACAAGCAGGGGAAGCAGCAAGCAGAGAAGCAGCTTCCAAACACAGCCGAAAAGCACAAACTGGTGATGCCAGGGCTCTGTCATCAGGACAAGGTGTTAGGCTGTTTTAGGTTCTTTAATGATTCTCTTTAAATCAGACAGTGCCTTCCAAGACAACACACAGGGTTTTATAAAGGAGATTTCATTTCATTTTGCAAGAGAAAGAGCACTTCTCCAGCACACTCACCAATGTAGTTCACACAGTCAGACAGACTCCGAGAAGCAAAGGGGCCATCGTAGACAGTTTTGCTTTTATCAAATAAATAGACCATGTAGCTGTCCCAGCCTCTCTGGGGAGAGAAGAGAAGAGAATATAACAAGAGAAACCCCAAACAGCTCCTACTAACCCAGTACATCATGAACTAATTATTGTGGGCACTCTTTCTTATCAAGTGCCTTAAAAAAAACTTACTTTGATAGATCCCACAGAAAACAGGACCCTTTGCTAGTAATTATTAAAATATTTAGGCAGAGTACATCTAGAGAAACCTGCTCACATTACCCAATAAAAGATCTTTAGAGTTACTACTCTTACAGAGCAAACTGCCTACTGTGGGAGAAGATTTAGGTAATTTATCTTCCCTAAGATTTTAAATTCTCTGAGAACATGAGAGATATGAACAGAATCGATCTTACCACACCATCAATAACACACTGGGAAGCAGGTTTCCGAGGGTCCAGGCAAATCCCTGTTTCCAACAGCAGTTCCTGATTTCCAGTGCTTATTCCAGTTTCAGATTCAATGCGATTCTGAAGGGAATGAAGGCTTTCCTCAGGATGCAAAAGGAAGGACACGATCTTGGCAGAGGTCATGTTGAGAATGTGTACTATCTGTAAAAAGAGGACAAGTAGATTACAAATCTGTGGATATCAAAGAAAAATGCAAACAAGCCTGGGAGGGAGCACAGAGCAATTAACACATCAGAATGAGACCATCATTTGTTTTTAATAACCACAATAATCAATTCAGGTGTAAAGCCCCACATAAAAAACTCAAAGCCTGGGCCTGTAACTTTTTATGTCAAAGAAAATGACAATCCAACATACTAACAGCCTTCACAAGCCCTGCCTGCAGCTTAATTACATCAGAAGAATGGAAACAAAATTATCCTCCTGTTTCTACACAGGCTTGCTAGCTAGTCGGACTCCAGCAAAGCTCCAACAATAATTTGAAGGGGTAAAATCAGGTGAATGGCACCTCTGTTCTACTACAGACACTGCTACTACAGTACAAGAATACACCTGGAGGTAGTCACAGCATCAACAATGAAGCTCAGGAGAACTGTTATTACCAAATATTAAACCTGATTTGATCCTGGTGAGTCCTTTCCAAGATGACAAACAGGAATACAGGCTCATCCTTCCACTCCAAGTGTAAAGCTACAGATTAATATTGCAGGAGATGTTTTGTCTTCCAGTATGTACTGGACAGGCTGTATACGCACTCACTTCCTGACAGCAAGAAAAACAATTCCTCATGACCCTGGAAGCTGGATGATGCCAGGATTACAGCTTTGCTCCACTGAACACACTTTATGTCCTCTGGGGTGCTTCTGCAATGCCTTTAAAACCAGTAACAGCTCCCAGTCACCTTCAGATTCAGTATGTGATCCATAAGTAGAAAACATCTTGGACGACTGGTCTCAGGATCTGAACCTCCACCCCTCTGCTGTGGATCCCAATTCAGCACCAGCTGCAGCCAGTTTTCCATGGGTTCTACAATCAAACTAAAGCAGAAGGGCTATTAAGAAAGGGGAGGCAGATATTCCCTTCACCAGACTAAAGCAGCCCAGCTTCCTGGGCCTCTTGTCTGCTCTGTTCAACAGGCTCTGACCATCTTTGTGATCAACAAGCATTGGAGAGCCCAAAGTATCCAAAAAAAGAGTGAATTGCTACAGGCTATCCCTTAACAGCAAACATCAGCTTGCCAGGAACTTGAAAGGCTCCTGAGGAGAAAGAAGGAGGAGCTCTCAATGCCTGGGGATAAAGGAGGAAGAGCCCTCAGTGTAGAAGACCAAAATTGTCACCTGTGATGAGCACACACGTACCTACAGAGGCTGTGAGGCTGTGGCAGGTGGGTGCTGAAGCGAACCTCCCCATTCATCTCTTCAGAGGCAAAGATGTGCTTTGGGTCCTTCTTCTTGATTTTTTCATGCCTGGAAAATAAAATCCTTTGTGTTTATCCTGAGGAGTGTTACTTTTGTAAGGGAGCGATTGAAGACAGCAAAAAAGTGCCGGTATCCAGCAGCTTAGAAAACAAACTCATCTTTCAGAACAAAGATGCCATTTTCAATCCACCCAGAACATCTCCACGTGGAAGAGGGGAGATGTTCCAATTAACTCTGTCCATGGAAAGATTTACCTCTTCTCTTGTTCTAATAGAAACTCAAGTTTCCTATTTTTCCTGTTCCAGAACCACCCTTCTAAAAACCAAGCAATCATACGCTCCAGGCACAGCGAGGCAAGCAGAAACCCCCACATGCAGGTTAAAGTCTTCCAGCATCATTTTCAATTATTAGCACTTCCAAGCACCTCTTGCAGAAAAAGTGTCTTACCATGCAAATGGCTGTAGATTATGTAGGAAAGGTCTAAATCCTGCAATGCATTCAAACACCATCGTTCCAAAGCTCCAGTAATCCACAGTAACTGAGTAGGATTTATTCTCGAAGAGTTCTGGAGCCTAAAAAGGATCATAAAAAGACACTCTGACAGTGGTATTTCCTTGCATTTTTTCAGAGACAAAGCTGTATCCAGGTGTGGCTCCCTGAGAGGGGACACCTTTGGGACAGGTCCCCAGGATCTCAATTTTTGGAGGTTTCAGGCCTTGGCAGTGCCAAGCCACAGCTGCCCTATCCCAGTGCTGGTGGCACACAAAAAAGTCTTACCAAATATTGCAACGTTCCAACAAATGAAGTGCACAAACTTCCTTGATCCAGATCCTTTGCGTATCCCAGGTCTATTATTTTGTGAATAATCTGCAGACAGTTTAAACAGTTCATCAGAAGAGCAAATGCTGAGAAAAAACCACCAAACAACCCAAAATCTGTGCAGTGACAGCCACAGAATTCTCTCAAGAGGAAAGCCAGAATGGAAATTCTGGAGAAAGTTCATGGCAAAGCTTCAAGAACAGTGTTAAAGCTTTTAATAAATTCACAGTTGAGTTTTCAGTGGAGTTGAACGTGATAAATTCCAGAAATGACAGTGGAAACACCACTGACAGAGGCCACCTGACTTACCTTCCCACCTTCATCCTGAAGAACAATATTTTCAGGCTTTAAATCTCTGTGTATAATTCTGTTCTCATGCAAATACTGGATACCAGACCCTGAAAGACACGTGTTTAACAGAAAGTAAAATTCACATTGATTAAAGATACATCTGATAAAAACCTCATGTTGGGGAGCAAGTTCCCAGCCTTCCATGATTTACCACCACTCATTTCTACATTTAACAGCTTCCAAACTTGTGTTTCTTCTCCACTGCATTTTCACGTCTTTTCAAAGACATGCCAAACACACTCAACTTAGTATGAAAAAACCCCATTCTGGAAGGGGAACAAGGATAAAGCAAGCAGAGTTACTCTTTATTTCAGGAGCTGGAAGCTCTCTGAGCACTGAAAGGACAGAAGTCCAGGCCAGTACTCTAAAATACTTTCTCATACCAAAACTAGCTCTGTTCCTTTTACCAGTTAGAGAAGAAACCAGTTTTTACCAGTTACCAGTAAGAGAAGAAAACAAGGAGCTCTCCTGGAAAACATACTTTCTAGGGAAACCCAGGCATTGCTCTTTATCAGACAGCTCTTCCTTCCCATGCTGTCTGAAAAAACAGGTGCTTCCCAACCAGCTTGATTTTTTTTAACACCCTGTTCTTGTTAGTTCCCTTTTCATGATCACCTGAAAAAGGAAAATGCCACTACACATTAAAAAACCACAAACC
>VZRN01000794.1:2633623-2646942 GCA_013397935.1 Dasyornis broadbenti | reverse complement strand
CCACCCCTTAAATGACCATCCCACTGACCATCCCCCGGGAACCAACCCGACCCTGAGTGACAAACCCAGTGCCCCCCGAGTGACTGACTGTGGGTGACTGACCCCCAAGTGATCACCCCCCGAGTGACCGCCCGGCCACCCCTGCATCCCGCAGATCCTGGGCAAGGTGTACGCCGTGCTGAGCGACGAGAAACAGCGCGTGGTGTACGATGAGACCGGCATGGTGGACGAGGACGCCGAGGCGCTGCAGGACGGGCGGGACTGGCTGGAGTACTGGCAGCTGCTCTTCAAGGTGAGAGTGGGATGGGGCTGGGAGACAGAAGAACCCTGCATTGTTTGGCTTTATCCTCCTAGTGAGTAAGTCCTGTAACTAACAAAGTATCACCTCGTTGCTCCAGGTCACCGTGAAAGACATCAAAGACTTCCATAAGAGCTACAAAAACTCGGCAGAAGAGCTGGCTGATGTGAAGGCAGCGTACATTAATTTCAAGGGTGACATGGATCGGATCATGGAGTCCATTTTGTGTGTGGACTACACAGATGAGCCCAGGATACGGGAGATTATAAAGCAAGCCATCGACTCTGGGGAGCTCCCGTCCTTCACTGCTTTCGTAAAGGAGTCGAAGCGGAAGATGACAGCCAGAAGAAGGCGGGTAGGTTGCATCGATTGTTTACCATAACCTTTGAATCTCCCGTTGCAGAAATAACTGACACTGTTCCCGAGATGTTTGTCACGGGATTGCTGGGTTACACACCTTGCTCTTCACATCTGGTCACCTGTGTTCATCACCGCCCACTCCAAATCACTGTGAAAGACTTTTCTACTTTATTTCATTACTATACACAACAGCTTATTATAGCATGTCCCTGCATTTATCGACAAAGCTGTGAGTTGCTGGAGTTAACAAAAACAAGTAAGTGGTAAAAATACATTTTGGTTGACTTCGGGCAGGTGTGAAACTTTTCTGGACTAAATGGACTTGTGTGTACTTTTGGACATTTTGTAGAATGTTATATGCACATCACAGTAACCTTTAAGTTAATGTAGTATCTACCAAGACAAAAAAAAAGTGGGTGTGGGAAAAGTGATGGGCCAAGCATCACATTCAACACTGTGAAAGAGCAAAAAAACTTCCTGCTCTGCTAACTGGTGGAACTAGAATGGGCTTCCCTTGCCTGATTCCTCATCTGTGGCCAAACTTGGAAACCCTTTGTGCTTCCCTGCAGCTGTTTGTACACAGATGCCAAAAAAAGCATTTGGTAACTCCTGTGAGACTTGGTCAGATAACATGCAAACTACTTTTTAAAAAAAAACCTGTTTGCTCTTTTAGGCAGAAAAAGAAGCTAAAGAGGCAGAAAGGACTATAGATGAAATGGGCCTCAGTGGAGAAAATGACTTGCAAGCGCTGATTAAAGTAAGGCTTTTTCTGTTTGTGGAAGATAACTTTTTTACTGGCTTATAACTGTGTTTTCCCTGAGTGTCTTTGATTCTGGATCCTTGCAACTCTTCTGAGTTCCTGAGGTTAAAACCTGGCCTTAATGTTAGCTATGTACTTTAATTTAATTAGAATAAGAGTATGGTATGGATTTTATTACATACTGTGTCTTTTAAAAAAGGTACAAAGTTATTGCATATACACTCAAAATATTTGACTTCTAGTTTTAAGCAGTTATACAGGGATTTTTAAAGATGATACTAAACTTTCTGTAGCTTGTATTCCTTGTTTACTATATTCCAAGATTTTGTGTAGCTATCAATCCTCAATAGGATAATCTGTATTGGGAAGTTATAAAAGATTTGAGCTTGGTTGTTTTTTTTTTTCTTCCCTCCCCAGAGCCGAAGCAGAGATCGAGAAAAGGAAATGGATAACTTCCTGGCCCAACTGGAAGCAAAATACGGGAACAGTGCTAAGAAAGGAGGGAAGAAGACCTCAGCCAAGAAAAGAAAGGCAGAAGGAACGGGGTAGACTGAGATAATGGGTTTCATTTTGTATGGAAACTTAGATTTGGGTGGATTTTGGGTGTTTTCTGGACTATTGTTTTGGACTGTGTGCATTGACTGGCTGTAATTGGGAGGCATGACACTGAATGTGTCCTGAACAAGGAAGACAATGCATTCCTGTGCTACTGTTTCCAACCCTTTGGGTGCTCTTCAGTGTAGATCCATGTGTGCTATTCACACATTTCTTCTGTAAAAAACCTCCTGCTATTTTTAAAGGTCTTTGCACATCAGCTCAACAGGTGTTTTTTTCAGATATTCCAGTAGTTTTATAAAGATAGTTTGGAAAATTGCAGATTTAATAAACGAGAAGTTGTTGTTTTTTTGTTTTTTTCATAGTTTTGCTTCCCCAGTTCTCTGTATGTTTTCTAAAAAAGCTGTTCAAAACAAACCAATTGTGTTGATTCTCCTGGTTTCAGTCAAGTAAATCCTGCACACTTCCATGGAGGATCATTTTTCAAAGGCATAGGAGCCATGAGGTGAACACTTGGGGAGCTCAAGGCCCTCAGTGTATCAACAGCAGCATTCAGGGAGCTTCCTAGGGGGAAGCCAGAGGTAGATGGTCTCTCTGTTCCCTTTTACTTGTCTGCTGTCAAAAAATACTCTAGTTCTGAGAAAGTAGAGCATAGCATTGTATTTTATAACATAGGGCTTGAAGGTTACTTTTATTTCACAAAATAAGTAACAGTCCAAGGGCAGTCCCTGGTGTCAGCCATCTATACAGAAAACAAAAATGGCCTTAGGAGGGGACTGCGCTTTTTGAATCCACTGACTCCTCTAGGCTGTAAAACACAACATTATGTTAACAGAAGTCTATTCGAGTTTATTTGTCTGCTTTTGTAACTCTTGTGCTACAGAAAACTCACTTGGTCCCTGAGGGATGGCACAGGTACGAATGGGATGCTTATCTGCACTTTGCCTTATATAACTGACACACTGCACAGTGTTCCAGAAGAGAAACTGTATTTTGAAATGCTTTAGTGGGTAGAGGCCTCTGGTGAGCATCAGTTTCTCTCTCTCTGCAAATTTAAGAGCTTTAGATTGAGCTCAGAACTGCTTTTTTTTTTAACTTCCAGAAATGCAAAGACAGGTTAACCCAGTTACATTTGCACAGTTCCCTATATTTGATTAAAGCATACTTGGATCAACTGGACTTGTGAGCTTCAGTATTGATTAAAAATTATTAGCTAGTCTGGAGTGGGGAAATAGGGGAGCCACTTCATAAAGAATACTGACAAGTTTTCTTTCCATTATGAACAGTAATTTGAAGAGTAATAAGAAAATACAGGAAAACTGTGCTCTTGAATGGGACTAGAAAGGAACAGCTGTTTTTGTGGAGCGTCCCAACTTTGTTTAAATACAGCCAGTGGTTATCCTCACCTTGTTTTTACATTTCAATCTAGCACTTACTGTTTGGGAGTAAGACCTTCACTTAATCGCTTGTTTTGAGAAGCCTGCGCTTCATGTTTTGTCTTATCTGAAGCCACAAGGCCAACTCCAGCAAATGCCTCTGTTAGGTCTGGCCCACAGGGCAGACACAGCTCCTAAAAGCTCCATTGCATCTCTGGCTGCTGGAACTCTACAATGGAGTGCAGAAATCTTGTATAATTACAAGTATTTTTAGAAAGGGACACTGAGCTATTCTGTGAAGTTACCATAAAATGTCTCACCAGGAAGACTGTTCTTTTGAGTACTGTCTAAAACTACTCCTAGTAAGAGGTTTCTTTTTGCCTCTTCAACCTTCTTCAGTCACTGAGGAAGACGTAAAAGGTTTTATTATAACCAAGGCAGAGGCAGTGGTGTGCTACCCTTGGAGCTGCCTTGGTTCTAACACCTGTGTTCATACCTGCTGCAGCTTCATCACTTGCCCAAGCTGAGTGCTTGCTTTTGCTAGTACAATATTGCTTTAAACATATTTAAACATATAAATACAGGGTTTTTTTTTAAAAATGTAAATCACTACTGCTGTGGAAGGCCAGGTTAACCTTCCTAAGGGAAAAATGAGCAGGTCCTGCAGTACCTGCTAGTAAGGACATGAACCTGTCACCAGCCTCATGGAAAACAGCACAGACTGAGAGTGTTTGCTAGGTTTCCTAGGAATTAGGCTTCACTGGAGTGTATTCACCCTTCCACTGGAGCATCACTTCCTCTACTGGTAGAAAATGGAATGTTTAAATGCACCCCTTCTAATCTTTGGCAGCTGCTGCTTAGATTCATATAAAAATAACTATCTGTAAGGAAGGGTGTTTGAGAACTCTGTGTAAACAACGTTGACCTTGCTGGGAAGGAGATGTGGTTCATGACTCTGCAGAGGGATGGATGGGTGGATACTTCTCCATGGCATTTTAGAGCCCCTGTTTGCTTTTTGTGCCTGATCCACTTCGACCGTGAGCTTTCACAGAACCACGTGGTGGAAGACCTGACAAACAGAGATCATGGACAGCTTCAAGACTTTGGGAAGGAATTACAGCTAAGAACCAAAAACATCTCCTCGAGCTTAAAACTAAAATGTCTTTTTACTGTAACACATGACTATCAACTGCAGTACTTATAACTTCCAAATGGGGCAAAGTTAGTGCTTGCCAAGATGCGGCACTGCGACATGGGAGCGACTGCATTCCTTGGTATTTCACCAAGTATTCATGTCTACAAAGTTTTTCTGCTAATTTAATTTTTTTTTGTCCATACAGCAGTCATAAAACTCATCTTGCATTTTTTTTGAGCGGGGAGCAGATACTTAATTTCAGTAGGAACCACTACTTGCTTGTTTAAACACAAGGTACTTCGGTTTTAGTACCTTTGTGAACCTCAAGTTACTATTTCTGTTTAAGTTGGCAACTCCTGCTTTGAAAACTTTGACACTGAGAGGTGCTGGGGCTGATTACATTGAGCTTCCTTAATTGATTTAAATATTTGGTGGTAATAAAAACAAACAAATAAACAAACAAGAAAAACGTAACAAAATGCACCCAACCATACTCTGGAGTAGAGTAGGATATAGCAAGGATAAAACCTGTATAATGGCAAATTAAAAACATGGATGGAACTTTGAAAAACCTCCCCAATGGAAAGTACCTGTAGCAATGTATCCCTGTAGGAAATGCATCCCCGTCCCAAAATTGTTTGATCTTACTAAGCTCTGTGACTGATTAGCATACCTGAATTTGTTGATCCTCTCCTCGTCCAGGATTGACTACTAAAATCAATAACAGTGCAAGAACGGCGGCGCTGGGAATCTGGCTGAAAAGACAGTTCAAGTTATTTCTGTTTGCGTGAAAAAAAATCATCAAGATTATAATACAGCTACAAACTACTTAAACACGTGTATATGGTGATTGGTAAGATGTTTTAAAGGTCTAAGGAAAGCTTTAAGTTTAAAGAAGGGTCAAATCAACTTCAGAAATAGAAAATACACTTCTCTAATGCTTATTTAGAATGATCACCGGGCCAGTTAGAGGCAGTCTTGCCATTGCTGGAAATTGTTCTGTTCCAAAGCAGATTTCATAACTGCTGAGTCCAGGATGTTGAAATTATACAAAAAAACCAATCAAGCAGCTATTTAAAAGCTATTGATAAAATTACAGCTTTCAAAGCTTAGATAAAAATACTTCGTTAGATGCAAGAAGGTATCAATTGAGTATGTGTTTCAATAAATTAAACTGAGAGTATTTGATACTGAAACAGACTGGACATTGACTAAGGTTAATTCTCAAAGCACCCTATTCAGTAATTAAGGATGATCTGGTGTAATTAGCCATGCTTTACCAAGGATGTGTTGGTTGTGTTAGGCCTGGAGAAGGGATCAGGTAAGAACAGCTGCTCCTGGAGCTGCTGGGGAGTGTCTTCTTGTGTCGTGACACTGTGAGCACGGCTCGAGTTCCCTCGATGCTTCTGCAAGGAGAAATAACACAGTTGCGGCTTCTTCTTAGTGCAGCAGTACGTTGAAAATAATTCACCCAGGAATTAAAGCTAATTTACCAAGTGAATCATTTTATACCTAGTTATGAGGAGAAAAACATTGGCATTAACAAGAATTAAGCATGCAAGTGTGGGTGATGCTGTTACTCAGGCCTGATACATTTTTTGTGCATCTATTTGACTTGCTTTCACAAGATAACAAATAAATTGGAACTCTTGGGCTGGGTAATTTGACCAGCAGTGATAACAACTTTAGATTATTCAGCAATAAAATGAGATTCTTGTGCCTATTACCGTTTGCCTGTGGGGTCCTGTGGTGCTCCCACGATCTGCCACAGAGGTGGTGGCAATGGGTGGCAGGGGGTGATTTCTGTTTAGCAGCAGTGGGGAGGGTGAGGTCAGCTGCTCCTGTGCAGTCAGGCTGAAATGCACCAGTGAGAACAGAAAAAACACAGTTTATATGTTTGGCAGGTGGAAAAGTGTAATATTTGTTTCTCTGGCCTTCTGGAGTTGACTGTTCTGTAAGAATACCTTAGAAAACCTTCAAACCATAATCTGCACTTTAAAAAAGACTTCCCTAGTGCTCTCTGCTTACATTTCAAAATATATTTTAATAAAGCAGAAACTTCAATATTTCTTAGATTGGCTGAAGTCGGAGGGAAGGGAACAGAAGCATAAAATACTGGAAGGAAAAACATCAGTTATGCAGGGACAAGGAATAAGTCTCTCAACAATATGTGACAAGAAAGCAAAGGACTGGATGAGTTTATAGGTAAACAGGAAAACTAAAAGTAAGCTACATCAATTTACAACATGTGGAATAGACAGGTCTGTCACAACCTGCATTGTTTCCTGATGCCCTGTGGTCCCTGTAAATGGTCCCGTTAAGCGAGGTCATTGTGCAAAATAAAAGTAAGATATTCTAGATGTGATTGAAGGCTCAGTAAGAGCCCTTCGGTCAGTCAGGTAACTTATTTTAACATCTTTATAGCCCAGTCTGGGCTAGGATAGCAACCTGCAGCATGATCTCCAAAAACTTTAAAATTTATCTTGAAAATACGCTGCAGAGAAAGACAGCCATGTCAATAAAGAGATGGTGGTGGTCACTTTGCTTGTAGAGGACAGACTGAGGTCCATTGTTTATGTGCAAACCACCTAAATATGTGTGTGATTCAAAGAATTGCAGCTGGCAGCACAGTGAACATCAACTTTAACAACTCAGCTTTCTCAGGGGAGCTGTGCTTTAAGGGGCAGTTCCTCTGCTTACTCCAAGAACCCATGTTCTCCCTACCCAGGGACCCTGCAGGGAGAGGCTGCTGTGGGGACGTACAGGCGCCTGCAGACGTCGTCCCCAGAGCGCGGGGCCCCGATGGGATGCAAGGTCCGTGGTGGAGGGTTCCTCCTCCTCGTGCAGCGGGACAGGGATGAGGTGCTGAGCTCCAGGGGACGATTTGGCCACGTCCTGGTGGGGAGGAGGGAACTTGAACCTGGCCGTTTGTCATCCAGGTCCCTAACAAAAAAAGTTACAAAACCGAAAGAGAGTTGGTCAACGTGACAACTACCCTGTTACCAAAGTACTCATTACAGGTGACTTTAGTCATAAAATACATGGGCAGAATTATTTGAGTCCATTTTTAAAATAACTGTATCAAGTAATACTCTTTCACAGAAGACAAAATCAACAAGTAAGCAGGAAAATAACTGAGAATTGCTATCTCCGGTGGAGGAATTTATCTCAAAAAGTTTTTGGTTGAGTCCCTGTGACTGTGAGAGTGCTCTACTTTATTTACAGCAGGTGATCTGTAGTTCTTACAGTGTTTTCTCCACTACAGGCAGGTTCCTTTGGTGTAACTGGATCCCATGGATCACCATCAAGCCATTTAGGTTACGCTGAGAACCACTACTTGACCCTTGAGAGAGACTTACCTGAAATTTTAAATAAATACGTAAATTACTGTCTTGCAGAGATACACACACACATATTTACAGACTTTGTATATAATTCTGGAGAAAAGTTATTAATTTCTATGACATCCAGATACATACTTGGTTGTATTATTTCCCCATCTAAGACAGGGATATTAGCATTTCATTCTTTTGTTGCTTAGGAAATGTGCCCTAATACTTAGTATTTTCCAACTGAGCAGCTTATTTGCAGATCTTCCAACAATGTAATCAGAAGCTTTATGAAAATAATTTTCAGTGTATATTGACATTTTATATCAAGAACAGATCTGCAAACTCCTTTTTTTGAAATACAGACTGATCTGGAAAAAAAAACTATCAGATTCCACCCACCAGAACAAGAGCAAATAGAAAATAGCAGAGCTTTAATCCCATACATACTTGAGGTGTTTTTCTCCTCTTTTTGCTTTTGCGGCCACATCTGGGTTTTGGGCACTACACGCACAGTAAGAGGACACAAGGGACAGGAAGGGGGAAGAAATAAAGGAGAAAAATAAAAAGAAATAAGAAGGAAAGAGTTGAATTAAAATGGAATAAACAGGTAACACTGGTGCTCACCACTCTAGGAGCAGATCATCTAAAGCAGATTATACAGTTAAATTCAGTGTCTGAGAAAAAAAACTGGATTAGAACTGCACTGAGATTTTCCCCTTCTTTCTTCCCTAGATAAATTAACTATAAATGTGAGAATGGGATCCCACATACACAATCCTCAATCTCACCATTTAATTAAAATGTGGAAAAACTACATCCTTAACCAACAGCCACCACATGGTTGTCCGACACAGATATAAAATACTAAGTTTCAAGGAGAAAAGTAGGAATTCAAACTTCCAACTGGGTAATAACAGAACTTAAGTGTCAGAAAGGACAGCCAGCACTCACACAAAGTCCAAACTAGTTATGTACCTAAACACAACCAGTCTGTTTGCTGAGGTAACTCTGTATTGATTCATCCCCACACAAAACCACAGCTGGCTAAAAATCCTTACCAGATTCGATGTCAACGAGGGCATCTTCATGTGTGGCACTCGAGGTAACAGCACTGGCAGAGGATCCAACAGCAAAGGGCTTTTAGTATCTACTCGGAGGGTTTCTACTGTTATGATATTTTTCTCATCATCTGTGCAAGGCAACAGAGAATTCCTGTCAATATTGGCTTTGCTAGTCATGGACAGTGCTATGAATCCAGATTTTTATTGAGAGTCCTCTTGGATGGTAAATTCTGCTAAGTCTTTTAAATGCACTGTTAGCAAAATAATCTTTTTATTCCCATTGAAGAGATCATTCCCAAATACATCTCTCTCCCATGGTATCCGTGCAAAATTAGCTGAAATCCCCTTTTGAGGCCTCACTTAAACTGTGATCCTTACCAGAGGCTGACCCTTCCCAGTGCCTGCAGATCAACTCCTCCATGCAGACCAGGACTTCACTCCACACATCATCAAACACAAAGGTGAGCACGGAATCCTTCATGCAGGAATAGGGAGAGACAGGAGGAAACCCCAATTTCCGTCTGCCAGAGGACAGTCCCATTTTCCTCTTGTGCAGCTCCTCCTCCCTGTAAAAATGTAAGCATTACCTGCACCAGAAACACATTTTGTTTCTCTCCTGTATTTACTTTTAGTTTTCCCACTGACCTCAATGAGAAACGACTGACACGCCCTGGTTTCCCTATACAGAATGACTATAAATGATACTTCATGAACAATAAATAATTTACCCATGGGATCAAATTCACATAAAAATAAATCAATATTACAGTGATACTTCTTCGTCACACTGTTAGGCTCCGTATCTCATGAGAGTACGGAATCCTGAAGACAAGAGAGTGATATTATTTGTTGCAGCAATGTCTCTCTGGCCTGGTCAAAGCAAGAAACATAACAATTTTAATTTAATGGTCCATGCAGCTAAGTGGCTTTAATTATTAAAACCCATTAAGTAGTCAGGAACTGACAGCATCCCCCAGAGTCCTTACCCGGGCCATATGTTCATATTGTTGGGCTGAATAAAATAAGGGGGTAAAAAGATAAAAAGATTGGTAATTGTTTCTTGACAAGCATAAAATCCACTCTAGTTCTTAAAACTACCACTGAAAAATCCAGGAAGGTACAATTCCACCCAAAATGCCTGAACAAAACAGAAGCAGCACATTGCTCTTGCATAACAAACAGCATTGAATTTGACACAGTATAAAAAATAAATGGACAGCATGAAAAATTATCAAACAATTCCTAAATATAATTCAGCAAAATAAACTGTCCTAGGAAATGGGTTGGGAGAATTCCCAGTGCCCAGGCAACCTCAGGCCTTTGAAACTTCTCTAGAGAAAAGATAAATAAATCCATCAAGTATGTGCATCTGAACTGCAGGAAACGTGGGACACTGGTACCGGCTGCAGTGTCAATATTCAATACCTACACATCTCTGTGGTCAAATGCCAAGTATTCCTCCACTATCCCTTCGGAGAGAATGACTTCCTCTTCCCCTTCGTCGCTCTCTGAGGAACACAAGGTCACAGGCTTGGAAGGGTCGGCCTTTTTGTGAGCAGGAGCAACCAAAAGAGGCACCTTCTTGCCAAAAACACTAAATCTGAACGGGTGACGGTTTTCAGAAAGCAGAAATAAAGATAAGTTGTTTTTCCACCTCAAATAATTGAGAGACAGCATGGTAGTTAAGGGCAAGCATTAGCGAGGCCAACAAATTATTCATTACAGTAACAACTTTTGGTTTGGATATCTTTTAATTCTTGTTAAAGAAGCTGAAACTTTAGGGGAAAAATATCCAAAGCTAATTAGAAAGCATTCTAAAACATTAAATAATAAAAGTAGCACTAACACAGTGATTTGTACTTTTTAAGTCCTATACAAATTTAATAGATGATTCATAATAAAACCAGCTACGATACATACATATTCTTAAAAAGTCATCAGCACCAAAGACATTTCTATTTACTGACCAGTTCACTGTAGTCAGCAAAAGCACAGCTACGTATTCTTGCTATTCTCAGAGTCTTTAACTCAAGAGTTTAAAAGGAACGAAAAGAGTGTGCTGTGTTCAAAACTCAGCCTCACAGGAAGGCTGCACATTTTAAGAAGCAGAGAACAAACTTGCCTTCCTACCTTGGTACGATCCAGGCTCACTGCTGGTACTTACTCATCAGAATCCTTTTCCTGTGGTGAACTTATATCTGAGGGAGCCAAACTGCCTGAGGGGGAACTCGAGTACCATCCGTACCCTTCGTCTGTGGGGATCACCAGCTGCTTCCCCACCACCCTGCCATGGCAGAAGCAAAGGATGAGTACAGCAGAAAACCTTGGAAGTGAGATTATTGAAGGGTGTAAGAACAGCTGCAAATCCTAAAAGTTCTCCTGGGAAGCTGTGCAGCTTTCCTGGCGACAGTTTGAGTTTTCTAAGAGAATTCTGCTGTGTTAATGCCAAGTCAGTTGCAAACAGCAACAAACCTCTGCCAAGGAACTGAATGTGAGGTAACAATATTTGTTAATGACAGGCAGGCACATCACCAGAGTGATCTTTTTCTCTCTATCTACCACATAATTGCATAAACCCACCCAGCCACTTGTTTTAAGAGCAACTCTGTCCATCCCTACCCTTGTTGGGTCTATTAATAAAACACCTGAGATGAGGAAAGCTGGAGGACCACTGGTGACATTCTTCCCGCAGTCCCTCAACGTGAACATTTTCCTTCTGCTCATACAGAAGCTCATCAATTTGTCTGAACATCTGCTGAACTTGTTGTGTGGCAGCTCTATCAAATTCCTAGAAAGGAAAGAAAATACCTAGTGAATAGCATTTGCAGGGGTTTTTAAACTGATTTTTAAAATAGAATTGAAAAAGACAACTATTTGTTTAAAGCTTAGCAGGATTGCATAGAAAGATTTTGACTTTAAATAATTTTCTCCCAGAGGTGATCTTTTAATGCAATGGAGGATTTGTTACTTCCAGTGTCCACTAAAACAGCAACACAATCAGCAATGCAGACTGGTGGGAAGCACTTAACCTGAGGGATGGTCAGGTCCTTTGTTACATGTAGACAGAAAATGGGGTCAGTTCTGGGGTTGTTTAAATCTAAACAGCTCCATCTCACATCCCGGAAGGCAACAATAAACTTGGCTTTGGTGGATGGAGAATAAAACAAACATTTCTAAATGAAAATAATGTTTTAGGAGCTTACTATATTTTGAGAAACATGCCAGTATGCAGAAGTTTGATAAACTCATGCCAAGTGTCTGCAAGTCATCCAGCCATGGTTGGAGTTCCCCAAAAACAGCATTTATAGATACACTTATAAAATAAATGATTTCCATTTCCAAAATTTTTGGTGGAAATGCAGAATATTAACGGAATAGTATGAGCCTAATGTGTTTCCAACCAAAAGATGGAAAGAGGTAAAAAAAAGGTGTTCTTTCTATAATCACTACCATGATTTTTTGACAGATCAAATCGTTTTTATTCTGACATGTCTTTGCAGTGGTATTTCAAGTGCCTTTCTGTGCCAGATTTGGCTTGGATGATTATTCTTCTACTCACGTCATAGCCCCAAGAGAAGGCTGAGCTGTCTTCTGTGGAGGTGTCAGCACAACTCTGACTAGCAGTCTGTGGATCCCCATGATCATCCGACTCCTCATGGATTCCTGACTCCCTGAAACGCACACGGTGAGCCAAAAAAACAACAAAAAAAAGGAAGAATAACAACCCACAATAAACAATGACAAATGAAGTGTGTAAGTAAGCAAAGCCTAGCTCTGTCAGAACAGATGTATTAGATGCGCCATGACACGTACCTGGAGGTCTGGCTGTGGTTTTCAGCCGTGGGTGTGGCTGAGCACACCTGAGCCGGTGGCTCTGGCAGTGGGTGATGCCTCAAGGCATGTTTTGGGAGTCCTTGTCTAAAAAAAAACAGAAGTGGAAATTGGCATTACTTACAAGAACAAACATTTACAGAGCTCCCAGTAAGTTGTATAGGTTTTTCTTTTCTGCTTCTCAAGGACTGTGCACACATTTATTATTATTATAAGGCTAATTCTTGTCACCAAAGCTCTAGGTTTGAGGTGTCAAAACTAACTCTAGGATAAATATGAAGTTAAAGGTCTTCGCTTCAAAATCAGTTAAACTTAAGATGTGATTAATTGGGCGACAGCTCCCTAAAAGCAGAGACAATGCCATTATCAGTGTAGATTAATTAAATTCAACTGAATTAAATAGAACAAGAATAACCGAGTAAGTCAGAACTGACCTAACTCCTGGGTCAGAGGAAAAAACCCAGTGTCAGGGATTTTTAAAAATCGCGTTCTTTCACACCGGTGTTTGGCCGGGACTGGTGCTCAGGAATCCCGAGAATCCTGGGAACCATCTCCCGGCGGGGACATGGGGTGACCGGGCCGTCACGGGGCCCTGTTTGGTGCTGGGGGGG
>VZRN01000794.1:2609629-2633540 GCA_013397935.1 Dasyornis broadbenti | reverse complement strand
TGGAAGCGCTGCGGCGGCCTGCGGTGCCCGAGGACGCGGTGCGCTACCGCCTGTTCGCCGCGGCGGCGGAGGGCCCGGGCGGCGAGGCGCTGCTGCGGCGCTGCGCGGAGACCGTGCTGGTACGCTTCGCCCCGCTCCTGGCCGCCTACGTGTGGCAGCGGCAACCCTTCCGCCTGCGCTACGTGCCGCGCCGCGGTGAGCCGGGAGCGGGCTGGGACCGAGGGCTCGGAGGGGACGTGTGAGGGGATACCCGGCGAGACCGTGCGAGGGGGGGACTCGGCAGGACCGTGTGAGGGGATACTCGGCGGGACCGTGCGGGGGGAACTTGGCGGGACCGTGTGAGGGTGGACCCGGCGGGACCGTGCGGGGGGTACCCGGCGGGACCGTGCGAGAGGGGCCGGGGGTGTGCGAGGAGGGACCCAGCGGGTTCACAGTCTCACAGTGTCATAGAATGTGTCAGGTTAGAAGCGCCCACAGTGGGGCAGCTGGTCCCACCTCCCTGCTCCAGCACGGTCTTCCTAAAGTACAGGGCAGAAGATTTTGTCAGATGGGTCTGGAATATCCCCAGTGAGGGAGAATTCACACCCTGTCTGGACAATCTGTTCCAGTGCATGGAGTTGCTGAGCCTCTTCTCTCTCTACCCCGTCCAGGCGAGACCCCGGCACACATCGGTGGCACCACCTTGTTCGGGGATAACGTGGAGGATGAGTGGTTCATTGTGTACCTGGTACGGGAGATCACCAGGGAGTTCCCGGGGCTGGCAGCCAGGTAAGGCAGATCCTGCTGAGATGGTTTGGGAGGGGTGTGAAGGGGCAGTGCTTTTGCTCTGAAAGTCCTGTCTTAATATTCCCTGATCTTGGAGGTGTTTCCCCATCCTGTACACTTTTGAAGAATCCAAGGCGAGGTTGGACAGGGCTTGGAGCAGCCTGGGGTGGTGGAAGGTGTCCCTTCCCTTGGCAGTGGGGTTTGAACCAGATGATCTTTCAGGTCCCTTCCAGCCTAAGCCTTTCTGTGATTTTATGAATATTAAAAAAAACCCAGCAGACATGCATTCAGAAGTGTGTTAATGTGCACTGCAAGGTTTTCCCTGCTAAGAAACCCCATTTCTCCTTGGCCAGGATTGATGACAATGATGGAGAGTTTCTCTTGATAGAAGCTGCTGATTTTCTCCCAAAGTGGCTGAATCCTGAGAACAGTGAAAACAGGGTGAGTAAAACTTCTGTACAGTTGGCAAGGGGCTCACAGTGGCTTTTTATGTAGCAGCTGGAGCTTTTTCTTGCACCTTTAGCTAAGTGGTCTGACTGCCTCTGAAAATCCAGAGTTCTGTCTGTCCCTTACTGTTACTCTCTTCAGGAGCACTCCTGTATCTACCTGAACTTCCTAGTTCTGCTATAGCCACTTGGATTATTTTTTTTACCATATTCTGGAGTGTTTGGGCAAGAGGATTTGCTGCTCTCGGAGTAGGAAATGCTCAAGGCTGGAGTGTTGCTGGCTCTGTAGGGATAGGGGCTTTGTCTGGTATAGGTGACATAATGACTAGACACCTCTACCTGGATAGGGACGGTTGCTAGTAGCTATGTCACTGGCAGTGGATTAAAATGGAAATAATTAATTTGGTCATTAGCAAAAGATTGTTTAATTGTTTTTCCCCTACTCCAAGACTCTTAAAAGGGATGGAACACAACACAAAAGTCGATTACTAATGTGTATGTGGACTGTCAGGCCCATATTTTCCTTCTGTTTGAGGGAACAGACAGTGAGGGAATTGAGAATGTTGCGTTCTGGGCTTTTCTTAGGATCAGGAACCAGCAGAGGTCACATGTATCATGTGAAATAATACTTTTTTATCTCTGTGATGTTCTTCAGGAGCTAGGTTGTACTGATTCTCCTGAAGCAACTCTCTGCTTGAAGAGAAACTTGGTATTATTGCCATTAAGGAAACAAGATATATTTGATCAAACTTGTTGCAGTTAAAATGGGGGTTTTACTGGTTGGATCATGGTCTCTGGCATCTCTGTTTACCTCAAATAACTTTTTTAAAAAAGCTATGTGCTTCTTGTGTTACTTCAGTACTCTGTGTCTAAGCAAATGCATTTGTGTACGAAATTCAGTTTTCCATTGCTTAATGCGTACCTGACCCTGTCTGATGAGAACATTCCTGTCTGCCAGGTGTTCTTTTACAAAGGAGAGCTGCACATCATTCCGCTGTCAGAGACTCCAGAGCAGGACTGGGACCTCTCTGCTCCCTGCCCCACAATCCCACAGGCATTGGCACTGTTATCCGCCCGCTCCGAGGAGTTCCTGGCTGCAGAGCCCATCCGAGCTGCAGTGTATAAACGCATCGATGGGTATGTGGGTGCTTCATTTTGGTCTTCTGCAACAGCGAGTTTTGATCCTCTGCTGTCTGGGGCTTAGACATTTCTCTGATAGATGTGATAAAGTTGATTCCTTTTCAGAACTCACCAGCTAGAGGTTTTTCTGTGGCACTCTTGGGGAGAGGGGCATCAGCATCCTGTAGGCTCTGATCTGAGGGCTCTGAAACTGGTTCACTGCTATGATTCCACAGCTGACAATGACAAGAGTTACCCTTCCTTCACATCCTTCTTATACTGAAAAATCTGAAAGTTCCATGATGTTTTAGCAGCCCTCTACAGGAGGAAAAAGAGGGTTTGACCTAAAATGTAGAACCAGCAGGATTTTCAGAGCTTCGGCTTGTCACAGCTGTGTTCAGCCCTGAACTTTATTTTTTCCAAGGATTTGACAGCACAACTTTTACAGAGTATGGTGAAGGATACTGCATAGCTGGATATGTTGGTTAAGTTCACAGTGACTCACCTTTCCCATGTGGGGATTCAATTTTATCAGCCATGTATATTATTATAAATGTACTATAGAAACAGACATTCTAGCCGTGAGTTTGGTCAGGTTTTAACTTCAGAATAATCTGACCCACAAAGCAGGTAAATATTAAAGTGAAAATGGGCCTCATGGTAAAAAAGGTGTGGTTCAACTTGCAGTATGTCCTGCGCTCTGTTGCTGTTCAGGTATCCCGAGAAGATCCAGGCCTCGTTGCACCGAGCCCACTGCTACCTCCCAGCAGGAATTGTGGCTGTGCTGAGGCAGCGCCCGTCCCTGGTGGCTGCGGGGGTCCAGGCTTTTTACTTGCGGGATCCGGGGGATTTACGGGCTTGTCGACACCCTTTCAGAACCTTCCCTGCAGACCAGCGTGTGATGGCCCTGGTAAGTGCCCTTCTAAAACCTGGGATGACCCTGGTAAGTGCTCTTCTAAAGCAGCTTGTCGCTTAATTCTGTTCTGTAACTGACAAGGGTTCCGTGGCCAGTGGTATAAACACATAGATTTAACTTAAAGCTGTGTGGTTTCTGGTTTATTTTTTCCTTCTGGCTCTAGGGATGGATTTCCAGTTCACTGTGTTAATAGCTTCTCTACCTTCAGATTGACACGGCTGGACTTTCAAAGGGCTGATGATGAGAGAATTGTTTCTGAAACCAGAGTTTGTGAGAATAGTTCCTCTGCTGAAATGCCTGCCTGAGTAAATTGATCTCCTTGTGTGATCAGAGGGTTTGACAGCACTGCCAGCCAACATGAGGAGTTTCTCTAACCAGTGGTTCATTCCAAGGCTTTTCACCTTCTCAGCTGTGCTCACACAGCTCTGTGAAAGCTTTTATGAAGTGTTTTATGAGCACTGTCCAAGCACTGTTGTATCTGATATGTTTTGTCATAGAGTTGTACCCCTAGACTCCTGAAATGAGGCTTTGGAATAAAATTTTGGAATTCCAGACTGTTTCCAAAATCTCAGCTTTTGATAAAATTTAATTTTAATTGAAAATATACCTTGTTGATGTGACTGCTGAATACTGAGGATTTTTCCTGATGCATTTAGGCTGACTGAAGTTCATATGTACTTAGGGATTTCAATCTGGAACATACTTCGTAAGGCCTGAAAAGCAATGTATCTAAGAAAAATCTAAGATATATTTTGAATGCAGTCTCAGGTATTGTCTTGTAATACAAGTGCTTCAAAACACAGTTTAGTGTGCCCGGTGGAAATTTGATGCCTGCACACAACACAGTCACGCTGCAGGGAGTGATTTTTCTCCTGCTTTGTTTCAGGTGACTTTCACTCGGTGTTTATACGCACAGCTGGTGCAGCAGAAGTTTGTTCCAGACAGACGCAGTGGATACACCCTGCCTGCCCCATCCAATCCTCAGTACAGAGCCTATGAACTGGGCATGAAACTGGTAATGAGTTTTTATGCATTTTGTACTAAGTTTGCCTGTTGATGTATGTCCAGGAAATGAGTCTCTGTTTGGAAGTTGCCTGCTTGCTTGCCCAGAAAAATGTGAGCAAAATTTGTCACACCTTGAGAACCTCTTGTTATTGCATCTTTTGTATACAGGCTCATGGCTTTGAAATTTTGTGCTCCAAGAGCAGTAAAGTAGCTCCTGATGCCAAGAGAAACGTGTTAAGTGGTCCTCTGTGGGAGAGATTCCTCAGGAGCTTGAAGGAAAAGGATTATTTCAAGGTGAAGTAGTGTGTCTGTGGCTTTTAAACATTCCAGGAAAAACAGTTTTTTAGTTCTTGAACTTGTGTAAATAGTTGCAGCAGGGCAAGAACTCTAATCCTTACCACTGTAAAAATGAATGAATGTCTTTAAAGGAGACATGTGCAGTTTGTTCCCCTTTGAAAGTAATTTATTTTGGAAATTAAAAAGGAAAAAACAGGATGCGGGGATAAATTCACTCATCTAAAGAAAGGGGAGAAATACACTTGAATGAAGAAAACCACCCCATGGGTGTGTGAGGTATAACTGATTTCACTGGTTTACATTTCATTTGTATGCCTCTAGAATTAAATAGTCTTCAAGTTGTGTACATAACACCAGAGACCTATTCGGGCCCATGCAAGGGTAATTTTTATATGTGTGGGGGTTATGTGAGTGCAGGGGTTTTTGGTGTGGTTTTGTGGGTTTTTTTTTAAAGATGCCTTTGACTACTTATTTGAAGTTAATGAATTGGACATAAATTGACTACTTATTTGAAAGTGATAAAATTGGACAGTTCTATTAAAATTCTTAGGTTAATATACATTAGATATAGTAATGCCCTTTCCTGTATTCCATTACAAGTGTACATGGCAAAGAGGTTTTACTTGTTTTGGTTTTCTCAGCGTTTCTGTGTGGCAAATAGTCATCCTTATGAAGCCTGACTGAAAAGGAAGGGCAAATTGTTTGGATTCATGCCTGTGACTTGCATTAAATAGGGAGAAATAGAGGGATCTGCTAAGTACCTGGAACTGTTGCATATGGCAGAAGATCACTTCCAGCAATCTGTTGCCGTGCCAGAAAGGTAAGAGCTACTTGAAATTCATAAGTATCACACACCATGTCTACAAATAGTTTGATTTACCTTTAAAATTCTTGTTACAAAAAAACTGAACCCTTTTCTCCATTGTACATTTAATGTGAGTGCTGTAGCCAGGATATAAAAGTACTCATTCCTCTAGAATACTCCCCTAGTAGGAGCTCTTGCTCAAGTAACTATTTATCTTGGGTTTGTAAAATGCTAAGCTCTTCCAAGTGGGTTAAGAGGTGACTGAAAAGCATTATTTGCTTGATTGACTTTAGAAAGTATATAAAAGTTTCATTCTAAAGCAGTCCCAGTGAATAATAAATACAGGGTAGTCTGTCTCCTTTACTCAAGACAGGCATCTGGCTGTAGATTTCTCCAAAAGACCAAATCCAAAAATAAATCACTACAAAAAATACCTGAGGCTTTGCCAGTTTTTAGTATCTTGACTGTTAGTTTTTTGAGTTTCCAGTCTGTGCTGTTTGGGATCTGGCAATCTTAGTATTTATGAAGACAGAATAAATATAAAGAGCCATGACAAATGGGGTTTTGGAGCCATCAGCTAGAAATTGCAGGGACTGACTGGGTCTTGTTTTGGCTAATACCCTGTGTAGTACTCTGGCACTTCCCCCAGATTCATTTCCCTTTTTGATGTATTTGCACAGAATGAAGAATGACGAATTTGAGTGAAAACCTGAATGTCAAGCATGTGATACCATTGAATTCTTTTCAGTAAATTAATTTTCTTTTTTCTAGCTCTGTGGAAGTGAGCCCAGGTGATGAAATCTTGACACTGCTACAGACAACATCCATTGATTTGAAGGAATTTGAGAGAGAAGCAGCTTGTCTTCCTCCAGAGGATGGTGAGCTGGATGGGGGGTGGAATTATTCCCATCACAAATGATTATTTGTGAGGGGAGAGGTGGGAATGTTGGCTGCTGTGAAGGGAGAGCCAATCCAACCTTCATTAAGACTAAATATTGGATTGGCTCTTACTTTATAGAGTAAACCTTTCTTCCTCCATTTAGTGGCCGAAGGATTCTCAGTGACTAGAATGGTATCTCCTAGTTTGAAGCTGCATGCAAAGCAGAGTTTTAAAGCAGTGAAGTGAAATCTCAACAATCTCCTTCTCAGCCTCTCACTGCCTTATGCCCTGAGTGACCCAGTATCAGCACAGAAACTTAGCGGTGCAAAATTGAGCTGCAAAATGGTTGCAGTCCTCTCAGTCATCTGGTTTGGGCCCTGTGGTCCAGCAGGCTCGTGCAGACTAACAGCTCTGTCCCATGTTCTTTCAGATGACAGCTGGCTGGATATTACACCAGATGCTCTGGACCAGATGCTGAAGGAGGCAAGAAATGAGACCCTTCCTTTGGCAAATGAGGAAGAACAAAAATATGACTTGGAAACCGTTGCTGAGAGCATGAAGGCTTTTGTGTCCAAAGTCTCCACCCACGAAGGAGCAGAAATGCCATGGTAGTTGCACTTTGAGTTTGGGATCTGGTGTAGAATGCTTCACTCTGCTGCAGCCCTAGACTTGATTCTGTGATGCAGAGAATGAGAGTTTGAAGGTGTTCTGATGAGCAGAGGCCTTAAAAAAACCCATAGCAGGGGGTGTGTACTTGCTTTTAAATCAGCTTGGTGACCATTCTGACACTGGGGCAGATTAAAGTGCTGGAAGCTGTGCTGCTTTCTGTCACTCCGTTTGGTTTTGTGATCTTCAAAATTTTTCTCTTCCATGCCCAGAATTCTTCCACTACCTGTTTAATTTCTAATCCGTAGAGGCTTCAAACTTCTGAGCACTGCTAAGTTGAAATGTCCCAGCTTCAAACCTGGCTTGAGAGAAATCCATATGGCTTATGCCTGTGTCAGGCTTATACAAGTACAAAAGCTTTACTTATTTAAAAATATATTTATATTTCAGGTCATCTGATGAATCCCATGTTACCTTTGACGTGGACTCGTTTACAAAAGCACTGGACAGAATTTTGGGTGAGATTGCTTCTTTATTTGAAACAAATCCCTGCACTGATTTCTTTGCTGTCCGTACTGACACAAGATTATACCTAGGGGCAGACTCAGAGGAGCTGGATTCTGATGATCTGGATGAAGAGGAGGAGTTTGATTTCTCAGATGAGGATGATGAAGACCTGGATGCTGGAAATCAAAGGCAGGACCAGAAGGTGTCTCCAAATGAGCTTATAGGCAGTCTGAAGTCGTACATGAGTGAGATGGACCGTGAACTGGCACAGACCAACATTGGGAAGAGTTTCACCACCTGGAAGAGAGGGGTGAGTATGCCTTGAGCTCTAATTTGTACCATAGTCATTTTGAAACAGGAAATATGCTGAAAGAGGTCATTCTGAGTAATGTGATCAGAACCTTCCCACATGCAAGCAAAGTGTGTGCTGTAGTTGCACCATAATACATTATTTTCAAACAAAAGCTTACCTAAGCTTTGACTTGCATATCTTTTCCAAGACTTAGTTTCATTTCCCTGTTTTTAGTGGCTGCAGCTTGACTTGTGAGTTCCTGTAGTAGTTTGCTCCCATAGGAAGCTGAGCCAGGACTCAGCAACACTTTCTGTCCTCTTGGAACTTAATCTGGGTAATGGACAGTGATGATTTTTAGCTGGCAGGAGCATTTGGTGGCTGAATTCCTGTCTATCAAGACTCTGGAATGTACTAGGCTTTGTTGGCTGCAGGATTGTTTTTTTGTTTCTTTTCTCTTGTGGTTTCCCTTTTTTTTTGTTTCCTTAAATCTGTTCAAAGCTAAAACTTTCTCTTTGTACTCACTGCAGGCAAGTTGTGTTAAAGCAGCCCCATGTGAGAGTGCTGGCCCTGATTCTGAAGCTGAGGATGCTGAGCTGGCACCAGTGGATGTGGACATGAACCTCGTAGCAAACCTGCTTGAGTCCTACAGTGCCCAGGCTGGCCTGGCAGGACCCACCTCGAACATTTTACAGAGCATGGGGGTGTATTTACCTGAAAACACAGATCACGCTGGCCCGAGCAGTGGAGCAGCACAGTGAGGGAGTCTTACCTGAGAAGTGAAACACAGACAGACTAGCAGGCTATGGAAGAGCAGACAAAAGGTTTTAATTTAGAGCATTCTGTTCATTCTGCGTGACTTTAGAGATGTAAAGTGAATTTACCTACAAAAACCTGTTTGGTTACTATTTTCTTTTCAGAATACTGAGAAATGGTGTCATGACTTGAATGAAACTTTTATTACAAAACCTGTCTTGGATTTTTTTCAGTCAGCGATCCAATTTGCCATATTTTTGAAACTTCCTTTTACCCACTGCTAGGTGGTTTCAATACTGGGAAAGCAGTTCTTGTTCTGAAAATGCTGCTGCCTTCACGGGGGAGATGGGGAAATACTCCATTACAGGAATGGTCTCATGGATAAGGAAACGCTGGTTAAATGTTCAGCAGACATTTAATCCTTTCCAAAAGTACAATGCTTCATTGTAAGAACTTCTGATAATTACTGTAAGAGCCTGTTCCTTATTAACCAGGAGGATTTGAAGAGTAATTGGATCAAATGTGTAAATACTGGCTAGAAGTATTTTTTAAATTTATTTCAATAAAAGCAGAAATACAACTTGATTACTGGAGATTTGGGTTTTTTCTGAAGGTGTGCATAACTTCCTCAGTGCAGTATCAGAAGTTCTTGGAGTTAAAGCATTTTCATAACTGGTCATTTTCTGAATTGCATTATTGCTGAACGTTGGTATCATGCCAGCAGTAGCTGTATGTGAGCCCAGGCTGAACAGTTCCAGAGGTTTTTTTGGTGAAAATGAGCAAGATTTAGATGGGAGCTGAAGGCTGGGGCAGCTCAATTTGTTCGAGCAGCACCTCAGACTGAACACAGGCATTGTACCTGTGTAATTACAGCTTGTTCTGATAACCTGTGTACTGCTCCTGCCAGAGGTGAGCTGCTCGTGGTTACTTGAAAAATGTTTGCTGACAAACGACTTCAACATGGTCAGGTTGTCAGGGCATTCCCTTGAGTGCTTGTGTCCTCTCAGGCCAAACACCAGGCTCAGTGTGTGTCCGCAGTGTCTCAGAGCATGTTTGAAGGTGAAATAATTGCTTGATATAAAAGCTGTGATACTGAAGACAGACTTTCTGCCATCCATGATGAATACCCCTCTGGAGAGGAAAATGTGGCCTTTCCACACAGAAGCAGAGCAGCCCAGGTGAGGGGAGAGCATGTGGTGAGCGAATTCTCAACCCACATTGTTTCCAGATAAGACTTTTCTGAGCAGTCAGAGATCAGACAAGTTGTGTCATGAGGTTTGATTACTTTAATCATCTGCTGGCACCTGTTAGAGATAAACATGAGTTTTATGCCCTGCTGCTTTTGGGAGGTATGCGGAATGCTGCTCTGAGCCTGCCTGCATTGCTAAGAAAAAAGTTATTTCTGATTAATGAGATAAATGGTATTATTTTATATCCTGCTGACTGGCAGTACCAATAAGCAACTGGGCTGTAATGCCCCAGGCTGGCAGCTTTTCAGTGCTGGTTCTTGTACATCCCTAAAAGCAGTGGGGGCTCAGTGATTTGTACAAGCCAAATGTTCCTGAAGAGGATTCAGTTAAGGGATGTGTTCTTGAGAGAAATATGTTGCTCTGTCCCTTTTGCCTGCCTGGTACCTTTTCCATGGGAAAGCCCTGCTGTGGTGAGGAAGGATCTGTCAGGAACTGCTTGTTCCTTTTTCTAGGTCACTTGCCTTTATGGAGCATGTCCTGTCTTGACTGCAGTGAGTGATCCTCCGGCTTCAGACAGATTTCTGAGGCAAATGCAAGTGAGGACAATGTCTCTCACCTTGTTCTTCTGTCCTGCTCACAGCTGTGTGCTGCCTACCATCATTCCTGCTTGCTTAGCATCAGAAATGGAAGCCACCAATGTTGTTTCATAACTAAGTCAAAAGGGTCTGGATTAAGTTGTTTATAAATGAGTTTAAAATGTTTTTCCAAAGATGTGATGTGATTACTATCTTGTAGTTGTTCTAGCTCTACCAAAAGAACTTCCTATTTAAGTAGATTGAAAAGACTTTTTCTCTTATTGGTAACTAAACATGCAGATGTCTAAAACTTTTTAAAGAGGTGAGTCACAGAAGCAAGCAAATGAGAAAATAGCTTTGTTTTTCCTTTGTTTCATGTGTGGGTATTTAAAAGTGCTGGATGCAGGCTTGGGTACGTTAGTGAACTACCTAAGGGTGAGCTGGCAGGGCCTAAGGACAAGTGGAAGGCGGGATGAGAAGTGGAAACATTTTGCTGGCAGATGTGTAACTCTCGTCAGTATCATGTACTGAAGAGAAGGGGAAGGAAGGAGTGGCGCTGAAAATGAAAATGGCATATTCCAGAGATGAGAGGGCAAGAGATAAATCCTGGGGGCCTAAAATGGTGTGATGGGAGAGAAAAGCAGAAGGAACTATTACGAAGAGAGGCAGTGAGCCATGTTTCAAAGGAAACTGGGTGCAGGGATGCTGCAGTTGAGTGGTGTGGGGGTTCCTGTGGTGTGTCTGGTTGGGCTGGAGGGCAGGAAGCAATGCCCTTGGTTGTAACGCAGTACATTCCCACCAGGATGACGGACAGAGTTCACAAACATGAAAGACAAGCTCTGAGACGTGGGGTTTATTGACTGAGGGTTAGGGCAGAAAGGGTGTTCATACCTGCCACCATGGCCTGAAAGAATCCCCTCCCAACCTCCTGAAGTAAAAGTAACGTGTGGAAACACAGTGTGTCTCAACAGTGTGAAGGACTTCTGACACCTGGGCAGTAAGTAAAAAAAGAACTCCATATTTTTACCACTGCTCAACTGCAGTGAATCCCAGTGGTGGCAGGCAGTGAGACATCCCTGTTCTCCCTTCAAGCATCCCCTTTTGCAATCTTGGCATCTGAGCTCTGGCCAAGCAGGCAGAAAGGACTGTCAGTCTGAATCAGCAGCAAATCAAACATGCCTTCATCTTGCTCTTTCACTGAGTTTTCCTTGCCCAGATGGTCTCTTTGTCGTTCTCCCTCCAGAGAGGTGGTACCGTTTCATCAGTAGAATCAGACCAGCTCTCCAGACAAGCCACAGACTTTGGCCTCAGGGTAAGAGGCACTGTTCATTTCAAGATTTTTCTCTGTTGGAAGTGCAGTTCTTGTAGCAGTTCCTGTCACCTTTGCATTTATCTGTGCTCTTCTAAAATGCTAATGTGTAGGTTTTGCTCTTCCCCTCTCTACCAGCAGATAGCTCTGTTCTCTCTTCCTTGGAACAGAATTAACTGTGTTGTGAGGAAAATGTAGAAGTCCATTTAACCAGCCTAAAAAAAAAAAAAAAAAGGATGTTTTAAAAAAATGAAAATGGAAGATTGAATGGGAAGAGACAGAAGCAGGGGAGAGCAAAGAGAGCAAACAGGCAGTGGTTTTTCTTCTGGTCTTTGATAGCTCTCCCAGATCCATATAAATACAAGTACTGGAAAGTGCCACTGTCCCTTTATTTTTGTTCTGGAAAAAGGGTGCATTTGATATCTATCCAAGATGGAAAAAAATAGAGGAAAATGGGACATTGGTGCTATGGGCTTAGTGACAGCTGGTCACAGTAAGTCTGATGCTTTGGAACTCAGAATTTTATTGTACATTACATGCAAGTCATAGGACCTCAGAGGTGATCCACTGTACATGGAACTGTCTGAGGATGATCAGTTCAGAAATGGCTTTGTAGGTCAGCATGTCTGGGTGCCATCAGTCTGCTGCTGTCTTCACTGGTACACAGCCCTTGCCTCCAGTGACTTTGGAAGCTTTTCTATCGAGCTTTCACAGTTCTGGTGGAATCACAGACTTGATGGGGCCCTGCTTAAGCTGTCTGGGCACTCTGCTGCTGAACCCACTCACGGATCAGCTGGTGGGCAATGGCGTGCTTGGGAGGGAGCCAGAGTAAAAAACTACCATCGTCTTGCTTTGATGATCTGGGCTCTCTCTTGAGACCCTCCACAATTTCCTCCAGGCCAAACCAACGGGCTTCCTCCAGTTCCAGCCCGTCAACGCTGATCTGGAAAGAATTTAGAGAACGCCAGTTCCTTAAATCAGCTTTAAATGTGGGCAGTGGTACCTTGCCCGTTCTTACTTCCACAAAGATCCCATGCTGGAATGCCCAGAGTGCTACATCCATGACTGAATTATGCACTGCTGCCAATCCAGGAAAGGATACTATACTATCCACCGGTGCTTTGTTGTGCTGGTTTCCTTAGGGGAGCCACAAATCAATCCTCCTCCATCACGGCAAAGCACCAGTGGCTGAGCACAGTAATTAACATGGCAGAATCCGCATATTCTATGGCAAACGTGAGAGAGAACCTCCTCTGCAAAGTTCAGGGATAAAAATACAGGGGTGTTGGGCTCTGGGCTTGTATATGTACAGTGACCTGAGCCAAATCTGGCGCCTTGCAACGGAAGATGATAGGGTTGTTTTGAAGTTTCTTCACTTGTAGAGGAAGCCAATGGAAAGCTGTATTTAAGGAGGGTTTGGTGCTCTTCTAACTAAATCCTGTGGACGGAATGAATTTTGCTGCCTGAGGCAGGCAGTGAAATACCTCAGGGGAGCCTGAGCCCGCTCACCTCAGCACGCTGTGCTCCCACCAGGGCGTGACAGGCAATCATCAGGGAGCTGCTGGGGAACGGCCAGTGCTGGGAAGCCGAGTACCGGAGCGACTCCACCTCCAGCCCCACCTCTTCGGCCACCTCCCGCCGCACTGCCTCCTCCACGTTTTCACCTGGAACCAACCAGAGTTAGGCAAGGACGGCCCGGACTCAGGGCAGCAAAGCGTGGCGAGGAAAACGCAGGCACGGTCATTGCCGCACGCAGGAGCTCCAGCTGTGCTGACCCGGAAACACGTGTTGGTGGGATGCTCCATAAAATTCATCAACCTCTGATAAACACAGGCACCAGAGACATTTTTGGCCCTGTCTACATATAGATGGTGGACAGAACAATTCAATTTTAAGCTATTTTCCCTCCTCTAATCAGAGGTTTTTAGTTTTTCTTCCAAGCCAGACTGCATGAGCCACAAAATGAATTTTAAAAGGATCAGGGTTATAACCTGGTGACTTTGAAGCTTATATTTGCCAGCAGGGACTAGAGTAACTGCTAGACACCTGTAATTCCCATTCCTTTCAGATACCTAACAGCTGCTTTGAATTCTGTCTGCATGGGAACACTGCTATTTAGATCCAATGTCTTTCCCAGCTATCACAGAATCACAGACTGGTTTGGGTTGGAAGGGACTTTAAGGATCATTTAGTTCCAATCCCCTGCCATGGCCATGGACACCTTCTAGAGCAGGTTGCTCCAAGGCTTACCCAGCCTGGCCTTGAACACTTCCTGGGATGGGGACACAGATCACCTGAGTGTCCATCCTTCTCTGTGAACAGGGATTTGGCTGATGTCCCTGCAGGCTGTCCTCACATCCTCCATGCTCGAGGCCACTGTGCTGGATCAGAACCCACTCACCCATGTCACAGAAGCCGGAGAGAGCTGTGTACATCCCTGGGGGAAACGAGGGCTGTCGGGCAAGGAGGCACCGGCTGCCATCGGACACCAGGGTGATGACTACCGGGGACACCTGGCAGATGCATCAAAAAGCAAAAGAAGAAGTTCAGACAAAACAAGTGCAAATTTTTGCCTTTCCTGGCTGGTTGAGGGTCACTGGCTGACCACTAAAGACAAAGTACCCAGCTACCCACAAATCCCTTTTCCTGCTTCCCCTCTGGGTGACCCAGCAGCGCTGCCACAGAGCCCTGTGTTCCTCACCTCTGCTGCCAGCTGCTCACCTGTGGGTAGTAAGTGATGCCACTGGCATGGCACACACGCTTGCTGCCAGCTGGGTTCTTCTGAGTGGGCTGCCCAGTTTTGCTGCAGTACTGGTGGGAATCATGCCACCGGAGAAGGGACTGGGCCTGCCAGCAAGAGGAACACAAACCATATTTATTCCTGGAGGGAAGAGAGAATTCAAAGCGGTCTTCCCGAATAATGCTTTGCATGCAATTGTGGGGATAAACTCTGATTATCCTTGGAAGCCTCAGAGAGGTAAATGAAGTATGGGCACTGCTTTTAAAAATGGCAGATTCTGCAATCCGTTTTTCCTGCTTCTAAATTAGAGCATGTTTGGGGGAGGTGGGGAAGGGCTGTTGATTATTGGGACATAATGGGAGTTGTAATGGGAACTGGACTATTTTAAAGAGTCTCCAGCCCTGAATATCTTCCTGAAAAATAGCCCAAGCATCACAAACATTATAGAGCAGGAAAGGAAACACGAGCCATTTCTCCTTATGGGTCAGGACAGCTGGTTTTCACACACAAACCTTTTCTTAGGCCTTCCAAACACAGGGTATCTGCAGAGTACCAGCTTGTAAGTGAGAGGTCTTAAAAAGAGCAGCTCTGAGAGAAGATGTGTAAGTTCGTGACATCCACTTTGCCTGGTAGTTGTTGAGCAGAGGACAAACAGGGAGTGCTGGGACTGCTGCTAAGGTCAGCACATTTCACTCTGAACATACAGCAGCTTGATGCTAAATGGCATAAATGACTGCAGTCACTTTTAAGTCGCGTGTCTGTTTTTATTCCCCTTGCATCTTACTTTTGGGATCATAGATTTGGGAAAACTGGTATAATTTATAGTATGTCTGTACCTAGGTCCCTGAACATGTACCGTAGGTACTTCTACAATATTAGATCATAAAGCAGTGTGGGAGATGAGGAGAAGGGTTGATGTTAGAAATCACAGCTTCTTAAAGTAAAAAGCCCTGTCCAGTACCGAAGCCAGCAAAGGAGAATCCTTCCCATCCACTACAAAGAGAGCCTTTCGTAGGTCAGTAAACGATCCCTGGAGTTCTGACTCAATGACTGATTTCTCCAAGGCTCCTGTTGAAAAGAAAAAAATACTTGAGCGCATAAATTTCAATTGTTATCCCAACTTTACGCCTTTGATTGTCCAAGTATACAATTTCTGGGAGCGCCCATGGAAGTGATACCACATCGGGGGTAACATTCCCAAATGTTCACGGCCTGCCCCCAGCGCACCTTTACAAACACACAGGCACAGGAGTAGCAGTGCAGCCCGTGGCTGTGACCTGCCACACTCACAACAGGTCCTACAGAGACTCAACCCAACCCTCCTGGGCAGGACAGGTTCCCCTAAGGATCAGGGATGCTGCCCTGGCAAGCACCTTCATCTCAGTGCATCAAACTGGTGCTGGCATGGAAGAAAGAGGAGTCATCCCCACCTAAATCCAGGGCAAAGTGTGGTCTGTGCTCGTCTGAACAACCGATCAGCACCGACTTCTCTATCCACTGTTCAGCCTCTTGGAATTTCTCCAGAATCCGTTTCATCTCTAAACAGCAGGGAAAGGGGAAGAGAAAGCTGTGGTGAAAGCAAATCTATACAACCGTGCTGCTCTCTGGATCCTCAAGGCACAGGCAATCTTGGTTTAAGGCAGAATGCCCATGTTGTGAGAGGGGACCAGACAAGTGATCCCACCAGGCAGATACCTAAAAGTCTGGCTTTCCCCCTAAGCTCTTGGAAGTTTTGACCATGTCAAGCTAAAGGTCCAAATGTTGTAATGCTTGGGGAGCAGCTGTCCATTGGCTCTGTCCTGCACCAGCCAATACCCTGCTCTCAAAGAAGACTTTTCCTACATTACACCAAAAACCCCTTTGTTAGTAAGACCTTGCTTGTACTCCTGCCAGCCCTCTCTCTTCAAAACCCAGCCTGGCCAATGTTTAAACCTCATCACCTCAGAACAGATCAGGTTGATACCATATGTATCATTTCATTTCAGCTGTGTGGTCCACGAGGCGTTTCTTTCCGGATGCACTGATTTCTTTCTTACCTGCTGCACTGAGCTGTGGCACCAAATATTTCTTCCCAACTTTCTGCAGGAAGGGGGAGAGATTGTGAAAGAGGTAGAACGTTCCTGAGGTCTGGGCTTGTCTACAAAGGCTGTCATCTTCCTTTAACTGATTTAAGTATCTGCAGTGAGAAAATGGTTGGGGAGATGAACTGGAGATCGTGTTGAGATTATCAGTGGTCTTGGTAATTTGGATGTGTTTATTCTGCACAAAGCAGGGGGGCTGAATGGGTGGATCAGATTTAAGGTATTCGATATGCTTTGAGAGATTTTGACAGATGAGTCACTGCAGCCTCTAGTGAAGGCTGTGTGGCAGAAAATACATGATCATTTGTGTGCAGGAAACCTTGATTTTCCCTTTTATCCCCCAATCTGAATTGCTCCAAATGGTATTTGGCCAAGCTGATAAGCACTTCAGATGTTGAATCTGGTTCCCATCAGGCTTCATGCATTACGTTGTACCTGCCACACTGAGATGAGGGGTAAAAACCAAGTCTTACGGCGCAGCTGGCTGGGGCTGAGTTAGGAAAAAAAAATCATTGGCAAAAGGGTGTCAGCATGTGCTTCCTTCAGACTGTTTGAAGCAGAATTTAAAATGAGGCAAGCGGCATCTCTTCAAGTCTGCCTGGTATCGTCGGAGCCCTCGAGCCAGGACAGGCAAACATTAACAGAGCCTCAGCCTGAGAGAACCAGCCCTTACCAGTGGTGAAGGGAGCAGAGGGGCTTTGGCTGTTACCATTTACAGAGCTCACAGTGCGTTACTGTGGGGTGGCTGAACTGTTAGAAGATTAATCCCTGGGCCAGAGTTAAGTAGGGCTGCTTGTGCCAAGCTCTGGCCTCCCAGTACTCAAGAATCAGATGAGAGCTTACCTCATTTTTCTTACATAGGTGGAGTGTAACCTGCAGACCAGAGAGGAAACTCTCCTGTGCAGTGCTTGATAAACCCCAGCCATAACCAACAGCTACAGCTGGCGTCTCTGCCTGAAAAAAGAGGCATAAAATGAAATGCAGCAGCCCTGCAAAGTTAAGTTTGATTTAAAATGTGCAATAACCAGGTCAATCTCCTGCTCATGGAGTCTGCAGAATCTGCTTTCTAAAATGATCACTTCAGTCACACTTCAAACTCAGTTTCAGGCTGGTTTTAAGACTACATAAAGATACCTCCGTTTGTTTCCATCTCTGAGCATGCACAGGTCTTACAGAACTTGCTATAAGACTAGATAGATTAAACCTTCCTGTCCCAAATCCCTGTGTCCCTGGAAAAAAGGGCAGAGAAGGTGGCTGCTCTTTTGTTGGTTTCCTACCCAGTTGTCGTGGCCTCGATCCAACCACACATCCTATTGCAGCACACAGTGGATCTGTGGGAAAGGCACTGATGCCAGGAGAGAGTGAAAGACAAAAACATCAGCTGCGGTAGAGAATTCCCTGAATTAGACAGGAGACAGCAGTTGCAGCTTAATAGGATCATCTCCAGCTATGAATGCTTTTTGTGTCAAAGAAACCCACCACATTTTCAGCTCAGGCAGTCTCAGACTGCAGCTTGACCTCAGCGCAGGACGTCAGGAAATAGCCAGAGATGCTGCCATCTTTAGCATTCACCCGAGACAGAGATGAACTGTGGTCCCTAATCATTGATGATCACTTTGAACATTCCACTTTGCAGCCACAGAACTCGAAGCCCTTTGAGGAGGAAGCTACTTTTGCTTTGTTACAGATACGTAAGCAGCGCCAGGAAGAGTCAGAGAGTTCTTCCTTCAGCAAAGGTCAGTGATGGGAGCCTGAGAGGTGCCTCAGCAGAGGCTCCTATTTGCACGTGGAGACTTTGCCTTGGGGTTTGGACATCTCTGCCCCAGATCCCCCTTTCCCACCGTCTCAGCCGACTGGGACGATCCCCTAGGAGACAGGGGAGCCAAGCCTGTTGGGGAAGCCACGGGGAGCTTCCCGTGGGAGGTGAGCACGCTGGGGCAGACACATGTGAGGACGGGGACTGCCACTCAGCCTGTATCTGACAGGCTTCTGTGGTGTGTGACACTGGTGTGTCTGCCACTCCTCCACCGCCGCGTCTCGCACAGCGCGGCGTGTGGAATTCCCGGGCGCTGAAGCCAGGAGCGCTGCACTGTGCTCTGGAACGAGCAGCAGAATGTCACCGGGGTGGGACGAGGGACAGAGCTTGTGCCCAGAACTGTGAGCGCGACGTGTGTGGGCGTTTAACCCCTTCCTCCCTAGGAACCGCCGTGGCAGGCTTTGCTTGGGCTCACTGACAACTCGCAGCCGGAGACAGCGAAAACTCCACCTCGGGAGGCCGTCCCGCACTCCTATGAACTCCACCTACGCCGTGCAGCCCGCAGGAGCGGGGTCCGGCTGCCATTCCCCAGGGATTGTCCCCACTTACTGCGCTGTGTGCGGAAGGAGCGCTGTCTCCAGCCGCAGGGATCCGCTCTGGATCCCGGGTGACCTCCGATCGCAGATCTCAAACAGCGCAGCGACTCTTGCTGGGTCCGAGTCACTGTTCCCTCAGCGGGAGCGCTGGGAATTGTAGTTCTGCACAGGCTGCTCGCAAGCAGCTCCGGGCTTGGATTCACTTCTGCTGTTTGTTCCTTTCTCTCTCTCTTTTTCCCTTTTCCTTTTTTCCCTCCAAGCTTCTCTGGATTTTGTATCCACAGCATAATAGTATTGTTTAAAGTTACGTTCTCCAGCAGGAAAAGATGCCAAAAGTTGTATATATCCAAAGGCTGGAGCTGTTCTGTGTTCCAGCATCCAAATACCCGCAGCTGGGTTTGCCAGTGAATAGCGCTGATCAGAGAGCAGCCTGTGCCAGGGCACGTCAGAATAATGACAAATTATTTTCATTCCTTTGTAAGCGAACAAACAGATTCCTCTCAAGCACTGAAAACATTATTCTGGGTTGGAGCCTACCTGACTATATTTAGCACAAAGAGAATTTTATAAACACACGAAAAGTAAATGTTTTCAGGGCAGCCTGTTGCTTTTTGGTCATGAATTGAGCTGTTCTAATCGAGAATTCACGTCATGTAATTTGAGAGTGGAGCTTGTAAAAATAATAAACAGAATATCCAGGGAAATAGTACTCTTGTTACCAGAGTTACTTACAAGTTTAGGTTTAATTATGCTTGACTGCTATTTTTATGCTTCCTGAAACAGAGCAAGCCCAGACTTATTAATCCACCAGGCTAATTGGATTAATGGACAAAACACATCTTCCCTTAATAAGATAAAGGATTGAAATATAATCTCTAAGGGAAGTGTCCACCCTGCTGTTAAAACAAACTAACAGATTGATTGACCCTAACTGCCCCCAGAAATGGATCTTGCAAGAAGAGCTGGTTTTAGAGGGAAGCAGCTGGAGGAGAAGCTTTGGACGTGAAACCTCAGGGCAGCCTCTCCAGCTGGTTCAGCCCAAAGCTGTCAGGTGTTTGGTAAGTGCACCCTGTCACAGCAAGAACTAAAAGCCAGATCCCCACGCTGCAATGCAGAGATTCCTTTGAAGACAGGGCAGTGCTCTGGCCTCCCCTTGTTACATGCAGCTGAAAACCCCCACGGACTGGATTTTTTGGGCTCTGAGTTGTGTGAGTTGCATCTGTGAACTGTTAATATTAGTCCCCTGCAGACACTGTACCCCATGCTGGAGCAATTCATGGGAGTGAAAGCCTGGACACCCAAATACATCTCTGACAGCTTTCTGTATCTTACTAATTTGAGCTTTGGCAGGACCCCCAGAGGAGGTGAATCCCAGAAACTCTCCTGGTGCAATAAGAGCAAACCAAAGGAGCAGGCAAAGAGGACATAAACAGTGGAACAAATACTTGTCATCTCTTACATGGGCAAGATTAAGGTAAATCTTTGGTCCTGTGGTCCTTTTTTNGGTAAATTTTTTGTTTTGTGGGTTTTTTTTTTTTTTTTTTTTTTTTTTAAATCTGAGTTTGTAAAATACTCATATTGGGATTAAGAGTTGGTAAAAGAGTTTTCCAAGCCATAAAAGTGGCTGGAAAATTTAATTATAGGCTAATAATGGTTATACTACTAATCTTGCACTTTCTTTCTGTTTTATGTCTTTCCACCTGCCCCCAATAAGCAGAAATTAGCAGTAGAATTGCTAACAGCTGGTCTTTGTAAAATTGTTAATTGCCTTAAATACATGAAACTAGCAAATTCACATTGAAAACTTGTGGTCAAGCCACAAGAAACTTCTTGGAAAGAAAAACGTCCTTTTTTTAGGACGAGCCTAAGGAAAGACAAACCGCTTCTTTAAAGAGAAAGCTAATGAGTAGCCTTCTCCCCATCATTACATTTAGATGTAAACCAGCCAAATCTGGCTCTTCTCTGAAGTTAGAATCATGTACATTATGTATATGATGGACTCTTATAGTTTCTCCCACTCAGGGTAGGGACCTTGAAAGAAAGAATGAAACTGCCTAATTAGATCTGCCGATCACATCCTGGACAAATGTAGGAGAGACACTTGGACATCTGAAAGCCATTTTAGGGGGATTTGTTTCACGTGAGGTGGGTTTTGTCTCTTCCCTTCCCTTGGTGCTGCTGTTGGTTATGGAATATCCCTGAACTCTGGGCACTGCTTTGCTGCACTGCACAAAATAATTGATGACGAGGTGTTGGCTGCATGTAATTAATTTTAGGAGCAGCACGGGTTGATGAGCATGTGGGAAACTGGATATGCTTCACCTCTTTACAATGTACTCTTTACAAACCTCAGCTGTGGATACACTTGAAGCAGCTGAGCTTTTTGTGCTAACTTGGTTTGATATAAATATGACTCACCTGTGCCTTAAAACACTGCACGCAGGTCACAGCCCACTGCCTCCAAAAGGATGGTAAAGGTCTGGAAAAGGTTCCAAGAGGACAACAAGCCTGCCCAAAGATTTTACCTGCTGCGAGGAACCAGGTAGGTTCTGACTTTAGCCTGTGTGAGGGAGGGGTATGTGGTGTCTCATCCCATGTAGGAACCTCGTTAATCATTAACTAATCCTTCAGCCACATGCTGATCAACTTGTTGGTGTTCCCCACTGCCTGCCTTACTTCCTAAAAATACCTGGATAGTGCAAAAGGAGATGAGAAAGCAGTAGAGCTCGCTAGAAAAAATCTGAATGTGCCTCTACAGCATGTGAGGTTTTGCCAAATCTCTAGAAGCTGCTATTAAATCTCTGGCTAGATTTTATGGACTCTTTGGATAATGGGGCTTTAACTGGATGCCTCAGCTAGAAGCTTGGATATCATTCCAGTGTTTCCTGCTAGTTGTAGGAGTTGTATTTCTGTTGGAAGGTGACCAAAACGAGGGGAAAGGAAGGCTTATTTTTTGATGGATAGTTCCACTAAAAACTGGCCTTTTTCCTGCTCTGGCGCAGCAGCACTCGTAGTGCTGGCAGTGCTGTCAGCTGTGTGGACACATCTGTGTCCACAGCTGGACAAGAAATGACTAAATTCACCCATGTCATTATTTGTTTCTCCTGTGAGACACGTTGCATCTCAGTCCCCCCCACAGTGGGACGTAACACCCAAGGTTTGCTGTTTTCAAGGCAGTGCTGGGCGAGCGGGAGCTGAGGTGACGGTTTGGGTACAGGGAGAAACCTTAGTTGTGGGTCATGCTGCAGCCTCCAGCTCCCTCTTCTGAACGAGGTGGTTTTGAGGCAGTTCAGTAACCCACTAAAGAATGTGAGTTTTAGAGGGAGATTTTTGCCCCCTGTTGTGGCTTTGCCAGCTCTGTGCTGTTACTGTGAAAGATTTCCAGCTGGGAGTGACTAAAAATGTCTGCCTTTAAAGGGGGAAGATTGGAGGCTGGTTATGCTAGTGAGGAGGTGATTCTTTACTTGAAACCCACATCTAAGAGAAAGGAAAAAATGCTTAGGAATGTCCCTGATCCCAGCTTAATTGCTGGAGTGAACAAATAACCACTTTATTTATGAAATCCTAGAAAATAATGAGCAGTTCAGCATCGATCTCTCAGAGCAGGACTCATGCAAGCAGCTTTTTAATGTCTTTCTGTGATAGTTGAGAGCTCTGGTGGGCCAGAGAGGGGTGAGAGCTGATAATAGTTTGTGATACAGCTTTTGCTACTGCCTTTGGGATCAGCTGGGTTTAGATGGAAGCCCTGGAAGGAGGGGATACTGCTTCTTGATGAAGGCACCATCAGTGTGGAAATGTTTTCACTTGGGCTTGCAGGACAAGGTGAGTGAGCAGTGCCAGCTGGAAGCTGGGGGCGTGATCCTGATCCCTCTCCGATCCCCTCCTGGGTGCGGGGCCCCAGCCTGGGCTCTCCCAGGGGAAACAGGGGTGCTGCTGGTGGTGGGAGTTAGAATCATAGAATGTGCTGAGTTGGATGAGACCCATCAGGATCATCGAGTCCAACCCTTGGCCCTGCCCAGTGGTGCATATATAATTTAGGCCAAAGTTACAAGATGCTTGAGTTATAAGATAACCAATATAACCTGAATCATAACATTCTATACTAATATAACCTGAATTATAACTTCCTGTACAATGTAATGGCTATTATATAGTTAACTGGCTGCTTCACGCTGAATAGAAGAAAGGGAAAAAAACTTCACCAGGTGGATAGTTTTTAAAAATGGACAAGTGCTAATGAAAAAACTGGCAAAGGTGAAGCTAATTAGCCACAGAACAAAGACTCTAATCTGGTTAGAACTGGAATGACTAAGGAACAGCGAAACTGTGCATGCTCTAAAGACAAAGTTAAAAAGTTCAGGTGTGAGGAAGACCTCGAGCCTTCATCACATGGAGACCCTCAAGATCCCCGAATTGGGGAGGAACAAGCGCAGTGCAAAGAATTACCTACTAACCATGAGCTCATGTTTTGTAAATCAGTTCTGGCACGTATATGATGATGTAGTTGTGACATAGTAATACTTAGCATTATGTTCGGTATAAATAAACCTCAGCACTTGACAAAGGCAAGTGAGTAAGGTGGAAAAATCCCCCTCACTTCCAGCGCTGCAATGAACAAATATCTGCTCTATAGACACCAGTCTATGAGGTTTTATTTCTAGCCTATCTTTTGGGCATCACCAAGAACCCCAACAATCCCACCCTGTGCCTGAGAGCATTGAGAGTGGTGTGGCACGGACCTTCCTAGGCTGGGCTCGATGATCTCAGAGGTCTTTTCCGACCTCATTGATTCTGTGATGCTGAGCCCAGCTGCCCTGGCAGCAGTGCGCGGGGCCGGACAGGGCTGCAGGGTGGTGTCGCGGCGTTTTAGGCCTTTTCTGGCAACTTTTACTGCAAAACTACCACTTTTGGCTTGATGTTTCTCCCAGTCCCTGCTGTCCCGGTGGCTGTCCCTACGTCCCCGCCCTGTCTCTCGGCCGGTGCCGGTACAAGCGCGGTTCCCACGTGTGCGGTGTACCCAGGCGGGGGCCGAGGGGACCCACGTGGAGCCGCGGCGGTGGCGGCAGCGCATGCGCGGTGCGGCGGCGGCCGCTGTGACCGGGCTCACGTAGCGCGCGGGTGACCCCGCCCCTCGGGGCGTGGCCTAAGGGGGTGTGGCCAGGCCGCCTATAAGGGGCGCGGCGGGGCGGGCGCGCTCAGTTGGTGAAGCCCCCAGGCAGGACGCGGAGCTGTGGTGCCGACACTGCCCCGCCGCCCCCCGTGCTCTGGTGAGG
>VZRN01000794.1:2537776-2609582 GCA_013397935.1 Dasyornis broadbenti | reverse complement strand
GCGGCGAGGGGCCGGTGTCCCGGCGCTCCCGGCCGGTGTTCCCGGCCCTTACGTAACGGGAGCCGGCTGCCTCCGGAGGGGGGCGGGAGGGCGCCGCCGCGCCGGCTTCCCCGCGGCTGGCAGACTAAACACAGCCGCCGCCTCCTTCTTCTCCTCCCGCTCTGCCTCCTCCCGTTGCCTGCGCTGCAACTGAGAGTTGTCCCCCCAGCTGGTCTCGGTTCCCCTGCCCTCCGGTGGCGCAGGTGGGCTCCCGCCGCTGGTCCCGCCCCGTGGCCCCGCAGCTGGTGCCCCTTGTCCGGGAGCTGCGAGCGCATGGCTTCGTGCTGGGAGGGATGGAAACTTCCTTGGCGTGAGCACTGGTGGGCACACGCTGTGTGCAGGGATTGCACCTCCAGGAATGAGGCTCGTCTTGATTTCTCTCTCTGCTGCTTTGGGTTGGATTCGGCCAGCTGCTTCACGTGGAAATTTGCATCTACCTTTGCAGTAAGCTATGCCATTGAGTAGGTATTTTGGTGGGATCTAGCCTTACTAGCAGGAGAAACTCTAACCTGGAGCCGGGAACATGCTGGTGAATATAATAAAATAAAAACATTGTATGTACTTCTTAGAATAAATCTTCTAGTTTACCTGAAAAGCTGGGTGCTCCCAGAGGGAAAGATCCTTCGGTATTGCAGACAGAAGGGATTGCCCAGCATTCAGTTTCACTTTTTTTTCCCCTGCTGACCTCAGAAAGAGGAGAATGCAGAGTGCTGAAGCGTTCACCTACTTCTTAAAAGTAAAGGTTCAGCGCTCGAGGTTTTAGTGAATGAAAGGAGCCATTGGTTATAACGAGTAAATAAATGCAGCTTCCCACAGCGCCAGGGGCTGTTGGCTTGGGATGCAGACAGTGCTCTGCCAGGGGCGGAAAGTAAAGGTAATGAGTTCCCGGGTTGTCTGGGAAGCAGAGCCCTGCCTTTGAGGTCAAGGATGTTCTCTGTCCTGCTGCTCTACACCCGCTGCTACGCATGGACCACTGCTGGATGCATTTTAATGCCTTGAACCATTTGATTTGACCCGGAGTACTCTGTGCTGCTTCTGAAGTATGTGCTGACACAACCAGTACTGATTAACTTTCTTCCTCTTTGTTTTCTTCCCCAAGCCAGCTCTCTGACCTGTCGAGATTTCAGTGTTGTTCCATAACTAATAGCTTTGAAATCTAGCGTTTAAGGCTGTGATTTTGGAGCTTGCATGTAACATAGATTGGAAAGCTCCCAGTGCAGTTTGACAAACTGAAATGACAGGCAGTGAGTTACACTTTAGAAAGGAGTGAGGATAAGCAGAGGTTTATAGAAAGAAAACCCTGCCTCCGTGCTGAGGTTAATATAGATAAGGAAGCCTTTTTTCTTTAAAAGAATATACTCCTTGATGCATGTAACATGATCATTGGGAAACTGATCATTGGGATTGTCCTGCTTTCTTTATAATCACTCTTAATATCTGAAAACATTCTGTATATCTCTGTAGATGCCCTGCTAATCCTTGAGCAGAAGGATAGCCTTCTGCTTGTTGTGTCTAATAAGATAATTGTTCTATTCCATCCCCAGTGTACTTTGTCTTGGCTTGGGAAGTTAAAACAAGTGGGCTCTGAGGGCTGTGTCCATTCAGTCTTAGTCTGGAGGAAATCAAGGGAAAACTTGCTTCAGTTCCCTGAGTACAAATCTCTGTACAAATGTGACTGCTCTGTATTCAGTCATGGATGTTGTCTTCAACTTGGCAGTAAAGCAGGAAGAGGTTAGAGCACCCTATTTGTCTCTAAAATTGGTTCTCGCCTTTTATTATGTTATTACATTTTTTTATATATAAAAGATTATATTACAACTTTGTCATAAAAATAAGCCTAAAGCATGCCATGTTCTTTTGGTAGTAGCAATTGTAGAAAACCTTTCTTCTCTCACTGCTTGGATCTTAATTTTAAAATAGACTTTGAACATGCTAGAGGACTTGGGAACTGGGTTCTGGTGTTTCTGTCCTGTGAGACCTGTAAGAAATGATGACAGCTAAATGTTCTTAGTACTTATTTCGGGAAAGTTCTTTCCTTTTTAGTAGTATTTTTGGTCACATTGTGTCATGAGACTGTAACTTGGGTTGTCCTTGAGACAGGAGAGGGTTAGGGCAGAGAGCAGCTCTCACTTCTGGTTCCATCTTCTCCATTTTCCCCAAGCTCAGCTCAAGTCAACTGTTTAAAGATTTTTATTATTATTGTTTTACATACAGTGGGGTCCAGTAAGGATTGTGAGAATGGACCCATCTTCAAATCAAAACTTGAGGATCTTGGTGAATACAGTTTTGTCTCCTGGCCTTGCACAGACTGTCTTGAGCAGGCCAGTTACTTCTTGCCTAGATAAAGAAGCTGGTTTGGAATTAAGTTAAAGCTGTTCCATGTTGAGGTACTCTCTCAGTTTCCATATTTTTATCCTGTCTTTGGAATCCTGGTAGGCACCTGGGAACTTGGAGCTGGCGATGAGGAGACTTGTCTAATGAACATCTTCAGTCTTTGGTCACTGATTAGTGGGACCTTGATTGTGATGAGGTTATAACTCTGCAGTTTGTCTTTACTTGTCTGCTTGCATCTTCCTACTTGTAGAGCATAGCTGAACTCCGAAAAGTCCTCCGAAAAACCTCTCTAAGTTTCATTAGTTGAAATAGTGTTTGTTGTGTGTTCAGGGAATCCTGTGCTGCGCTTGGCAGTGCCATTCCTCTGCTAGCTGCTTTGCTTTACTTCTGTCTTTGTGTTTGTCTGCTCTTTGCTTTCCCCCCCCCGCACATGTTTTTCCGCTCTGCCACGTTTTGCTGTTTCAGAGCTTAGTAAGTGCACTTTTCCTGTGGAGGCAGGAAGCTCCTGTGTTGGAGCTGTCAGCTGAACTCCCACGTCTCTGTGTGGGCAATGATCCCCTCCTCCCTGGGATGCTCAATTGCCATCCTTTGTTGGGACACGGCTGAGGAGGAGAGCGAGACTGACAGCAATAATGGAGAGAGGATTTTCATCTTGTTTTACTTCATGTCACCGACAGGAAGAAATTAAAGCCTACTTATCTGGCAGCCTGTGAGTCCGAGAGATTTCCAGCATGTATATGAACTGAGCTGTGTTTTCTTTGATCCGGGAACCTGTGGCTGATCGCGCTGCAGTAGTTGGAAAGCTCTGCTCCTTAGCAACTGCTGTCAGGGCAGCGCCAGCTTGGCTGGCCCGGCCGCTGCCCCGGGCTCCCCGGCCAGCTCTGGATTCCGTCTGCGAGGGGAGGAATCCTGGGTGGCTGAAAGCTATTACAGGAGTCTGGGACCTTGCAAAATGACAGGAAATCTGGGAAAGGAAAGGAGAATCAAGCTGGAGCTGATCTCTGAACGTCATCAAGCTTAACTTAAGTTGGGTGAGCTTGGTTAGGCTGCGCATAGGCTCATCCCATTTCCTTTTGAAATTCTTCCAAGAATGGGAGATCCAGTTTTCCTGGGTAGCCTCTTCTAGTGCCTAAGTGCGAGAAACTTCATGTTTGTACCTCCTTAGAATCGCGTCTGCATTTTGTGGCTTGCCAGTCACTCCTGCTGTGTGCCTGTGGAGATGAGAAGGTGGGAATAGTGTTGCAACAGCGTTCAGGGAAGCCTGCTTTTGGAGCAGGCTGCAAAAGCAGCTGGAGAAGAGGGAAAACAAGATGAAACACTGTCACTGAAAGCAGTACATGGACAGGAAACAATTCTTTCTTCACCTTTTTGGTGATTTTGTTTGTTGGTTTTTCTTTGTGTTTCTAAAAAGTTTCATCTTAATTAATAGTAAGAAAGTAAACTTTCTGAAGCTTCTTTTGTGTTTCACTGGGCGCAGTAAACAAATAGCTCAGTGCATTCCCAGTACTGATAAAATTGGCAAATATTTATGGTGTAGTAAAGCTGTTTGTGCTTTGTCACTGATTCACAGATGTATTGGCTCGAGTGCTGAGTGAGCAGGAGGCACTTGGCTGTCTGCAGGGTGAAATAGGAATTGAGTGGTGCTTTCAGTAGGAATGCAGGTGCACATCACTGGGGTTTTATGAGGTATGTTTGAAATGGTCAGATGTAGCCTGTTGGCTGCCTGTGGAGGGGATGAGCCAGGAGGAGGAGGTGAGGAATGCTGCTGTGGACAGCAGGGCTGCTTTGGAGCATTGGTGAGGCTTAAGGGGGCAAAGGGAGGACTCCAGACTTCCCTATCCAAATTCTCGCTTCACAACTTGCTTTCTCCCTTTGAATGTGTCAGTCCTTCAGTTGTGGTCGTGCAGGTTTCAGCTGGTTTACAAGAGTTGGAGGCTGTGCTGCTTTTCTAGGCTGGTGTGAGTTTCCTGTTGTTCCTGTTGGTGCCAGTGGAACTGTGCTGGTCCTGTCCAAGAGGCAGTCCCCAGAGTAAATCCAAACCCCAGTGCCTCTCCCTCTGGAGTGCTGGAGGTGGAAAGGAGAGCAGGGAGCTGCCTCCTGACCCTCAGGAGCAAATATGAGGAGACATCCTGCACTCTGGAGTCAGGGGTTTGTTCCCTATTAATACCACCACATTTTGGTGGGATAGTTTTTATTTGAACCATTATAACTTTTGAACTTTCTTGACTGTTTTCACCTTCCCTATGTGAATGCCACACCTGGGTCTATGTTATTTGCTTGATAAAAATTATGTGACTTTCTTCCCTAAACAGGCCAAACCACGTTGTAGCTGAGCTTGTTGCTTTTTTTCTTTTTTCTTCATTAGTTGTGCTGTTGGAAGAGTTGTAAACCGATTTCTATTAGTAAATGCAGTGGAGTTAATTTTTCTGAGCAGATACAGTACGTGAGAGTTTAAGCTTTTTTGGGGGGGAAAAAAGTAAATGTTGTGAATTCCACGACAGCATAATTACTCCTAAAGTATGCAGGAGCCAGGCAATCCTGGGCTGCTAAAGGGATCAGGATCCTGAAAGGCTGAGAGCTTGGCAGCTGGCCCTGCAGAAAGCACTGCCTGTGAGCCTGCCATGGACGGATCCAGGGACAGAGCAGCCTTTTGTGTCAGGTGTGGAGCTTGGCTCCGTGGTGGCAGCAGCTGAGGAGCAGCAGCATGCACAGAACTCCCTCTCTGGACTGCTCGTGTAGGGTTTTCATTTAGACCCGTTCCACTGGCATCTTTCTGACTGAGAAAAGGAAAGTTTTTTTTCCATTGAGTGGATGAACTCGATAAATATGTATTGTAACTTGGTGTTACAGGCTTTTTTCAGTGTTTGATGTTTTTTTCAGTGCTTTTTGCAAAGCAGCTCCGTCTGCAGCATGACTTAGATGCCAGAAACAAGAGTTCTGGTGCAGACCCTGTCCCTGAGCAGTTCTTTCTTCTCTTGCCACACGAGGCAGGTATAAGAAAATCAGAAGGGACTCAGTCTGTGAGAGCTGCTCGAGCTGTTGGGGTTCTGCTGCCTCAAGCAGCAGTGGCAGCCCCAAGCTGCCTCTTCTGAAGGTGGATTCAGCTCTCTGGTGAGCAGGAATTTTTCACCTGTTTTGTGTTTCTCTCACAGGTGTGTGGTGAGGTGAGAGCTGCTGAGCAATGGCGTTTAAGAAGGTTTGGTGTGCCCTAGCCCTGGGATTTCTGCTGCCTTTCTCTTGTGCCCACACGGACTTCTTCACTTCCATTGGTGAGACCTGCTTTGGTGTAGCCAGAAGAGTTTTTTGACAGCTCTCAAAACTGATTCTGCAATGATGTGTTGATCATCCAAGGCCTTAATTGGTACAGGACTAAACCCACTGCCTAGTTCTGACTACATTATTGACTTTTCTCTTGAGGGAAACATGCTTTAAGAGTCAGTCCAGGGGTAGTCTAATGAGCTGGGCTAGGCTTTGTGGTTACTGTTTATTCTTTCAGGTATTGGGATTTAAACAGAATGTTGGTGTTGCACACATGTAGAAGGAAGTGGTGCAGCTGCCAAAGGTACATAATGACGCGGGGATGTCACCGTGGGGTTCTGGTGGTCTCGGGGTGGGCACTGTATTCCCCCCTTTGTGCTGAACCAGTTCAGCTCCCTGCTTGCAGGAGGTGAAGCAATTATTAATTAATAGCAGGGACCCCTTGAAGTCATGGATATAATCTTAAAAATAAAGCCCTGGATTAGTGTTGCGTATCAAACATGAAGGCTTTGTGTGTTTCTGTAGCTTTCTCTTTATTTGCTCTACATTATGTATGCTTGGATGAAAGATTACTCTGTGGCGAACTGCTTCCTTTTCCAAATGAATCCTAAATTAGTTCTAATAATAAATATGCAGTATTACATTAATTTCCATGGCAACAACCTTGGTCCAGCAGGAGATTTTGTCCTTCAAAAAAAATAAAAGGCCTTACTCAAATATTCCTTTAGGATTATTTAAGTAAATACAGAAGGACTTTTGGGGAAGGAAGAGTTGTAGAAGGGAAGACAGTAGAAAAGAGGAAGAACGCTTTTAATTGTCAGGGGTTTGTTTTCTCCTTGACTCACCAAGCTTTTTTTTTCCTAGGTCATATGACAGACTTAATTAATACAGAAAAAGATCTGGTAGTGTCACTCAAAGATTACATCAAGGCAGAGGAAAGCAAGCTGGAGCAGATCAAAAAGTAAGCAGTTGGCTTTGTAATGCTAATGGTTAATAATTTGAGTCCACCCTTATGCAAAAAGTGCTTCCTAAGGCTGATTAAATTTGTGGAATTTTTCCTCTGGAGCAAAGCTTAAAGCGGCAGGTTTTGCTGCGTGTTTGTTGTAAGTTGTTCTCTTTGAGCACTGCTTGGTGTGTAAGGGAGACCTGACCTTGTGAGGACCAGAGCCCAATATGTCAGATTTTATCACAGCTAGGAATTAGACACATTTTATCACTGAACGGGGTGGTTTCCTTGCTTTCAGAAATGTGTATAAATATGTCTTGAGGATGTTGAAACAGTGCTAGATGGAAGTATGGTTTTTATTGTAGCCTTTGTCTATTACTTTCTGGTGTTCCAGCATCCAGGAAGAAAGATACTTTTTTATATTTATCACTTAAAGTACAGAGCTGGAGTTGCTGACGGGTTTGGAACGTTACAAGTATATTCTTCACAGCTACAAATTCACATGGGAGCGTGCCAGTTGGGCATCCAAATGTGTGTAAATACAGCTTGTTGTAGAAGTGTTGCAGCTCTGTTTTTATTATATCATAGGCTCTTCCTGTCAGGTCAGAAAAGTTTAAATAACTGTCACAGAGAGATTAAAGAACCTGGAAAAAAATTGCCAGCATTGTTTGTTGGCATCTGAAGGCTATTTGGAGCTGCTGTTCACTGAAACTCAGTGAAAGCTGGTAAATCACCAAAATGCAGTGGATGGTTCAGGCCTCCTGTGGGGGCTTTTATCAGACACAAACTACCTGGAGGAAAGCCCAGCCCTGTGATTGAAACAATTTTCACAGTTGTTTCAGCCCCTCGTTAGGGCTGCCAGCCATGCAGTGGGAAATGCAGGGGAGGGTCTGGCGCTGTGCAATGGGAAGGCACAGTTTGAAGTCGGTTTCTTCGGTCTTTGGCTTGCTGTGAGCTGGAGCTGGTCCCCAGCAGCACCTGGAGCTCTCTGTTTTGGAGGGAGCCCCCTCACTCATGTGGCTGCTGGAAGAACCCACACAGGGACTGTTGGAGTGTAGGAAAACAATTCGGGACAGTGTGGGAAGAGCAAATGCAACCAGGGGCAGCTCTAACTGCTGTAAACACCTCCCTGTCTTGAGTAAAGCCTGCACATTTACTTCAGGCAAACCAGAGCCTGGAACAAGAGGAACTGCAACTTGTGGACAGAGTTCCTCCCAGGCTACAGACTGTGTGTTTGCTTTATTGTTGGAGTTTGGGATTCTCTGTGGGGTGTGGCTCTTTAACATCGATTTACCCTGATTGCAGGGTGTTTCTGCATGCCTTCGTGTTGTAGATCTGCTTGAGGTTTTTTTGGAAGCTGTGCTTGTTTTGGGACACTTGGGGTTGTGAATGACTTGTGGCACTTAGAGACGTTTGGGTTGGAGCTGCAGCACCAGAAACTGGATCTGGGCTCCTCATTTGGGAGAGTGAGAGCTCCATGCTTCCTGATCCAAGCTTTCAGCATGGAAAGGAGCTTTGTGGTGAGAGGCACGGGGCGTCTCACAGATCTACGAGTGTGTGTCTAAACCTAAAATACTTTGAGACAAGCATTGAACTGCCTTTTTGTAAGCCTTAAGGGGAAAAAAGGGGGCATTTAAAAGATTGAAAATGTGGGTAAAGCTTTGTTTTTGATTAGTCCTGCATGACAGCTCATAAATGAAGTGCTGGCACTGTGCTTTTGGGGCTTGTACGAAGGAGTTCCTTCAGCATGGTTCCAACAAAGACTGCAAGAGCAGCACAAGATTTGGGCTGCAGCTGAGGAAGAAGCTTTAATAAAAAAATAAAGTAGCCCTTTCTGTTCCTTTTAGAAGAGTTCTAAATATAGATGATGTAAAAGCTTGCCATTTCTGGTTTTTTATTGATGAAGGTACTTGAGTAGCTTGAAATCAGCTCTCTAGCACACCAACAGACTTCTGCAAGATTTTAATGAGTGTTTTCATTATAGATGGGCAGAGAAGTTGGATCAGCTGACCGATACTGCCACGAAAGACCCAGAGGGGTTTTTGGGCCATCCCGTGAACGCGTTCAAGCTGATGAAACGGCTCAACACAGAGTGGGGCGAGCTGGAGAGCCTGGTGCTGAAGGACATGTCAGATGGTGAGTGTGTGCCTGCAGCACAACCCAGCGTCACAGGCTGACTGCAGTTCTTGGCTGTTGCCTTTCACACCGTCAGGGGTTGAATTAGATTTGCAAATCTGCTTTTGAGGCTGAGCATTTGTGGAACTAATCCGAATTGCTGTAGTAGACACTTCATTGCTGCCTCGTTTGTCCAGCAAGAGTGGAAGCTCCTTTGCAAGGAGCAGAAAATGAAATAGTTGACAGTGAAAGACACTTAGCAAAAGGAAGCCAGGTTATATTTGACCTGTGAGACTGTCTCCACATCTTATTAATAATACCAGGTGGAGCTGTGTAGTAGGGAGTTATAAGAAAGCAGAACTTTCAAAAAGACCCAGGATTAGTGTCTGATAATGATTCAGCACATTCAACTTCCCTTTGCTGTGAGAGGCACTGAATATGCCAAATGAAAAGGCTCTGCACCTGCCAGCCAGAAATCTGTGCCAGTGTGTCTTAAACCCTTCTGAATGAGTGGGGTAAAAAAAGTTTCTTTTGGATTGTTCCTTTTCTTTCTTAAAAAAAAAAAACAAACCAAATGCAAACTGTGCAGTCTGTGCCATGAGTTCAGATTTGTGTGAAGGTGGATCTTGGCTTTCCCTGGAGCAGGGAGTTTATACATTTCCCAGGACAGAGCTGACCACGTGTTTCCCTGTCTTTCCCAGGCTTTATCTCCAACATGACAATCCAGAGGCAGTTCTTCCCGAATGATGAGGATCAGACTGGTGCAGCCAAGGCCCTTCTGCGGCTCCAGGACACCTACAACCTGGACACAGACACCCTCTCGAGAGGCAACCTGCCAGGTAAGAGCCATCCGTGCTTGTTATTTCTGTTTCCTAAATGTCCTGATTACAAATCATTTGCTCTGTCCGCTGTGTTTAACTGCTCAGCCTGAAGGTAATATTAGGAAAGGGTTTGAGCTGGCGAAAATTAATGAAAAAAGGGTGGTTTTGATTGAAATCTGCATCTTTCTTCTAGTTATGGTAAGATAATCTAGTGTTAATAGTTTTTGGTAAAAGTCAATAGCAATAAAATCTTGCCTAGGTGAGGGTTTTCCTTGTGTCGCACTGACAGATACTTGGTTTTATTGCACAACTCAATGCATTTTAACAAGTTCCTTTGAGATGAAACTTCAGGGGTTGTATAAACTGACGAGCAAAAGATGGTGCATACCCAGACTTGAGCCTCTGTGGCATTGCCTGAGCTGATCTTTAATAGGCTGCTCTGTGCAGGAGAAGACACAACTACTTTTTTTTGTCAGAAAACTTTCTCTGCTGAGTCTTCCTTGTTTCCTCTGTTCAAAAATAGTCCGGTGCCAGCTGGCAAAAAATCAGCTCTGTACAATCCATCTGTGTTTTTGCAAGTGCTCATTGTGGTCAGATGCCTAATAAAATTAAGGGTAATTGGCTTTATGTGTTATGATGTATAACCTTGCTTTTTGGGTTTGGTTCAAGCCCTTCTCAAGGACCTACAGATTCCTTCTCTTACAATAAGCAGCTCATTGCTGTTTTCTTCCAACAGCCCAAAAATACAACATGAGGTTTTGCTGCTTTTGAAGCAATGAGCTGTCCTCCAGACTGTGCAGTGAAGTGTAATGGCAGAAACTGGAAATTCTGGAGTATAAAAGAGAATAGGTTGGACTCTGGAGGGCTCCAGAGGGGATTATCCCATGTGGTTGGTTGTTTGTGCTCCTTTCCTTCCTTCCCAGGGAATTTCTTTTGGTCCAGAATCTCAACTACTGCCAAATCTTTGTGTCCCTTGAGAGTTTGCAGCTTCAGGCTCAGGAAACTGCAGTTGCTGCCCATCACAGGATGGAGCAAAAGGTGTTCAGTGAAAGGAGCAGGAATGAACAGCAGAACAGCTGCTGTGTTTGAGCACTGCAGAGCCGCTGTTAGAAATTCAGAATGGATTAAGATGTAATCAGGGAGATAATTTTAGCTGTAACACTGGCAGGTCCTGTTTCCTTTATACAAGATTAAATTTGGTTTTTCATAGGGCCTGTATTTCCAGAGGCAAAAATAGGAATCTGTAATTTACCTACTAGTGTTTTAATCTTTCAGAGGTCACTTAAAACGTTTCTAAAAATGACTGGCTTGAAAAAGTCCCAAGCAGCTGGGAATTTACTCCCTGATGTTTTCCTTTTCCTCCCCCACCAAGTTGTCACTGACAAGTTGTGGTTCAGTTACATTTTTAAAGTGATAATGTGATGTCCTTGAAAACAGTTCTGAAACTTTGTATTTGGCTTCTTTTTGCTCTTGCTCTAAGTGGTTGGGGTTTTGAGGAAGCAAGGTTTGTGAAATTTGATTTTTCGCTCGTGGTAGAGCCATTTAGCTGTTTGCTGGTATTCTGGCAACGGAAAACTGCATCTGAGTGCTTGTGTGCCAAGGATTTACAGGCTTTAGAGACTTGAACAAATAGCTACCGCAGAAGGGAGCTGTGGGAGAGCAGAAATAAAACCCTGCTGCGAGGAACGAGAAATAACTCGAATGTTTCTCTGAGGACTGGTCCAGAATCCTGTGTAAACTCCGTTTGTTTTGTTTTCCATACCCAGGTGTGAAGCACAAATCCTTTCTAACAGCTGAGGATTGCTTTGAGCTGGGGAAGATTGCCTACACGGAAGCTGACTACTACCACACGGAGCTGTGGATGGAGCAAGCCCTGAAGCAGCTGGATGAGGGGGAAGTGTCCTCTGCAGACAAAGTCTACATCCTGGACTACCTGAGCTACGCTGTGTATCAGCAGGGGGACCTGGGCAAGGCCATGGCGCTCACCAGGCGCCTCCTGGAGCTGGGTATGGGGACCCAGCTCTGTGGGGGTTTGTCCTGAGGGAGGGCAGGCTGGCCTGGGCTCTCACTTGTACATGCATTTTTAAAGTGAATTTGTACTTTTTTTAGATGGGGATGTGCTCCTTCATACTGGAGGATTTTCTGCCTCCTATTGGCTTCTATTCCCTTACCCATCTTAGTCACTGCTGCCCAAAATTTCCTTTCTCGCTTTGTTTTGCTTTCCTGGGTTGAGATTACTTCCTCTTAGGTAGCAGCAAAACCAAAATTTATTAATTTTCCATTAATTAAATGGAAACTAAATTGGTAATACTGAATTCTCTGCAGATGATTTGAATATAAATTCAGTATGCTGGAGATAAAAAGCTTGGGAAAACAAGAAATGTAGAACACAAGACAGTGCCATCAGAGTCTGTTTCATGAAAAATGAAAGTATTTATTCTGTAAATACTCCACCGATTGACTGTGTAAAGGATGCCCTGGGAAGATCAGAACTAACCCCAATATAGGAAGAGTTAATAAATGGCTACTGAGAGCCATTTAAAGAAGTGAAGCTAATTCTGTAAGATAAAAAGCTTTGTCACCAGAAATCTTAAATCCCACCAGGGAATTTTCAGGTTTGCAGCCAGTCATGCTGTCCCAGCTCTCTCCGTGTCCCATTCCCATGTCTCTCCCTCTCTAGTGAGAGAGGCTGGAATGGCCAAACCCTTTTCCTTAGTGCTGGGGACCCCCGTGTGCAGTGAGGGTTTGAGAAGCAGTCGTGTGCGTCTGTTTCCTTTTGCTTTCTGTAAATAACCATTTCTGGATGATTCCTCGCTGGAAACCTGCCAGCCATCCCCGTCTGTTTCTCTGTCAATAGATCCTGAACATCAAAGAGCAAACGGGAACATGAAATACTTTGAATACATCATGGCCAAAGAAAAAGAAGCAAACAAGTCCAGCACGGATTCAGAAGAGCAGCAGGAGAAGGAAACTGAGGTTAAGAAAAAGGATTACCTGCCTGAGAGAAGGAAGTACGAAATGCTGTGCCGTGGGGAGGGGCTCAAAATGGTAAAGTGGAGTAGACTGTTCTCAAATATTTGAAACAAAAATGTCAGGAATTTGTGTGTGGTGTGGAAGCGAGGAAGTTGTTAGAGCAGCTGGATGAGTGTGCAGAGTTGAGGAGCTTGTGTTGGATTTCTTCCCTGTTTCATTCTTGTCCAGTAGACAGAAAGTAACACTGCCCCAGGCACTGCTGGCTGTCTTGGATGTGCTCCATCGGTGTAATTAATTGAATAAGGATGCTGGAAGTCTGGAGTTACATACAGAATTAAGTAAGGGTGGTTTTTTTTTAGTGATAAAATTATTTTAGTAGTGCTGGTAAAGTAACGCTTGTTTCAGTATTCAGACTTCTCAAACTGAAAGCTTCTCTTTAACCTGTGATATAACAAGGTGGGGAGAGTGAACTGTGTTTGTGTGTCCAGGACATGTTCTACCCTTGGAGATATCAGTGTCCTGTGGGAGTTCTGACTGCCCCTTGCTCTGCCTCCCTTCCAGACTCCCCGGAGACAAAAGAGGCTCTTCTGCCGCTACTATGATGGGAACAGGAACCCCAGGTACATCCTGGGCCCTGTCAAGCAGGAGGATGAGTGGGACAAGCCCCGCATCGTTCGCTTCCTGGACATCATCTCCGACGAGGAGATCGAGACTGTGAAGGAGCTTGCCAAGCCCAGGGTAAATGCCTTACACTTCCTTGCCTTTGGAATCCTAAATTCCACGTGTACTTGACGTGAGTGTGTGTGGCTGTTTCCTCTGGAACGCAGGGTGTGTGCAGTGCACTCACACCTTGCTTTCCTCACCTGGCAGCTCTTGGTGACAGCCTTTAAAGGAGATTGAGAAAAGCTGGGAATTCTCTGTGATGACTGGAGCCAGGTCACAGCAGTGCAGGATTGTCAGGCTCTTCCAGCAAACACAGTTTCAGCTGGTTCAGATGAGGAGGAGAATGTTCTCCAACAGAAAACAAACATACTGCAGTGAGGGTGTTTAGGAGTATTCCTGACTTTTGTTTGGTTTTCTGGCTTTTGATTTTTTCCTCATTAAGTGTGGAAGGGAAAGGCAGCCATTGCTCTGGTCCAGGAACGCCACCTTATTGCACAGACAAGAAAGAATGGTTGTATTCTCGATTTTGGTGTAAAACTGACTTCTGTCTCCCAGGCTTGGAAGCTGCCTGCAGATGAAAGAGCGTTGAGGGTGGGATTTGAATCAGTGGTTTTTGCCTTCTGATTGACAGTGGTGGCTCATCAGCCCTGTTTCAGACACTGGATGCTAAGGTTTCTGAGTGAGGAATAATCCAGGGCAGCCCCACTGTCTGAGAAAATAGTGTCCAAGGCAAACAGCTAACTGATGGAGTTGCCTTCTGTATCCAGTTGGTGCAATTCTTCATCTACAAATGCACTTGGAAGATGTAGTTAGTTACATTAATTTATCTTTCCAAAAATTACCTGGGACTTCTAAAATAGGATTTGAACTCATAGAAATGTAGTTCTCCTGCTTTTTTCCATTGCTTTTGGCCTAAATGGCTTTTTGTCCAGAATGAGCTGAGCAGATGGAGATTAGGGGAATAAGAGCATTCGGTGCAGGAGAAACTGTTGGCTTGGCCTGCTGCAAGGTAGAGCAGCTGTACGTGGGCACCTGGGGGGTTGAGGCTGTCCTTGGTCGCTACAATCGGGAGCCTGAAGGAGATCTAAAAGTTTCCTGAAGCCTGATGTGTTGGACATTGGGAAGAATTTCTTCACTGAAAAGTTTGTCAGGCTGGCAGGGGCTGCCCAGGGGGGTTCGGAGTCCCCATCCCTGGAGGTGTCCAAGGAAGACCTGGATGTGGCACTCAGTGCTCTGGGCTGGGGCAAGGTTGGATTCAATGATCTTGGAGGTCTTTTCCAACCTCAGTGAATCTGTTCTGTGGTTTCTGAGGTAACATTCTGAACTGTAAGCATGAAGTACAAGTTTTTCCTTCATGTACCTGTGAGGCATCTCCTCCTGCTCCCCTGTCAGGCAGCTTTGCTGCAGGACTGAAAATCAGATCCCCGTTGTTGGTCTGTAGGTGTTAGAGCCCCTTTGCTCCTGCGTGCTGCCATTACACCTTTGGAATATGACCAAACCACTACTCTACAGAGTAGAAAACCTGTAAATGTGTGACTGTAAGCTCAGTACTTGCTGAGGTCGCTGTTTCCCTGGCAAACATTTGGCTCATGGCAAAGACTCGGAGACCTTTAACACAGGAGGAGCATCTGTATGCAGTTCTTGTTCCACATATTCCCTGTGGCTGAGGCCTTGCACGGCTCAGCAGCCAAAGGATTGTGTCTTAGAGACTGAAAGGTCATCTCCTCCTTCCTGATGCTCGGGATGCTGCCATCCTCTGGGAAGAGACAGCGCTGTCTGATCTGTGCCCAGCCTTCTGCTGTGCTGGCAGGATGAAGCCTCATTATTCAGCTCTGGAGTCTCACTGGAATTGTAGTTTGTGCCTTGTTTTTTTTATGTGTCTGCATGGGAGGAGAGGAGAGGCAGCATACTGGGAGCTCCCAGTATCCCTCTCTTGTCAGCAGGTGTGGAGAGGCCTTGATTTGTTTGGTTTATTTTAACAGTAGACCAATACTTGTGATTGTCTGGGACTTGGTGTGACACGGTGCCTGTTTCAAAATTTGGGCTCTGCACCTCGGCATTTCCAGTTATGAGTGATGGAGAATGTCTGGCAGTACATGAACCAGTTAAAGGATGCACATGAGGTTCTGAGTTGGATTATTGACACAGATGGGAAGGCACAATGTAAAGGGAGCACAGCAGAGGGAAAAGAAGGCCTTGAGCCAGGAGTTCCCATTCTGTGTAAACGTGACCATGGGTGAAGCAAGAGTTTGTGTGAGCACAAAGGAGTTCATTGCTGCTTTTGATACAGGAAGAACTGAAAAGGAAAGGTTTGTTCACCTTTGGCTCGTGGTGCTGCCTGGATTCAATTTACCTGTCAAAGCCCTGGTGCAGGGGCAGGACAGTGTAACAAAGCAGCAGCTGTACATGTGCCACACCACTGTGCTGCTCCCAGCAGCTGTTGCCGTACAAAAGAAATGAAAGCTGCTCTAGTTTGCTTTACTCAGACAACTGTCCATGCTACATGGAAACAGGACTTGTGGAAAACCTAAAAAAACAAACCCAAACAAGAAACCTTTCTTGTAGTAAAACTGGCGTCTCCCCCTCGTTGCCCATGGCCCTCCACCCCTCCATGGCAGACAGAGCACGGCAGCGGTGCCGGGGCGGTGGCGGCTCGGTGGCGTTGTCCCCCCTCTCCCCAGGCTTCTGAATGGTCGGATTGCTGGGATGCAGATTGTGCTTGTAATGCAACTTCTGATGGTTCGCTTCACAGCTGAGGCGAGCCACCATTTCAAACCCCATAACGGGAGCCTTGGAGACGGCACATTACAGAATTAGCAAAAGGTAAGAGAGCTCTATGCCAGAGGTTTTGGGCCTGTAATGAGTGTGTACATCCTGCTCATTATGGGGCAGCGAGAGGTGGGCTGAAGAGACAACTGTGTAGTCCACCATGTGATTCCATGAGATCTGTAACAGGCTGTTACTGCTGAGTTTCTCAGTCTTTTCCTTCAGCTGGAAGTTCTGGGGGCGTGTTTTGATTTGTTCTTTCCTTTTTGGTCGCTTTCTCAGTGTGTGTTTTTCAAGCAAGTCTCTACAGTCAGTGTGAGAAATACAAGATGCTACAAAACCTTCAGTAAAATCTGGTTTTCGGTTTTAATCTATATATTCCTTTTCCCTTGCTCTTCTCACCAACCAAGAATTGTCCTCCCTTTCTCTGGCAAATGTAGCAGGCCTTGAAGTGCCTTTATGGGTGTAAGAGATGCTTCAGGTCCTTGCTGTGCACACACACCTCCTTGTCCAAGATAATCCCACACTCCCAGCTGGGCTCCTTTACCTCCTGCCTGACACAAATCTGGCAGAACACAGGCTCGTTTCCACCGGGCTCCTGGTCCTTTTCAGCTTGTCTCTTAAGTACTACAAGTGCTGAATGTAGCCAGTTTTTTTCCAAAATTGGCTGGATCTGAAAGAAACCACCTGCCCCTGCCTGCCTTCCCCTGGTTTTAGCCATGGTAATTACAGATTGGCAGTACAGGCCATCAGCACTGAGCCAAAATTCTGGGAGGAGTTAAACTTCTGGGTGAGGAGGAATTGTCTGGGAAACTCAGCATCATAAATTACTTGCAGAAAGTCTTGATTTTAAACCAAAGAAAAGAAAAAGAAAAAATAAAGGGAGGAAAAAAGTGAAAGGACAATTAAACCAAATTATTCCAACCAATTTGTTGTGATTTGGACATGGCAGCTGCAGCTTGTGTTGCCCTTCCAACCATTGCTAATTTGCGAGCATGGCATCCGCACCAATCGGAACCCTTTCAAACACCTGGGGCTTGGCCAAAACGCAGCCTGCGAGGTGGGTAAGCCTTGTCCTTTCTCTTTTTGTAGCTGAGCCGTGCTACTGTTCATGACCCTGAGACTGGGAAACTGACCACAGCACATTACAGAGTCTCTAAGAGGTAAGGGGAAGGGATTCCTTGTCTGAGGAAGTGTGTCCCGGGCTGTGCTACTTCAGCGCTAAATGTGGGCAAGGATTTTGTGTAAACTTTCCTTATTCTCCAGCCTTTCTTTCCAAGAGAGTGGCCTTAAAGCAAGCTGAGCTGTCCTGTAACAAAGCACATGGTCTGCTGAAGTAGGGCTTGGTTGTCAGTGGTGGCATTCCAAGGTGTGGAAGTGCCCTCTGTGGCCGAGCATGGCTTGTGCGCTGTAACTAACCTACTAAACGTGGGCGTGGGGCTCTGCTGACACCCAGTGCAATGGGGCACCTGCCTGGCTCCCCCTGCTCCTAAACTTCAGTGTCCACTCTTGCTTAGAGCCAGGAGCTGCTGGGATTCCTGAGAGCACTGTGCATTAAAGCTAGCTGATTATTTTAAGGGATTTCCATGTTGAAATGATGGAATGGATTTGCTGCTTGAGTAGAAACCCAGTGTTCTTCCAGCTGCTTCGAACAAACCCCTGAACTTGGAATGCCCTGGAGCTGAAGGGCTTTTATTTAGCTATGAATTTCTTCAGAAAGGTAAAATTGCTTCCAAATGTGGGATGACAGGAAGGTCATTGACTCAGCAATGATAAGTCTTAGGAAAACTGGAAAACCACTGGAGCTTAGGTCCTTAAGGCCACTCTAGTGGCAAGCTGAAAACAATTTTATCCCTTGCATCTTTGCAGCATGTGGGTCTGTGTGCTCATTGGCACATGCAGGTGTAGTGGGAATCCTTTGGAAATTGCCTGGGAAGCTCTTACCTGTTTGCTTCTTTAAACTGCCCCTACAAAGGGACTTTAGGAACACTTGTCTTCCTGTTGGACATGTGTTGCATTTAAATTTTATTTCTTGTTTTTAGTGTTCAAGTCTGTCCATGTCTTACCTGCCTTGGTTATTTGTCACTGTGTATTTTAAAGGCTTCATTTATTCACTTGTGGGGTTTGCCCTCTGTGCCAGACAGCTCTGGGATATTTACTGAGGAAACTCCTCCATGCATTTCAACATCCCCTCATGTCAAACTTGATGTGCTAATGATAGGAATGGGAGAAGGTGACCAGATTACTGATGGAAATTGGGATGCATAATTGGTCCCTATTTAAACAAATGAGGCTTAGTGAAAGAACTTTTTATTTAGAGTTGTGATTTTTTTCATTAGTAGGAAGTGTTATTCCCTGAGGTATTGCAGATGCTACAGTCAGGAAAAAATAGTATGAGGCACCATCCAGCATTACAGGCCAATTAAAAACCTGGGATAGAGCCTGGGGAATGGGATCCTTAAATTCTTAATAAGGTTTGGTGCTCAAAAATGTGGCACTGTGGGACTTCCTTCCAATGTACCCAAGGAACTCTCAGAATTAAATCACATTTTACTGAGCTAAATTTTTTAAAATCAGTATCTCACTGGAAACTGGAATTAAAATTGTAGAGAAACATGCAAGAATCTGGGGAAGCCAGTTTTTTGAGGGGAGGAACAGTTTTGAGGATAGAGAAGGGACTGCCCTTCTGCCTTTGCTATCTTCCATGTGCAGATTTGCAGGATGGGTATGAACTTTCCAAGAGACCTTGACACCTAAATGTAGAGTAGGAGGCAGAAGCCACCCCCACCAGCCCGATTTAGAGGGCCTGTGCTGTCCCTGCTGCTCTCCTGCACTGCCAGAAACATCTTTTCCTTGGAGCTGCTCGAGCCGGTTCGGATTCTGGATGAATCATTGCTCCTGAAAACCTAGAAAATGCTGGCTTTATTTTTTTAATAGATGACTGCTTTCCCCCTCCAAACATTCCTTCCTAGCACATGCCCTCCTAAATTACAGCATTCCTGTCTCTGAGAGAGCTACTGTTCCCTCGGTGGGACGTGGCAGCTCTGTGAAGGGGGCACCTTGCCAGCACCGCCGAGCTGTGTGCGCAGCACCAGGATAAACCCACCCACTCACACACTGCTTTTAAATAAGATAAAAACTGCCTTTTTCTCCCCTTCTCTCCTCCCAGCAGGCAGCCAGGGCTTGTAGCACGCACTGTTCAAAGTTTTCACTTCAGAAATACCAGGCTGGGCTTTTGCTTGCTCCCTGTTGTGTCTCTACTGGTACTTTTTTGCACGCTGAGTGTGGTTTAGAAGGCTTTTAAACATAAATGCTGCTATTTTGTGGCCAGTGACTTACAGAAGTAGTTGTGATGTGATGTCTGCTCCAAGACTGAGCAGTGCAGCTGAGGAGATGAGATTTTGGGGGCATGTGCCCTTGTGTGTTCAGTAGCTCCAGAGAATTGTCTGTTCCTTAATGTACTGCTTAGTCTACAGTTATTTCTGTATAGAAGCATTGTGCCAGCAAAAATCTCTATGGTGCCTTATGCAGAATTTAATCAGGAGGAATATGGGACATTTTTGTGGCTGCCCCTGGATCCCTGGAAGTGTCCAAGGCCAGGCTTGACAGGGCTTGGAGCAGCATGGGATCGTGGAAGGTGTCCCTGCCTGTGGCAGGGGGGGAATGGGATGAGCTTTTAAGGTCCCTTCTAACCAAGCCATTTTTTGGTTCCATGAGTCAATGTGATTACTCCTGTCTGTTTGTAATGCATATAAAAGTTGTTACAAGCCCCTCTAGTGTGAATTCAGCATGTTAATGGAAGGATTCCATTTTTATAACCTACTGACTTTGTTCAGGGATGGTTTTTTACTCAGCCAAGTGGGTCAGCAAAACACCAAACTTGTGTGGTCAGGGAATTGTGGGGGATTGTGTGGTGGTTGTTAAGGACATACCAAATCTGCCTGTAAGTAAATCAGTGGTATCTTGAATTGCCCTGTCTGTGGAATCACCCTGTCTGTGGCTTCCCAGGAACTGTCCCTTTTTGCTAGGAATTTTTCTGCCCATTGTGGACTCAGAGGTGGCAGCTGGGTCAAAAATCTGACAGGATGCAGTGAACTTGTCAAAGTTGAGTGTCTCATCTGACAGATGTTCATGGAAGGGCAGAGCTGTGTGCAACTGCTGACTCAGGCTGAACCTGGAAGTGTGTAAATACTAAAACAAGTTGCTGAGCATCTTTAAGGCTGTAAATGCAGTATTTCCTGCACTACTGGTGAGGGGATTCTCTTCCTCTTTTTTTTTTTAATAGGTAAGGGCAGGAAAAAAACCCAACTTTGTGTGAAGAAATTGTTTTGAATGAGGCAGAGACTTTTATCAGCAAGAGGCCAAGCTGAGACAGCACTAGAGGCAGGAATGTGGGACAGGTGGGAATATTCTGTGACCAGGCAAAGCTATGGATGCAGGTTTCACGTCAGGGTTAAATCTCCCTGTAACTCTGCAGCACTCCAGGCCTCCCTGTGGTTTTGCTCAGCACCCAGCAGACAGGCTGGCACTTGGAATGTGGTTTCAGTTCCCTGTTCCTTCACTTTTCATAGACTTTCTTTGTATGCTCAGGCAATTAATTTTATTTTTAAGATACATAAAGTATTTCCTCTCCTGAAAGGCTGCGCAGTATTCTCCCTGGTGAAGCATTCATTGCCACTCTAAATAACCAACAGAGCAAGAATGCTTGGGTTTTTCTTTCTTTGGGTTGTTCTCTTTGTTTTGTTTTTTTTCCTTCAAGCCTTTATTAACAGACTGGACAGAGGCAGAGAGAGCCTACACTGAAGCTGCTGGGTGTGTTGGGGCTTTTCTTGTGCCTTAAATGTGAGGTTAGGGCTGCTTGTGAGCATTACCTGGTCACCATGGCTGCATAGCACAGCTTCATTTTGGGGTTTTTATTTGGTAAATGCTTCATATCCACGTCTTTGCATTCTTCTGCCTCCAGAAATCAAAGCAGATTGTGTTGTAACACCTCTTTGTACTAACAGTGTTCAGCAGTGGATGTGTTTGTGCATGTCTGTCTTGAGAAATCTGATTTCTTTTGCAGTTCATTTGTCATTTTTAAAAAACGCTCGTAGAGATTCTGTAACCTGTGTCAGTGCCTTGTGTCATGTGTCATGCTACTCTTCCTCCCAGGCAAAGGATTTTGGGATTTGTTTTTTACTTAAATACAAATTAAAGAAAAACTTAATTTAATGACGCTTGAATTGAGCAAAAATACATTGATGCTGCTACTGATGGTTTCCAGTTGGATTACGGACACAGGGATTTCTGTCCAGCAGGAAGCACTGCTGAGCCCAAAAGCTGAGTCAGCTACTAGGAAAAAAAAAGGTAGAAATAGCTGTCTTCATTTTCCTGCCAAAAAAAGAAGTGAAAAATGAGCCCCAAATCATCAATATTATCACCCATGTTAGTGCAGAGGGCTGCCAGGATAAAATGAAGGTGCAGTGGCTGGCATGGGATGAGTAGAGCAGCAACCAGGCAGCAGGTGAGCAGATGTTGAAAAATAAAAGGAAAAATGCAGTATTTTTAGCTGAAAAACTCTAATGCACAGTAGGAGGCAAATATTTTGAAAGATGCCTTCGGAACTGTGAGGTTGACCTTCTACATTTATATTTAAAACAAACAAACAAAAAGCGTTACTTTGGGGTTTTTTCCTCCTTAAAAATCATTGTGTACCTGAAGCATGTGCTAAATACCAGATTTGTAATAGGCTGTTCTGGTAGAAATTGTTCAATTTAATGCATTATTTAATGGTTTTCAGAATGATTTTTTTTTTTGTAGCATTGCAGGGATAAATGATGACAAAGGGCAGCTCCCAGAGTGCTGGCCTGGAAGTGTGTGACATTTAGGGGAGCTGGGTTACGGCTGCCCAGACAAATAAAGTAACTCACCTGTTCCTTTCCCAAATCTTGCTTCAAAATGCATCACCTGTGGGGAGTGGGTAAGAGCAAATCTCTGTGTGTCTGGTTTAGAAAACAGCTTGAAGCAGATTTATTTCACTGTTTGGAACATTTCCTTCAGTCCAGTGTGAGATTTCAGGCCCTTGGTTATAGAGCTCCCTTAAATCACTGCTGGAACTGGTCTTCCTAAAAAAAAACATGTTCATTAAATTCAGGGCTTTGTAAAACCTTTGAAACACTTCTCTGAATTCTTGAAAAGTCCTAAACCTAAACTCAGTTTCTCAGCAATTCCAAGCGCTGGTGCCTGTTGCTGTCACATGTCACTAATTGTCCCCCCTTCAGCGCGTGGCTGTCAGGGTACGAGAGCCCAGTGGTGTCCCGGATTAACACCAGGATCCAGGACCTGACAGGGCTGGATGTCTCCACAGCAGAGGAGCTGCAGGTAAGAGGCAGGAGGGGTTTGGTGCTGGATGTCTGTCAGCATTTCAGCATCTCATTGGGGATGATATATGGTTTGTGCTCACTCAGGTGGGGTGGCCACAAAAACTCATTTATTTATGGAGGGGAAGAAACAAAGGTGTCTTTGCAGAGCAGCTCTTCAGTGGGAAATGGCTTTTGGGGGCTGAAAGGAAACAGTGAGAACTGAAACCCTGGCTGTGTAATTCCTTTTTATTTAGACAAATAAACTGAGTTTCATGGCTGCAGGGTCAAACATTGCTGCTGTTGGAGACAGTTAAAAGTTTAGCTTGACTTGTACTCAGGCAAGGCCACCAGTGTGCCTGGTATCCCTGGGCTGTGGGAAACACTGGCTCTATGTGTAACTTGAGTAAATTGTAATTTAGAAGTGCTTTTGTTTATGTGCTTGAGGCCTTTCAATGAGCAGCTGCTTCCCTGACTGAGCAGAGTGTGAGTACCTAGAAAGCAGGACACCCAGAAAGCGGTTCTGCAACCTGCTGTCCTCCTTGCTACTCTGTCAAGATTCCTGGTGATAAAATAGCCAAGGATCTGATGAAAAATGGAGGGGTTTTTTTAATAACCAATTGGCAAGAAGGACAGGGAATCCTCTTTATTGACACAGTCAAATTTAGGTCAAAAAGTGGTTTAAATTTGATGATGTAAAAAGCACCATGACATGTTTTGAAGAGAACAGAGGCTGAAAAGTTTTCTGTAGAAGAAAAATGCTTTTCTGCCCTGGGAAGTACCAGATTCCTTACCTGGAGCTGCTGCATCCTGCAGTGCCAGTCTTGGATGTGCTCCTGTAGCTGACAGAGGCTTGACATTTCCTGGGGCTTGGTGTTTAAACTTCATCTGTGCAAAGGTTGTAGCTGACAGTCAAACTCTTGCCTGGATAAATACGGATTTACTAGATCCTTTGCTTCTCCTTCCACTGTAGGTAGCCAACTACGGCGTAGGAGGCCAGTATGAGCCTCATTTTGATTTTGGAAGGGTAAGTCCTGTTTTGTCTTCGCCTCTTTCTTCTTCACAAGCGCTGTGTTTCTCTTTTTCAGGTGGCAAATTATGGAGTGGGAGGACAGTATGAGCCCCACTTTGACTTTGCACGGGCAAGTAAAGAGCTGGAGGAGAGACAGACCTGGTGAAGCCTGAGCCTCTGGGCTGGGGCACACTCTGTTCTTCCATGTGTATCAAATTTTGTAGCTCTTCCACTTTCCTAATCCATGTCCGTGGAGAAAGCCCTCTAAACCACCAGCTGAACCTGTGGAGGTTATTACCTATAAGCTGAGTGCCAGCAGACTCCTGAAAACTGGAACAAGTCTGACCTCACCACCCTTAATGTATTGGATTTAAATTCCCCACCTGTTTCTATTCCTGCTGAAATTGCAGACTGCTAGAATTCAGTTGGTTATTTACAGGGCATAATTCTGTGTGGTTTAACCCCTTAACCCTTAACCTTAATGCTGCCAGTCCCAACCACCAGCTCTGAATCAGGATCTCTGCTCTGTAAGCACATGCTCCAAGGCATGGCAACTGATTAACAGGTTTTGTTTGGAAACACTGGGGTTGCTTTCCTGGAGTAACAATTGCTGGAATTTCTGTGCACAGAAATCGTGGTCACAGGGGGTGGGCTTTAGAAACAGAGGTGTGATACAAATTGGTATCAAAACTCATCAAAATGGGGCTCATTCTTGTAAATCAAGTGCTAAATGCCTCTTAGTTGCCTGGTTTGTCACTGGGGCTTCCTCCCTGCTTCCCAGCTGGAACCCAGAGTGGAGCATAGCAGGGAGGTGTTCCAGCTGACCCTGGGACCAAGAGCTGCCCTGGCTGCTGCCAAGGACAAAGGGGATGAGCGTAATTAAATAATTCAGTTTGCTGTGAGGAGGATTTATAGACTCAGCCTCAGACAGCACAGTTGTTCTTACCCATTAGAAATCTGGGCTTAATGCCCTCCCTCTCCTACAGAATTTCAAAGTGCCTGGTTTACTTAAATTAAATAGATTCACTCCTCTTGCATTCTTTCCTCCTTCCAAATCGAGGGGTTGGATTAATTCTTCTGCATGAGTCTGTCGTGTGCTGCTGGCTCAGCAGCTGCGTGTCATTGGCTGCTCTCAGCAACCAAAAAGAAATGCTGATGGAATCTGCCTGCTTTTGTTCACAGAAAGATGAGCCAGATGCTTTTAAGGAATTGGGAACAGGCAACAGAATTGCTACTTGGTTGTTTTATGTAAGTGATACATTTCTGCCATCTGTCACTTCATATTCTGTACCACTGAAAGGTTTAATTTTACCTTTTTAATCTGTTTTTTACCGAAGGGACTTGCATGGGAAGCAGCCACTAACTTTGTGGTAATACATATGGGGTGTCTTCTTACCCAGACTTCGTGGTTCTTCTGTGTGTCCTAAGGAGGATTTTTTTCCTCCAAATTTGAGCATTAACTTAAATTATTTGCCTGCCTGTTTATTTTTGTATCTGCATCACTATTTACAGCATGTTCACTGCCTTAACACTTGAGTGGGAGGGATAAGAGGCTGGGACTGCACTGGGAGCAGAGTGGGTTTGACCTTTTAAAGGGATTTAAGTCGAAATTAAACTTCAGTTTTACTAAAATGAGAGATTTGCTCACCCTTCACTCACCTGTGCTTCCCCACCTGTTCAGATGAGCGATGTGTCAGCAGGGGGAGCCACGGTCTTCCCTGAAGTGGGAGCCAGTGTTTGGCCAAGAAAGGTGAGTGGGATTTATCCAGCAGATAAAAACACTCCTCCACCTACTCAAACATAACAGGCCAAAAAGAGCTTTCAAATGGACCTTTAAAATAAAGAAAATCACAGCATTTGCTTGTGGCAGCACAGAGGTGTTTACAATTAAGTGCAGCAACTGGAGTTGTGCTGCTGATTCCAAAGGTCCCAACATTCCATGTGTTGAGCTGGAGTTCTGTTTTGGACTTCACTGCTTCTAATGCAGAGATTGCAAAACATTAAATCAACCTACTGATTTGAGCATTTTCAAGAAGTGTTTTTCAGTCTTGAGGTGTCTGTAGGGAATTCTTCCTGGAAGGGTGTGTTCCTGTTAGGTTTTTCCCCCTTAAATAACATTTATCATTGCTGGCCTGCTGCTCATCTTCAGTAAATAATCTTGGCTTTCTTAAACTGATCAGGAGTTAAATGAAACTGGCTTAGGATTTTAAAAGAAATTAAGAGCCAAGTATATAGACATGCAGTAAGTCAAAGGAGACTCATTCTTAAGGAAGCAAATATTAGAATATGGAAAAGAGCCTTCAGTTTAAAAGGAGACTCTGAAACACCAAGGCACCTACCTTTGCCCTATCCTTCAGAAAGCTGGTGTTTTGAAAGTGTGTATTGTGCAGAGCAAAGGGCTGAGTGTCCTCTGCCATTCCAGGGAACAGCTGTGTTCTGGTACAATCTCTTCCCGAGCGGAGAAGGCGATTACAGCACGCGGCACGCGGCCTGCCCAGTGCTAGTGGGAAATAAATGGGGTGAGTACCTGCCTCTGCCTTGAGGCTGGGCTGGGGGCTTGGCTTTCTTTTTCCTCTGGACTTCAGAAATTAAGTTCTTTGTAAAGAAATCTATTGAATTTATCTACCTCATATCTCTCTATGTGTTACATATATTCTATATAGTAGTGTATTTCATTACATGTATAAAGTAAATGTGATACTGTATCTACTTTAAGAGTATTTTTGTAGCTTTGCAGCCATACTGGAAGGGTTTTTTTTTTTTTGTTGGTTGAGTTGGTTTGTTGTTGGGTTTTTTTATTAGACCAACTTCACCCATCTGTGCACAGCAGTGGGGTTGGAATGAGAGAAACTTTTAAGGCCCCTTCCAACCCAAACCATTCTGTGATTCTGTGGTTAAAACCCTTCAGAAAATAAGGATAATCCCTGTGCTTAACCAAAAGCTGGCCTAGAGCACCTTTAGGTTCAGCAGGAGCTGGCCAAGTGCAGTGATGCAGTGCCTTTGTGTCTTTGCAGTATCCAACAAATGGCTCCACGAGAGGGGACAGGAATTCCGCCGGCCGTGCACGTTATCAGAGCTGGACTGATGCAGCCTCGCCTCCTGTACTCAGAGTGTGTCACAGGCACACACCTGACAGTTTACAACTGACTAACAAACACTCCACTACAGGTTCAGTCCCCGCCTCGCCCGTGTTTCAGCTGTGGACAGGACAAACGTGCTTTTAGTTCCCTCCAAATCCCCCCAAGGTTTTGCCAACAGAAAATATTGAGGTTGACGAGTGTTACTGGAAAGATAAAAAAAAAAAAGGACAAAATACAGATGAGGGCCACAACTTACAGTGGTGTTGTGTGTGGTGTTCCTGTCACCATCATCCCTCTGTCAGTGTGGGCAGCCAGGGGGTGTCCGGAGTCCTCCTGATACCTGCCAGGCTCAGGGCAGGATGATTCCCTGGGAGGGCTCCCTTCTAAGGAATGCTGAATTAAACTCATTCCTATTCCTCAGTTCCCAGACACTCAAATCCTTGTTTTCCTAGAGTGCCTGACCACTGCAGGCCTGCTTTGTCTCTCTCTGGAAAATAGGTTATTACCATGTTTTAGCCTGGTTTTCCACTTCCACAAAAGCCCTGCTTTTTAAACTTGTCTTCCTTCTCAGCCTTTGTGGAAATTTTGGCTTGACCACATGAGCCAGCAGTTCCACAGGCAGAGCCAGGCTGCTTCCACAGTGTCAGAACAGCCACAGCCCATTTTCCCCCCACTTCTGCAGTGTTTGTCCACCCCAACAAATGCTGCTTTTGTTCTGTCCTGGCAGCCAGCTCTTCCCTCTGCTCCTCAGGCAGCGGGGACAGGGATGTTCCCATCTTCATTAATCAAAATTGTCGTGCCTTAGGACACTGGAATTTCAAATTGGTTCTGAGACTTCAGGTGGTGAGGTAACACAAGTCCTCACAGAACATTCCCCACCCTCATCCTCCTCCCAACTCCTGAGGTTTCAGGAGAAACTCTGATCCTGTTTATAGTCCTGAACCTTTTTTAGATGCAGGCTCACTTTCCTGAACCCTTTCCCTTCCACAGGAGGATTTTTAGTAAAATATTCAAATATCTCACTAGCATGAGGACAAAAACCAAAGGGAGCTGCACCTGCCTCAACCTAAACAGTCCAATTTTCTGGATGATGATGATTTTACTGATTTAGGGGTCAAGCCTGAAGTCTTTACCAAGGGAAAAATTCCAATTTTGGTTAATTGGATTTTCTGCCTCAATAAAATCTTGACAGTTGAGCCAAAATGTAGACAAAACCAATTGTTAAACGTGCTAGAAATACCTCTGGAATACTGGGAATGCAGTTTAAGGTACTATAGTTGGATGAACTGCATACTTACAGAAGACACTTTAAAAAGTCTTTGCTGGAAAATAGATTGTTAAATTTCTACTGAGCCTGGTAGCAATGGGACCCACAGAACTGTCCATCCTTAGCCCTACACCTTCCTGAATTTTGCCTGGCTTTTGGCAGCTGGAAAACAAGGTCCATGCATAACTTGAGAAACACAACGTCTGCACAGTCCCTCCTCACATCTGTACTGCTCCTTTACTGCGAGCAGGAGCTGATCGAAATAAATTCACCCCAGAACTGGCTTAGCAGAGCTGATCTGTGAGCACTAAATTGTAATAATTAGAAAAAACCCAAACCCATAGCATTTCTGCCTACCTGAGTTTTCTCCCTTTTTCATCCGTCTCTGTTCCTATCTATGCTTTTCTCTTTTCTCTTTTCCATCTCTTTTAGTTTCTTAAGCTCCAGAAAGGTAGCCATGGCTGCAGCTAACTCCCACCACTTCCATGCAAGTAAAAGGATCTGATTAACAGTGTGGTGTTGGGAATCTTGCCTTTGGGGCATCCATAAATGCTTATAGAGAAGCCGATCCTACCTAGCAGAGAAGCACAAAACAAAATCCCTGTATTGCCACCATGAACAGGTGTGGAAAACACCTGGATTTGTTCTTACTGTCAATTCTCTGTTCAACAATCCTCAAAGGATGAAAAAAAAGCTGGAGTTGGGGAATTCTGCCCAGCAGTTTCCTCCCTCACCTCCATACCAGGGAGTGCTTCCAGTGTTAAACAGCATCTGTTTCAGGCATTGCTTGGTGAGTACAAATGTTCTGGTGCACAACTTTTTAAAGCAGTCAACCACTCACAGATAATTCTTCAGGAAAGAATTTTCTACTTTTGACAGTAGAAAATTTCACTTGGTTAAAGGGAGGGAAAAAAAAAATCCTTCCAAATTAAACCTTGAGTCTGCTGAGGCACATCAGGAATGTTCCAGATTATGTCAAAAAGGTCAGCTTAGATTTTTAAACTGCAGACGGTCCCTATTTCCTCTCCCTCCACTGCAATGGTGTCCATGCATCCAACGCTGACTGTGTAAGGAATTACACTGGTGCTGCTGCTTCTGCCTTACCCCATCATTTCTCAAAGGGCTTTTGGATCCCCAGCGTGGCTCCTGTGTGAATCTAGTTTTGTATTAAACATGATTGAAAACTGTCTGGGCTCAAAGTGACTGACAACTGAGAAACTGCCTTACTGTTACATTTTTTGTAATAAAATTTTTAATGTTAAAAAAAAAACGTGAACAGGCTTAAAATAAAAGCCACTGCCATTAGCAGTGCCAAATCCTCCACATCCAGCTCTCCTCGTATGTGGCTGCTGTAAATCCGATTGCACAGAGTTTTATCAACATTTGTGGAAGCCAAGCTCCTCTGTTTCCCTTCACCATCTCGGTGATGCAAGAGCTGCTCCTACCCCAAATTCCTGTTCACCACTGAACTTTGTGTCTCCACTGGGAACACACGGCACAAAACGACTGCAAGAGGAGAGAGCAGATAATGCTGGGCTGAAAGCAGGGTCCCTTTTCCAGGGGTGACAGATCTGTTTCCTGAAGCCAGAAGGTCAGACAACCACCTATCCTGGAATGGTTCTAGGGAGGGGAAGAAAGCACCCAAGACCACAACACAGTTCAATACAATAAACTCACATGCAGGAAGATCAGGCTGGCCTCTTCCATAAGCAGAACCTCTGGGGTTTGTACACCACAGCCATTCCTGAGCTCCACCCTGCAGAGCAGTGGAGCTCGTGCTTAGTTTTGGTCATCAGGAACCTGCAAAAAGCACAGCAGGGGCTGGTGAGAGGCCTTGCTCCTTTTGCCTGATGGAGCACTGGCCTTGCAGGTAGGGATCTGCCCCTGGATATGACTAATGTGCTCACACATTTGGAAGTAAGCCCAAAGTACACCAGCATTGTTTTATTTTGGAAAGGTGACTGAGTTCCATCCCCAGCCACTCTGTGCTACTGTGCAGCTGCCCTGCCCCTGCCAAGACAGGCCCTGGAGGAAAGGAAGGGCTCTGGATCAGCCCTGTCCTACCCCACCAGTGACTTCCCACCATCCTACCTGGGTCCCTGAGGCTCTTCTGGCACACCTGTACCTAAAGCATGACCATGGGGGATCAGCACCATGGGAGGAACGCAGCAAGGGTAAGGACCACAGCAGCTGCAGCTGAAAAGGCAGAAGAGGGTCAGGGATAGGGAAAAGGCCTGTGAATGCCACAGGGCAGGATAAGATGAGAAAGGAAAGGGTCTAAAGATCATTGAATCCCAGAATGGTTTGGGTTGGAAGGGACCTTGGCAATCCAATCCCACCACCTTCCATTATCCCAGGTTGCTCCAAGCCCCATCCTGCCTGGCTTTGGACAATTCCAGAGATCCAGGGGCAGCCACAGCTTCTCTGGGCAACCTGTGCCAGGGCTGCACCACCCTTACAGTGTAGAATTTCTCCCCAATACCCCATCTAACCCTACCCTCTGGCAGTTTGAAGCCCTTCTCCCTTGTCCTGTCACTCCAGGCCCTTGTCCAAAGTCCCTGTCCAGTTCTCTTGGAGTCCCTTTTACACACTGGAAGGGAGTCCCAAGTTCTCTGCAGAGTTTTCTCTTTTCTAGGCTGAACAATCCCAACTCTCCCAGCATTACCTCCCAGCAGAGCTGCTCCATCCCTCTGATCATCCTGGTGTCACCTCTAGCCTTATTCTAGCAGCTCCAAGTCCTCCCTGTGCTAGACTCCAGGGCTGGAGGCAGCTCTGCATGTGGGGTCTCACCTGAGCAGGGCAGAGGGGCAGAATCACCTCCTACAGATGGGGAAAAAGCAGCACAAAGCTGGAGGGACCTGTGCAGGGACTCGCGGAGAGACTGGACCTGCCCACACACTTGAGNACTCTGACCCGGCTCAGAGAGACTCGGGTATTTTATCATCGATCCGCAGTCCTCATTCCCATAATCAGTGACTCATCTGGCTCCTACACTGGGCTTGGAAGCAGCCATGGGTCACCCACTAACCTGAACCACCAGCTGCCTCTTCCCCCTGCAGAAACAGCGACCAGCGACTCCCTGAGCCAGCCAAACCTGGTGGAAAAGGAGCTCCGTCCCTCAATCCCACCTCCCCAGCAGAACACCACGGGAAGGATACTGGCACAGCCACAACCTATGGAGTGTGCTCGGAAGGAGGAATGCACCACAGGAGCTGGAGCTTGGCTCCTGATGTGGAGCCGAGAGGGTTTTCTCAGCTCCATCTGGGACGGGGCTCATTCCCACAGGCGTGGGGGATGCAGGAGCACACGCGCCCGGCGGCAGGACAGGACAGGGCGGGTGTAGCCACCCTTCCCTCCCAATCCAGGAGCGCTGCCAACAGCCTGACAGTGTCCCTGGGAATGTGTGACTCACCACGGCCCGGGGCTGCTCTATATTTAAGCATTACAGAGGCAGAAATGAATGCACGGAGTCAGGAGCTGCCTATCCCGAGGGTCAGGAGCAGGTTCAGAAACCAGTTGTCAGAGTTCACCGTTGTGGCAAAAAGCATCTGCATCCCTTACATCTTCAGAGAGAGAAAAGCTGGTCCAGGGAAGGGGTATTTGTAACTGCAGTGGGTCAAAGCAAGGCCAGGCCAAACCTGCAGGGTCCCACCGTGCACATCCACAGTCGGGAAGCTCCTCGCTGCTGCAGCTGCTGAGCCACTCCCTGAGGGAACTGTGGAGGTTACTTTTACCCAATCCTACATTTTCCCTGGTCTTCAGATCTTGAAGTCTGGGTGCAAGCAAGCTATTTGCAGCTGGACCCAAAAACCTCTCAGGAGACTGGTGTGGGGAAGGAAGGAAGGAAGCAGGAGGAAGGAAGGAGAGTGGCTCATCCCCAGGGCAGGGCAAAGGGGCTGCCACGTTTTGGAAAAGCTGTTAAACTGCTTTTAATTCTCAAATCTTTGCTTCGGGACAAGTGACAAACTAGCAGGAAAGTTTCTGACTCCTCTTTACCCAGGCTCTGCTCTCTGCCAGCTGCTCTCTCCCCACCCGGTTCAGCTTTCCCAACTAATTCCAATTGATTTTGCAAACGGCCTGGGCTCCAGAGCCATCCCCCCCAGGCTGCATGTCTTGCTCATGCCACATTCCCTGTGGTTTGCATCCTCTGCAGTCCTGCCAGCATTTTTTCCCTCTCTGTTCGCCTTCAGCAGCTCATGGATCAGCCACCAGGGATGACAAAGCAAGCCATGTTCTGGAATTGCCTCCAGAGCAACCCTAAAAGGCTCCACATAAAAACAGGACACCATGCACAGACACCTAGAGGCTCTTACACATTCCCAAGTTATTCCCAAATAGCTGTTTTGCTCTTTTTGACATTAATTTCTGCCAGGCTGGTGGCAAAGGCTGGGAGCACTAGGACTGCAAACTAGAGTGTCAGGCAGGGCAGGGATTGAACCAGCACAGACACCAAAGGCTCCACTTACTGCAAGACTCAGCATGGGACTATTGAACCCAGTTTTCCCTGCACTGGGGCTCCCTGACAACAAATTCCAGGGACCATTTCCACCCACGACTGACAGACCAGTCCCCAGCATGGTCTGAACAGCAGAAGAGGCCCAAGCTCTCCAGCATTCCTGGAGGGAAGTCCTCACTTCCCCCAGCATCCCTGCTGTGTGCCAGGGGTGACACAGATGTCACAAAAGGCTTACTCAAGGCAGGAATTTGCTGATTCCCAAGCTGCCCACCTCCCTTCCCAGTGTTCTCTGCATCTGGATTTATCTCCCCAAAGGCAAAGCTGGTTTGAGGTTCCCCCAGGACCTCCTGCAGTGCTAAATGTCCCTTCATGGCAGCCTCAGAACAGATGGAACAAGCAGGCAGCAGCTGCCTCTGGCTCCACACCATTTCACAGGAGAGGGACTAACCAGCTTGTTTGCTTCCTTCCCCACTTCTCTCACTTTCCTGTCTGAGAAACCAAGACTTGGCTGGGGTCCCTCCTCCTTATCCCATGTCTGGAGCTCATCACCCAAGGCCACATGCAGAAAGACACAGGCAGTGCCATGGAGCTCTGGCCCTTCACAAGCAGCAACACAGCAGGGCTGAGTCTCCTGCAAAACAATAAAATGCCAGAATTTGCATTTTTGTTGGCATGTATTTGAAATGCCTGCAGTCCAGCTCCTCCTGAGAGGCAGAGCTGTGCTGGGGCACATCTGAAAAGCTTTCCAAGAGCAGCCAGAACCTTCCCACACCATTTCCCTTCCCCATTCTTTGTGAGTGTTTTGTTTTGTCTTTTGCTGTTGGTGTTCATTTGGTTGCTTTCTTTTCAGTGAGCAACTTTGAACCCCCTACCAGCTGCACAGGCCCCTGGCACCTGGCAGGCCTGTCCCACTCCAGAGCCTGGACCTGCAGCTGCCCCACAACCCATGCCTGGCTCAGGTTTTAGTGCCAGCCTTTTCTCCTGGGTCACTTATGCTACATGTTTAATTCACATTACACAGGAGCTGTAACAACCAGCCATATAACATCAGCCTTCAGCAGCCACATCAAAGGCAAATACTCTGATCCTGGAACTGGAGGTGATGCCAAGGAACTGCCCTGAGTGTGGTGTTTGTAACCCCAAACTACTCCAGGCTGCTAGATCATCCCCTCAGAGGCTCTGTGGGCCCATGGGATTTGCTAGGAGCCATATACCCAGCAGCCAGGCTGGGTGAAGGTCTCATCCCACCCCACCATATGCCCAGCAGGCCTAGGGAAAAGGCAAGGGGTGCTTCTCAGCCTGCTTGAGCAGCAGAAATTTTGGACAAAGAGATACTCTTCATCTCCCAACAGGCTGGGGAGGGAGTGAGGTGGCCCATACAGAGCCTTGAAGGGACAGACCCTGCTCAGCCCCCTGGGAGAGGACCCTTTTGGGGAGCTGAAGCCCTGATGCCATGGAGACTGAGCCTGTCCCGGTGGGATTGTGCAAACTCGCAGCTCTGGGAGGTGAACTTGGTCCGTATCTTGGCGCTGCACTTTGCACCCCGGCTGCAGTGACCTCACACCAGCTCTCTGGGCAGCGTTTAAAGTCCAGGCAGAGGGGAGCTCACCTGCCTCCTACACACAGCAGCTCATTCCCACTGCTCCCTGCCCCGCTGCCTGCCCGTGGGCTCCGGGGTCGGGACTGCAGCATGCGGCTGCTTCTGGAGGCAGCGCTTCTGTGCCTGACCCTGGGCTTGGGGCAGTGCTCTGAGGAGGCAGCACAGGACGGCACCGGCTACCAGGACTCGCAGGCAGAGTCATCCTATTCTGACTGGGGCATCGAGACCATCCGGGACGGCTTTGAAACCGTGAACAGCTACTTCGACTCCTTCTTGGAGTTGCTCGGGGGCAAGAACGGAGTCTGTCAGTACCGGTGCCGATATGGTGAGTGAACCTCACTGCTGCTGGCTCCTCTCTCTTTGCCTCTGCCCCTCTTTCCCTCTCCTTCCCTGAAGCCACAACCAGCTCCTCCTATCCATGAGCTGCCCCCGGCTGTGCTTGGCACAGTCACAACTTCTCTGCTGGTGCCAGCACAGGGACACCGAACCCTCATCTTCGTCCTTCCCCAAGAACAGCCTGGGCTTGAAGACACTGCTCTGTGTGCACAGGGACAACAGGAGAGGATGCAGGTTTTCCAGAAATGGCACATAAGCTGTCCAGCTGCCTGGAGCCTGGGATAGGACAGGGAGGGGAGGCTGAGCCAGCAGCCCTAATCTCAGAAACCTTCGGAGTGTCCTTATTCAGCAGTTGTGAGCTGGCCAGTGCCGCGGGCTGGAGGAGGAGAGATAACAGGGAGACAAACCAGACGTCACCGGGACGAACCTTTAGTACTCAAGGCAGAATGAGGCAGCTCCTGCTTGCTTTGGACTTTAGAGTGATTTACCAAAAAGGAAGAGTTTGGTTTGTCCTGGGGGCAGGATAAAAGGGGTCACATCTCTGGGAGGGCAGGGCAGGGGACAGGGTGCACAGAGCTGCAGGTCTGTGGGTGACAGGGGCACAGGCAGCACTGGCCATCACCAGGGTAGCTGTGGAAACAACCTGCTTGGGAACAAGCCAGGAGTTTTCCCACAGACTGTATCCTCTCCTCAGCCTCCTACAACTGGCTTGTCCTGTCACCTCAGCCTGCCCATCCATAACTGCCTGTCAGCCCCTTTCCCTCCAGCTTCATCCCACATCCCTAGTGACCACCTGGGAAAGATGCTTGTGAGCACAGAGGGATTTCAACCCCTCCTCCCCAGAGCATTGTTTTTCATAGACAGACTCCATGCTTTGGGGAGATGCTACTGACTCTTGTTTCAGTCTGTATGGATCCCATGCACCTCCTGCTCTTCCCAGGCCAGCAGCCGGGGCACTGGGACAAACAGATGCTGCAGGTCTGGGACCTTAGCTCCCTGCCAGGGGCAGAGGGGTCATAAGCAGGTTAAAATCAGTCTAAAAGTTGCTGACTTTTTTGCTTTGTTTCGTAAATAATGTCATAGAATCATAGAACAGGCTGAGTTGGAAGGGACCCATCAGGATCATTGAGTCCAACTCCTGGCCCTGTGCAGGACATCCCAAGAGTCACACCCTGTGCCTGAGAATGTTGTCCAAACACTCCTTGAGCTCTGGCAGCTGTGGGGTCACTTCCCCGGAGAGCCTGGAAATGTTTCCAGTGCTCAACCACCCTCTGGGTGAAACACCTTTTCCTGATATTTATCTAATACGCATACATGTGTCCTCCCTCTCCTGCCAGCTCTGCTTGCCAGAGCAAACAGCAAGCAGCAAGCCAGGAACCTCAGCCCCGTGAGATGGAGGGAGCCAGGTACCTCAGCCCCACAGTGGCCCTGGTTCCCTCAGCCTGGGGGTCCCTCAACCCTCTCTGCAGCAGCTCAGGAGGGCCATGTGTGTCCCCAGTGCCTGAAGGAGGTGTACCCCCCCTTCAGACCCCACAGCACTGCCTCAAGCTGCCCATCAGGCAGCTTGTCCCACCCCCAGGCCGTGTGTGACAACCTCCGAAAGGTCCACACCATACTCCAAATTCAGAGCAGAAAGGGACTTGCACCTCTTATTGTAGAGACTGCAATCTCTGGCAGTGGGAAAAGCATAGCTGGGACTGCAGTGTGCCTGAGGTAATGCTGATACTCAGAGCTGGTTTCAGGGAGTCTCAGGACTCACCAAATCTCACTGCTTTTGGACACATCCAGAGGGCTCTCCCTGCCTGTCCTTGTGAAAAGCGTCTCCAGAGAGCAGCACAAACCCCTGCCCACACCCCAGAAGCATCCTGCATCCTATTGGTGAAATGTTTTACCTAGGAAGGAAAACAAGCACATTGTTAGCCCAACTCTCATCCTCTGCTGAACAACTCATTAATCACTGGCTGAAGGAGGAAACTATTGAAATGCTGCCCATGTGGGTCCAAGGGTCTTGCTGGGCCTTCCAGTACCATTTGTCTTTGCTAATCTCTGGCACAGACATTGCAAACTACAATTGGAGAGGGTGCCGGGATGATCCCAAACCAATGAGATCCAGTCCATGCCCAGAACTACGAATGCAAACAATCTTTGTGCTGAATCAGGGCCCTGATTGCTTTTTTCCCAGGCATGAAGCAAAAATTATTCCTTACTTTCATTTCAGCCAAGAGATATCAATAATAGCTTATTTTGCCACAGTAAAGGTCAGGACTCACCTGTGATTGCCACATCCATCTTCAGCTGAGCGCATGGCACTTGGCTGTTCCAGCTCTAAGACTCTCCTGATTTTTCAGCAGCTGCTGAGGTCTGAAAACAACCAACTTGATGGATTACTCGCTTAAATCAGGACATTAGGGTTACACTAGCATTTACTGGCAAATATCTCCTGCTGCTTACAGAGTCTCACTGGGCATCTCAGGGGAAACAAACAGCCTGAGCTGGGAGTGAAGCCCTTGTAGCTTCCTTCTGGCCAGGCAGGATTTCAATGCTTTGCTCCGCATTTGGCCCTGAAGGGTTTAAGATGAGAGGGCACCTCCAGGCTGTGGGAAAAGAGCCTTCAAAGCCAGGCTCTCCAACAGGGCACTCAAAGGCTGGGGTGTGTACAGCCACCTCTGCTCGGAAGCCTGCCTGCCTGGGGCACACAAACAGCAGTGGACCACCCAGAACTGCAAGGAGCCCTGAGACCATCCATTCACCCCAAATACACTCACCTCCCCCTGCCAATGGCCCAGCACTGCAGTGCCTGAAGCCTCCTGCATCGCCAGCAGCTGTTCCAGCCAGCTGGCTGCTTTCCAGCCTCTTGGAACAGCTACAACAGCCTGGAGCTATTGAAATGCATCAGGGAAACTCAACTTCAGTTCTAGGGCTGTGCCAACAAGGCAGTGCCCTGGAATCTATCTTCTTGCCTGTAAGGATAGGCAAGCAATAAATGATAACAGGAGCACTGAGTCAATGCTCGTGGAGAGTCAGGAATGCCTGGTATTCCTGTTTTGCTTTTGTTTCCTTGTTAACTAGAAAACAAGATGTGGGAGAGAGGTTAATTGTAGCATCTTAGACTTGACCTGGCTGACAAAGAGTATAAAGGGGCACTTGACAAATTTTAAAGCTCTGTTTTGCAGAGAGGAGGGGGCAGGTTTTCTACAAGGGCTCATCCTGAAGGCAGTTTGATGTTTTGTGGATCAGCACAATTCTCACGTGAGGGGTTTTTCCTCAGGACAACTTTCTACAACATTATAATAGCTGTGACTTCAGCTTAATGGAAGCTCTGGAAACACAGTTAACTTTGGCGTGATGGAGGTTGCAACTGCATGATATTAAAGGTCCCTTCCAACCCAAGCCATTCTATGATTCTATGATCTCCCCATCCCCAAAAAGTCTCACTCATACTCAGACTTGCCACCTTATCCCATTAACTGGCAATATGCTCCAGGAGCATAACTTACAGTCAACATTACCCTCAGTGGATTTGGAACTTTCCTCTGCCTCCTACATCAGTTCAGGAACGTTTGAATTCTGAGTCTCAGTTCTCACCCCTCAAAAAAAACCATCTGGGCTCCTTTGGAAGCAGAAAATTGCCTGTTGGCATCTCACAGCTGGACATGATTTCAGTTTGTTATTTATTTGTAGCAAATTTGTTATTTAAGCAAAACAGCTCTAGCAAAGTTTAATTGAGAGGTGCTGGGAACACTCCTGCATAAGTCCTTCTGAGGCATTTGGCTGTCAGGACTTCCCAAGGGCACAGCAGATTTATGGTTGTATTAACCACTGGAATTTTAGGTACCTCAACAGAAAAATGGGGAAAGCGTCTTAAATAATTCTCGGTGCTGACAAGAAACAAGCAGTGGAAATGGAGTTTAAAAGAACCCAACCCTGCCTGAAGGGCTGAATTAGATCCATTTCATGTCTATATAAATCCTCTAGCAGTGCTCAGGGAAGCTGAAACTTAACCCTAGATGTGATGGACTTCAGAAGGCTCAGCTCACATGTCTTTTTGTTGGAGCACTCACGCAGTTTGTGTTTTCCCAGTGTAGAGACAGGACCTGAGGGAATGGCTGGAGCTGTCAGGGCAGGGTTAGATTGGATATCAGGAAAAGGTTCTTCCCCCAGAGGGTGGTCAGCCACTGAACAGGCTGCCCTACAAAAATCAGATTAAAATGCTGCTGAAGGTACTGTTAGAGCTGGCTGCTTGCTGGACTCTTCCTATACTGGGTAAATAATTATTCACAGAGAGAGTTCTTGCTCCTTTATGCATATTAAGAAGCAGACTGAGGAAGGTGCAGAGATTAAAGGAATAGAAATGATTTGCAAAACGCGGCAGTGCATCACCACGGACAGAAAATGGACCAAGAAGACCTGCTCAGAGCAAGATCAGACACACAAGGTCTGGCACAATTTGGAGGAGATCCACAGCACACCAACAGTTCAGGAATGAACTGAGGATGGAGAGAGACCCCCTTGCTAAGCTACTACTGTAACTAGGAGTGTTTGGGGATGCAGACCAAAGGGAAGCTGCCTGTCACTCCTTGCTTTTTGGACCTAGTCTTGGGAAGATCAGCTTTCCTAACATCTGTCCTGTCCTTTCTTTCCCAGGGAAGGCTCCCATGCCGCGGCCTCACTACAAACCCCAAGAACCCAACGGCTGTAGCTCCCATTTTCTGGGGCTTAAGGTACCCGAAAGTGTATGTACTGTCCCACCCACCATTCCCAAAGGAGGCAGGTCTCTCATCACATAACCAGCCAAGAATTCTGGGGAGGGAAAAGGCTGAGCTATGCTATGCTGGCAGCTCGGTGACAATAACCCGTGTGCCCACAGCAACACCTGAGTACATCCTCCACACCTGCCCCTTCAACCCTCCCATACTTTTTGCCTCTGCCAAGCACTGAATTAAACCCATGGGCTTTAATACTGCACCCGCTCGTTATCTTACAGGTAATTAATGAAATGATCTTGGAATCACCAGGGAAAGCACTCCCAGGAGGCTCTCAGAGCAGGGATTCCTATTTAGCTCATACATTACTGCTGCCCATGGAGTATGCAGCAATTAGGCAGATTCCTGCTCTGACAAGCCCTCTCTTTGCAGCCCATTTTTCATGTTAGGTTTAATTCCTGAAACTCTGTTTCATTGCAAACCTTGTGGGCATTTCTCCTCCATACCCAGGCTAACATGAGCGCAACGAAGGAACAATTCATCTCCTAAATTTTACATGACAAAGGTGAAAAAGAAGAATAAGTTATAACAAGCTAACAAGTCCAGTCTCTCCAGGAGACAGGCCTTCTGCCCCATCACCCCCAGGGTTATTAGCTAAGATTAGTGGTTACTGCAAGGGAGCAGAACTCCCCTGACCACACTGTGTTTGTCCTTGGCCTCACAAGTGCATCTCTGAGAAATAAGGCATTAAAAATACTTATGGCACATTTATTAGGTCAAAAAGCAGGACCTTGTCAGGTTGTGGTAAAACGAAGAAAGAGAAAAGGGTCTTTGCCACTGCTGGCAAGGACATGGAGCTTTCTGATGAGCTCTCACAAATGAAAACTAGAAAGTGGTAATGGAGGGGCTGTTTCCCACCTCTCTACCAGATGTTAATTCCCTGAGAGACACAGAGAGGAGAAGGGAATATGATGTACCCCACACTAACACTACTGTGCTGCTCCCTCATCCTTCTTTAGATGCTGAGCAAGCAGCACACGTTCCCTCCTGCTGCCTGAGCTACCGGGAACAGCTTCTGCAACAGGAGCCAGCTGGGCTCTGCAGCACCTCACCCTGTTACAGCTGTGAGCCTGAGGCCAGGACGCAGTCAAGGGACACTTCTTTTCTCTTTCCCCAGCTAGATTTGGGCATCCCTGCCATGACCAAGTGCTGTAACCAGCTGGACATTTGCTATGACACCTGTGGGGCCAACAAATACCGCTGCGACGCCAAGTTCCGCTGGTGCCTCCACTCCATCTGCTCCGACCTCAAGCGCAGCCTGGGCTTCGTCTCCAAGGTGCAGGGTAGGCTTCGCACCTCACATTCCCTGTGCAGGGAGGTACAGAGGGGAAGGTGTGGGCAGGGAGCCCTTTCCTTGGCAAAAAGAAGCAAAACTCTGCAGTAGGGAGCAGCACATCTGTCCTGCACTTATCACAGATGAGTCACGGACGGGTGAGAACACAGAGATCTGCCCCCTCTGCTACACACTTCTGTCCCAAGGCTGGAGACCTACAGTTATTTGCATTTAGCAAACGTTACATTGTGGGAGAAAAACCCAAACAACCCTGGAAGCCATTCCTTCAAAACTTGGATGCACTCCCAGACAGTTGAAACACCTTCACAGGGTACCAAAAAACCTTCTAGGGCCAGTAAGCCACATGCTGAAACCAGTACGTGGCCAAGGGCCAACCAACTGAGAGAGCCAAGGACAGGGCCCTCGGGGATCTGCTCACAGATAAGAGACGACGATGGCACCAGGGACACACCAGGCTGGCTGGTGGCTGAGCCACTGCAGGCAGTTCTGGAGGGCTCAGAAGTGCTAACACAGCTCTACTGATGTGCCAGCGGCTCCAGTGCCGTCCTGGTTTTGCTTAATTTTAAAAGCCTCAGCCTGCAAGTGTGAGAGGAGCTTTCTGGTAAAGGCTCATTTGGTAACCTCTGCTGCTGCTGTGCTCTAAGGTATCCTTAAATATACATTTATTTTCCAAAGGAGCAGCCTGATTAGGATACACAGGAAGTCTGCATGACTCCAGTACTAGTGCAGATGGCTTCCTACCCTGTCACAGATAAATGTTTGGAAAGAGTACCCAGGCCAGCAAGAGAAAACAAAGATGTGGACTGAGACATTAAGTGCTACAGGTCAAGCAGAGCCAATCTTTCATGGTCACCCTTATCTACAGATCCTCAGTGAGCTAACATCTTCCTATCTCTTCAGATTTTGCCCTGCCACTTTTTCATATTGCTCCTTTTTGCTTTCTGCCTGCAGCAGCAAAGCAAACCTAGATCTTAGAGTTAAGGTGGAGCAGAGCCCACAGTCCTGGGCTCAGCCACCAAGCCACTTTTGCCAGGCAGGAGTAAATTCCTCCAGTGTCTCTGCCCTGGGTGCTGCAGGAGGCGCAGGTAACACCAGGGAACCTCTGAGCCATCCTCCCCTCCCCTTGTGCTCTACAGCTCCCTGGCCCCCGGGCTGCTCTGAGCAGCTCCTGTCACAGTCCTCCTCCACAGCCATCCCAGCTCTTATCTGGCACCCAAAGCCTTGGTTTTCCCACTGATTCACCACAGCCTCTCCAAGGCCTGCCAACTGAGCAATCTCCTAAAGGAACAGGAGCTCTGGGGTGCTTGGAGAGGCCGAATTAGGAGAAAATAGTCCCGAAGGCAAGGCTGTCCCAACTTCATTATGCATACAGCAATCAGTGTTAGTGCCAGTAAATAAACCCTAAAGACCTAATATTAACCTATTTATTTACTGACAAGCAGTTTCAGGGTTGTTTTTTGGGATGAGGAGAGGCTAGTAGTCAGGCAGTCAGCTGTTCCAGCTGCTGTAGGATTTTTCAAGCTGGCTGGCAGCTGGCATCAGAACTCCCAAAAAAGCACAGAAAGGTTGGTTAATAGTGGCTATAGGCAAAACTGAGTGGAGAAGGAGTAATGTGGAACTCTCCTGGGAAATCTGCTTGGTAAACAGTGCGTTTGCAGAGCCCCAGATGATCCATCAACCAGGAAGGCTTGAAAGAGGCAAGAAAGGAGGGGTTGAGGGGGGAGAGAAATTAGTGCCACCCTGGGGAGAAAAGAGAAGGGAACCTCAGAATTTATAAAAATGCAGTTCCCGGAGAGAAAAGATGACAGCCTACACTTCCAACTGAAACCCCACAGAGCTCAGTGCAGGGCTGAGGAGGGGGTGCTCCCAACCCAGCCCCCCCAGCCTGTCCTTACCTGCCCCATCTTCTCCTTCTCCACAGCCTGTGAATCCATGGCAGACACGGTGTTCAATGCTGTCTGGACCCTGGGCTGCCGGCCCTTCATGAACAGCCAGAGGAGCGCCTGCATTTGCAGCGAGGAGGAGCGGGATGAACTGTGAGCAAGAGCAGCCTCCTGGCCTCCATGAGCCACTGCCAGCGGCCCCTCTCCAGCACAGAGACTCCTGTCAGCCCTCGGGCCCAGCATGGGATGGGGGACCTGGGCCAAGCCACGCATCCACCACAGCCTCTGGGCAGAGCAGAGACAGCTGTGCCTGCTGCCCACCACAGGTGCAGCTCAGCAGCCCCACTGCCCCTTTCCAAGTCCACCAGCCAGAAGGATCCGATGCCAGTTCTCTCTATGGACCGATCACGAGAGACAAGCAGGATACAGTGCTGGTGATAAACAAGGGGCTTTACCTTAAACACACACTATTACCTCCCCCCACCCTCTAACTCTCTAATTTGCAGAGCAAGACATTAGGTTTCTGCAAACCCTGTGAAATTCCCAGTCCATGGATATGCTATTTACATTTTTGCAGCACTGGTGACAGACTGAAGAGGGGTAATTTGCTTTCAGTACATTGCTCATACCCATCCCTGACATTTTCCATTCTGTCATTACACACCCTGACAACCCTGCACGTTTAGCTACTTGGTGGGTCCTAAAATGTTTTAAAACATCTGGAGATTCAGTAAGCACGAGAAGGGCTTTAGGTGGTTGTGGTACACAAGTGATATCTGGGACCAAAGCCCACCACTTATCAGATGTGAAATCACAGCCCTCTCTCCCAGTTTCAGGAGAGGAAGCTGCTTTTCTTTGTCAGTGTCATCCACATCTATTCAATCAGTTTTCCCCTATATCATTCAACAAAGCTTTTCCCTTAGGATCCCTTTTTACACAAAATGGCTGGGTATCCACCTCCATCTCGTGCACGAGGGAAACAGGAGGCTCACAGCGGCCTGGGATAAGATATTCCAAATTCTGGAGGCTTATCTGTCAGGTGACAGGACTTATGCGCTACCTCTGTGGGGCTGCTATCAGCAGCCTCAGACACCATTCCTTCCAAGATGTGGTTAATACTCCCATCTGTTATGGGGAGCTTTTGTTGCATGCAAAACCAGAATTTAAAGTGGTACATGGCATTTCATCTCCACAGAACATTGGCAGGCAGGGTTTCTTGTTGGAAGGAAGTTGCTGCTGGGTGTGCGTGTGCCGTGCCATGTAAATATTTCAGCGACTCCTGCAAACATATTTATGGTTATGTTCTTCCATCTACCACGGAGAAGTTAAGGCTGCAAAAGGGTGATTTAGCAACAGTGGAAAGAGACTGTCTTGGTTGCTTTTCTTCCAGTTTAAATGGGTTTAAATGTATGCACAGAGCTATAATTTATTTAAGCCCTGTATTCCTGTTCCTGCCAGTCATCTTTACGTTTCAGAGAGCAGCAATGAGATGTTCTGCTGGCCCCAAAAAGGCTGGAACAACGAAAGCCCACTGGTATCCAGACCAGGAAAATGGAAGTGACTGTGTGGGGTGTACCGGGATGTTTTCCATTACAGAGGACTTCAACACTGATCAGATGTAATGACAACCTTTCCTCGCTGGGCTCATGCCACTGGAGAGGGAATACTGCATAGCCAAGGTTCATCGCTCTGTCAGAGCACGAAGCTGGACAGACAACCCTGATTATCCAGCTAAGAAACACATACTTTTGGCTAGGGATGGGAAGGAAACATTCCTCGTTCCAGACACTTCCCAAATTTTGTATTTTGTTGGTGAAATGGTGCCTGTGGCCAGTTTAAATGTGAACACACTCTTATGATTAAATGATAAAAAAGAAATAGCTATATTGTCTGTGCTCAATAGCCAGCTGGATGGCAAATATCTCAAATTTTATAGTTCGAGTGATATCAGATTAAAGCCAAGCAACTGCTGGCAGGTCATGACACACTCTGGAGAAATCAAAGGGTTCTGAACAAAATCTCTCTACCCACACACTGATACGCTGGAGACATTGCTAACAGAAATCATAATTTCTCCATGCTTTCAGACCACCATTCATCCCAAAACCCTACAGACTGCTGCACATAGACCAGCTACTGAATAAGTGCATTTTTCGCTGTGGTCATCTGAAAAACTCCACCAGCAGCTCTACAAGGAAGTATTTGAACCATCAAGTGGTGGCAGTGACTCCAGCAAACCGCCAGATAATCCTGTGTGGGAGCAAACCAGCGCATGAACTCCAGTAAAACCGCATCCAAACTAAGAATCGCTTCTCCCCTCCGTGCCGTTCCTGCTATCCAGTGGTGTCTGGCCACGGAAGCAGCTGATCCGCAGGACTCCTCAGGGCTCATCTTCACTTGCTCCTTGGCTCATCTTCACTTCTACCCTGCTCTGGACAAGAAGAAGACACTGTGGTCACCCCATGGCTTCCTCTTGACTTTGTGCATTGGCAGGATTGTTTTCAGCTGCGGAGTGGAAAAGCTGCTTCACAGGAATTTATCAGGAAGAAGCAAATAATGTGCACAATAACTGAAATAAGCCAGGAAAGGAACGTGTCCCTGCATCACTCCCCCCACATCCCATCCACATGAACAAACAACACCAGTTGATTCTCCAGAAGGCACCAGATAATTAATTTCATTTCCCAGCTCTTGTTTTATCAAAACAAATATATTTAGTGGAGGCTGCCTGAACAAAGAAGTGACAGTGAGAAACTGCCCGTGTGGTCCTAACGCAGATGTGAATCAGCAGAACAGCAATCCTAGGAGAAGCCTTTTTCCTTTCTTTTTCTTTCACATATGGTTAGGTAACACATGAAAAGTGTCTTTCCATTTATAGCTACTTATCATCAAAGAAACATTTTCGTTTACTGTTACACACACAAATATTCCCAGATTGGAAAAGAAGCCACGAAGCCATTTAAGAAAATTATTAAACTCTCAGCCCATTAAATATCCATTCCCCACTGGAATCTCACTCACCAGAACAAATAAATCTGTGAAATGAGTTGAAATGTTTGAGGTGATTTGTGACTCCCGTCTAAATGGTCCCTTCAAATGGATTCCCCTTCCATTTGAGGCAGCAGCAAATTCTAGCTTTTGCAGCAATTTGGCTGCTCCAAGAAAAGCAGAACACGAGTGATGAAGGCTGGGGGGCTTCCAGCAGACCTCCAGATATGCAGGACAGAGCTACACACTGAGAAGCTTCTTGTGGAAAACCTTGGGAACACACTGCAGTGCCACGGTCACCTGTGGAGACAGATCCTTCCCCTCTCATCCTCCAGCCTCTCCTGCACTGTCCTTCACTGCTGGCTGTGCCTCCTTCCTTTCACCCCACATCCCCAACCCTTTACCACACAGCTCAGTGAAGCCCAGAGGAGCCTGGGCTGATCATATCCATGATATTTTCTTTGGAAGGAGTTTGACAGCCCAAAGAGATTCCTGACAGCCACAATGCCACCACCATCACCAGTAATTGTGTCCCCTGCCACGGCCCCTCAGACAACGCTGCCCTGTCTCCTGTCACCAGGCTCACTGGGGACAGCCCTGTCCCGAGAACTGCCCACATTACAAATGACTGTTATAAATAATTAACGTGCATTCCTCCAATCCTTTGTTGGAACCACGGCCTCTCTAACCAGGGTGATGCATCGCAACTTCCAAACAAACACTTGGCTGCAGCACACTGGGCAGGGGGTGTTTATACATGTTTAATGGTGTTTCTCTTACAATCAAGGTGCTACAGCACTCAGGAAAGGCATTTTTGGTGGTGGGAGAAGAGGGAGAAAACTAATGATACACTAAATACAGGAGGAAACACTATTAAACAACATGCAATTATCAAAAGCCACTAAAAAAAAAAATCAAATCTTATTAAATACTTTTTGCTATTTAAAAATAACATTTAACTGTGCCTGTAATAAATCTGAGCTTTAGCTGCCTGCAATGACAAGTGCATTGCTCCAAGGAACTTACACATGATGAAATAAATTTTATACATGCTTTTAATAACAGTCATCTGAAAGCTTCAGCATCATTCACAGCAAACACACTCAGCTACGATACTATTTGCACTGTCTGATGCAAGAAGGGCTCGAATAACATTTGTTTAGTCAAGGACAAACAGTCCTGGGGCTTGTAGGTAGATGTAGGGAAAGACAAAGTTGGGTAATGCTTCAGGCCTGCAAAGAAACAGGGTCCCTTCAGTTGAAGGGCTGTTGGGGAGAAATGCAGATAAAACCAAACTGTTCTGCAGCCCAGGTAACGTTCTGAGGGCTGCATGAAACACTTCACAAATAATCACCACAGGATTAGGGAAATGAGTCCTGAGGTTCAAGCAAGGCTTTACCAAATACCTCTCGTTTCTCAAACAACCATACAGAAGGCATTGATAAGGAAGGCCAAGGATGATGTTCCAGAGGGTGGGTGTCAGTCATCAAAGTCGATTCTGATGGGGCCTCCTGTCAGGATGTGATTTGCTACGTGAACAGATTCCTCCTCCTCCTCCGACCTGCGCACACGTCTCCGGCAGCCCTGGGCGCAGCGTGAGGTCTCGTCCAACGCCCCGCACACGAGGATGCGGCAGTGCAGGAACACCTCCTGGTGTGGGGACACAGCAGGAGGGTCAGGGCACAGCTCTGGGAACCACTGCCGCTGCTGCCAGAGCCAGTGCCACACCATTCCCATTGCACAGGGCTGTGTCCAGCATCGTCATCCACAGCCAAACTGGCTGCTCCATCCATTTCCTTATGTGTCCTCTCCAGAATGCCTGACTGAGACCTCAGAGCACGGAGTCTGTCTGATAGACAAGGGTGGAGAGATAGGGAATAGGAAGGCGTGAAATGATCCTCCAGAGGAAGGGATGAAAATGCCAGGAATCAGCTTGGAAGAGCTTGCATGGACTGGTAGGAGCTGCACGTCAAGAATGCGTGAAGCTTCGCAAGGACTGATGGAGACGCGCAAGAGAATTTGAAGTGAGCTGGGAAAACAAAGCCAGGAAACTGAGAGGAAAAAGGAGGAAAGTGCAGGGTGATGAGGGGCTAAGTTGAGAGAAGAAGCAGAATGCCAAAGAGCAAGGAGACAGCTGCCTTTTTTTCCTGCACAGCAAAGGCAGTGACATGATTACTGCTCCCTGCCCTGTAAATGCCAAGGAGAGCCAGCAAGATGCCTGCAAGCAGCAGGCACAAAGACTTGGTCAGAGAAGAGGCCTGGAGCAGAATCCATTGCACAGGATGGGGGGATGCAGGTTGGAAGCAGCAGTGGCAATCAGACAGCCAGGCAAGTTTTCTAAATTTTAGAAGACCTCATCTGTTTTAACCCTACCGGAGGCTCTCTAGTAGCCAGAGCAGCAGCTTTGTACCTTTTGGAACAGGCAGCGTTGGCTGAGCGTAACCAATGACTGGAAGATCCAATTTCCTCCAGCACAGCAAAGGAAAGCTATTTGCATTAGGAAAATGGCATTATCCTTCAACTGTCCTCCCACTGCAGAGCTTCTGCCCCAGAGAACCTGGTTTCACACTGAATTAAGCAGTATGGTGGCCTGCTCTCTGGAATCCTGCCATCTGTACTCACAAGAGCTAGAAAAAGACACAAGGCTGAAGAGATCCCAAACTGAAAACTGCATTATTTTAAAGACAGGACACTGTGAAATGTGCCTGGTGACTGAGAACACTTCTCTCACCCAGCATACAAGGGTCCACCAAGACCACTCTGGAAGTAACAATGATTTTAGCTTGCTGTGGAATTGACATTCCAAAACTGTCCTTCATATTTTAATTTCAGTTGTTTTTATCACTCTCTCCTGAAGTACCTGTGTCAAGCTCCTGAAAGACGCAACTGCTGGAACAGGCACAGCAGTACCTGCCTTGGGCCAGCCATTCCATACCCTTTGCCAGCTTGGTGCTGAGGCTCCTCTGTCACATCAGAGCTGATGAAATATCTAAGAGTTGAGTTTCGAGCTTACCTTGTTGTCTTTGCCCACAAACTTGAACACAGGGACCTGGAAATGCTTGGCAAGATGGTCCTTTGACGTGTACTGCTTCACGGAGTCATCAGAAACACAGCTGAGGGGAGCAGAGGGAGAGGCTTTAATGGGTTTCCCAGAAATGGAAAAAGAAAGAGAAAAGACATTCCAGCCTACTTAAGCAGAGAAAGAAAAGAAGGGATTGGCTCTCAGGCTCATTTACCATCTCTGCTACTTCCTTCTTGGCCACAGGAGAAAATTCGGGAATGATGGGGAAAAACAACAGCAATGCTAATAGCATCTCCAGACAAGGAACAGCTCAGCAGCAGAGGGCTGGGCAGGACGTGGCCCAGTCCCCTCAGAGAGAGACTGCCAGCGAGCTGCAGGCAAGTTTGTCCTCGTTTCACCTTCCTGTGCAACAGCCTGCAGTGTTATACACCACAGAATGTGGTATGCATTACTGTATGCACTTATATATGCACATAAATTATGCTTAAAATGAAGCAGCCTGCACCCACATTACTAAAATATGACAGATGATGAAAACAACAGAAATCCAGATTTACTTTGCTTTCTATCATTTATATTTTTCTTCCTGCTGGTCTTGCTCAAACAGTTCAAATTCACAACAGCAAAAATTTGTAATTTCAGTTTTTCCATCGCTAGCAATACATGATTATATGAGAGGTCACAGAACTGCAAGAAAATAAGGTGCTTTTATAACAAGTTACATTCCAGGTGCAGTGCATTTATAAACTATTACAGCCTATTTAGAGTTCGACAGCCAAAAAGTTCTGGTGGCTGAATAATTACTGCTGATTATTGCAAAGCCTTGGGCATCTTGAGAGGCCCTGATGCTGCTGTGAAATTGCATTGCAATGCAGCTCGTCCTTTCTAGCAAGTTAATTCCAAAAATGTGGACTTTGAAAGATATTAAAAAAAAAAACAAAACACCAAAGCAGTGGTGGAAGAGACAAGAGGTACTGGTGTGACAGCTCAAAATCCTGCTCTTGCAGTAACTTGCAGTCCCATCTTTACATGAGAAATGTGCATGGCATTGTCAGCAACACTGATGTTTGACACATTCAGCTGTAAAAGAGCAGCTCTGCCTTCACTGGAATGTTTGGGAATCTCTATGTTGTTAAAATTCCTTTTTAAAGTAGGCATCTGATTGCAAGGAATGACAGTTGAAGACTTTTCATAGGTGACTGGCCAAGCTTTAGGGCCATGAAGTCAACTCATAGGCATGTTCTTATTTGTGAGCGTATAAGCTGTGATGATTATTGGACACTGGCTCAAAGTGACTCCTAAATCCCAGGATCTCCAGAGGTTCTCCACACTGGTGGAAGGAAAAATACTGTTTTGGGGCTAGGGAGAGGGGAAATGGAAGAACAATATGAAGGAAGCAGGGATACATAGACAAAACCAGCTCAGAAACCTCACGAGTCACAAGGACAAGCCCTTTTGCATTTGTGGGGCCAGACCATAACAGTCTCCTAGGAAACCCCCAGAGACCCTGCTTCCCACCTTGGAGAGGTGAGAAGAAACAAGTATGGAAGGAAAAGGGGTGAGCCTGGTCAGGATATGGGGAAAATAACCCTATCCCTGTGCATAATGTGCTTAGGTTGGGGGAGCAGAGTGGCAGTGCCATGGGAGCTATGCCCTCGCCCTTTTTTTTGGGGTTACAAGGTAAAAAGGAAGGCTTGAACAACAAAATATCCACCTCAGCCTATCAAATGGGGCAGCTTGAGGCATAAAACAAGATGAGCTTTGCAATGGATCTACCTTAACCACCTCACGCTCTGCTGAATCACAGCTCCTGACCTCATCAGTGACATGACCTTGCTCCAGATGCCCCAGAGGGCTTCAACGTTTATCAGCTGTGCCATCGGTCAGTGCCTTTGTTTCATTTTGTTTTCAGAAGGCAGGGAATTAACAGAGAAGAGAGCAGCAGAGGGAATTTTCCCATTCCTCAGTCCCAGGTATATCCCCTCAAATTTAGACAGTGTTTCTCTTTGGAAGCTGCAGTTAACTCCTGCAGGTCTGATCCTACAGAAACTGATTTAAAAATCCCATCTTTATTGCCATGGGCTTTTGGGGCTGGATTGCTAGAAGGAAACTGGGTTATTACAGAAGCGTTTGGAGCAGGGACAACTTAGCAGTGTATTCAGCTAATTTAATTTTGAATCACTGGGACCACTGGGGCCTGCAGTGGTGGCTGCAGAGTGGAGCAGCTGGATGAGGCTCCAGCCCACTTTTCCCTTCAGTGAAGTTTTAATGCCCTCTGCAGGTACCAAGGGACTGCTGGTGCCATAAATCCTCCAACCAGTGCTGGGGTGAATTCAAGAGATGACATTTCCCTTCTCTATCCAGCTCAGGTTTTGGCTGCTGTTTCGAATCCCATCATTTTTGCTCATAGGGAGAAATAAATGAATGTTTGGAGCCTTAACTCTGTGAAGGGTCTACAGGAACAGCCAAGCCAGGGAGTTGATAAAATCAATTTTTCCATTACAGATCTGCTCATAAAGCTCAGAAATGTTGGGCACAGAAGGACTGCAGCCTAGGATGGAGGGAGGGCAGGCTAATGCTGAATCCTTTACCAGAAGGAAATGAAAACAATATTTTTGGGTACTTTACACAGTAGGACCCTTTGCTACAAGACAACCACACAGGACTTGTCATCAGCAGCTACAACAGTGGATGATTTAGTCTGGCAGCTGAGGACATAATTGTTGTCATCATTAAATGGTCTGGCAGGCAACATACAGGACTTACACAAGCACAGTCCCTTGACTATCAAGCTACAACTCTTGGGTATGTCTTAGATATTCCTTTGGCTTGATTTCCCTCCCTAGAGGACAACAGACTGCTTGACAACTGTGACATTTCCTCAGAGCTGTCTGGTTAAGCTGCTGGATGCAAACACTCCACAGCAGTGCTAGAGCATGGCACAGTCATCTTAGCACCCAAAAAAGGGTCTGAAAACAGGGATCATCTTGGACACACAGCTGAGCCCATAGCAAGCCTCCCCAAACCTCTGATGCAAAGACAACTACAGTGAATGCACAAATCTGAACAGAATTATTTTTAGCCTATCCTGGAAAGATCACTAACCCCAAAAACGTCAAAAAACAACCGCCAAACTGAAAGACTCAGCTTACTGCACTGACTGGCATCAGGGAGAGCAAAGCAAGGGATTCTCGTGAAACTCCTACCAGGACTAGCAATGAACTCTTCTGGCTCATGCTGTAAAAAGGTCGTTATGAAAAAATTAAGAAACTTGGTCCAGTTGCTGTGGCAGCTGCCTGGCAGCGGCACACGGCCATAGGGGTTCGGCACAGTGGCTTGGCACTCTGTGGCTGGCAGAGAGAGGATATCAGGAAAGAGAATCTTTTCTACGGCAGCCAATTCAATTATCCACAAGGCTAGTGACAGGAAAATATGTCCTGTAAAGGCTGCACTTGGAGGAACCTCTTTCACTGCCTCCCACTGTTTCTCCCAATTACTTTTGATGGGACAGGTGGTTTCAGCTTGATGGCTGCTGGTGATTGCTACAGGCACAGCAGGCAGGCTGCTGTGAAGAAGGGATAGTGTTTCCTGCATCACACAGACAACTCCACTGCCAATTCCCATTAAATTGCCAGCAAGAGAGGGAACAGGGAACTCACCCATCTTGAATCAGGTAGTACTTCAGGATCTCATCAATTTTTGAGGTGGGAGTGGCAAAGCAGCTCTCCACCAGTGTCTCCAGTCCACTGACGTGCACCAAGGGTTCAATCCCAAAGTACAGAGAGTCCCGAAGCTTGAGAGTGGGAAGAGCACCCCTGTAGGGCTCATCAAAGTCTTTGTCTTTGAAGATCTCCAGGGTGAAGGGGAAGATGCCCTGGTTGCGGCTCATGATTTCCAAGGGAGAGTTTTTGAGGTTGGGCACATAACCCTCGGAGATGGTGTAGCGGCGCGGGAACTCGCAGGTCACCGGGATCAGCAGCTTGCTGGTGCGGACAATGATGTCCCCATTGCTCCCTGGGGTCTGCTTGGGCAAGCCAGTCACCAGGTTGGTGGCAATGATTTTATCATTTATTACCTGAAGCAAAGAAAGGGGAGATCGTTGAGAAAGACCTCTCTGGGCTGACACTCAGACACAGTAGCCACTGAAGGCCCAGCTGGTGAATTTGCACCCCACAACCAGAATGATGTTCATCCTCACCAGCCAACTAAGGACCTCAGTTTGACGCCAGCTGCAATGCACTGCACTTCTGCTACCCCTCTGCTAAGTTGAGCTCTCTGGGTCCTGACCAGGTGCCAGTTTAACCTTTGGGACATTATCGGGAGAGCAGAATGTGTCTCAGCCGGAGGGTGAAGGGTAAGGGCACCTGTGCTTTCTACTCCTGTGAAGCAGGAGGTGAGCAGAAAGCAGCACCCATGCTGTCAGACACACACCACTGGAAGGGGGATGGAACAATCTTCTCTGACTTTGGGATGCCTGCCCAGTTCTCCTCTGAGGGCAGCTGTATGGCAACACAGGAAACAGCTCTAAGGGTACAGCTAAGTCAACTTTATTCCCCAAGTAAGCCACAGTCAAATCCCCAAATCCCAGAGATTGGACAACAGGCTTACGTACATCCACAACAGTTCCACAGGACTTCAAGGAGAAATGGATGTTGACATGAGTGCCATTGGAGACGCCTTTGCACGAAGTGTTGATGAGGGAAAGGTCCAGGCCTCCAACCAGGTCCTTTGGGATGCTCACCTCAATAGAGCTGGACTTGCACAGCACTGGAACTGCAAGAGAAGTCCCCAGAATAACAGTCTGCACTACAAACCTACCAGTGAGCTGGGGAAGGGCTATACTAATTATTATTGGGGGGGAAAAAAAAAAAAGGGAATCATACACAGCATTTATGATTATGATCTTACCACAGTAACGTAACCCCCCATCTTGCATTCCTACCTACACAACACAAACCAGAGCTGCCACTGCCCTGAATTCTCCAGCCACAGTGGTGCCGCAGAAAACAATGAAGACAACCAGTGCACTTGCAGCAGAAACTTCGCTGTGCTTTCCAGCTTTACTTAATACTCAGCAGAGACTTGATGGATCTCTCTTGCACTGTCCTGGGAAGAGCCTTTGCCAGATATAGATATCAAATTCACAACACCCCAGGCAAAGCCATTTTTTAAGACCCTTAATCAGATTTTACATCAAACCCAGAACACACTGAAACAAGGGAGAGTAATTCCATATAGATGCCGAGCTAAAATGGAAGCACCTCAAAATGCCGTGACAATATTTTATAAGCAATAAACCCAGCTCTGAAAAACAAACCCAATTAGCTCACTCATTCCACCTCCTTCCAAACTTTAAATTTTAATACAGGCCTCCGTGTGAACTTTTTTTTAATTAAAATTTCATTACATAAGGAGCAGGAGAAAACAGAGCTTGGACAAAATAAAAAGGAAGGAAGAGAGAATAATCTTCAATGAAAAGTAATTGCTGTATATATATTCCTTGGGATTATACATATCTATTCAGTTAGAAACAGGACAAACATACTGGTGGCATATATTGTGGTTTCAGCTAGAAAAACGAACCCTTTGCAGGATTTACGTTTATTGTATTTTAAAATCCCACAACAAAACTTTTTTGCAAATATACTAGCTTCCCAAAATTTTTGCCAAAATTAATTGCAGTCTCAGTCTCTGACATTCCTACGACCTGCCTTCGCTTAATTTCAAACATTAATGATATAATTTAGAATTCTGGATATTTGATATAAGGTACTGCTAAAATAGGCCTCTTACCCTCCTTTAAAAATTTCCCTGTCCCAGCTAAGGTATTTACAACAGCCTCTCAGTATCTTCAGGGAGGATATTTTATTAAAAGTTGCTAATTTCAAAGTGATATGCTAAAATGTATGCAGAGTGCCCAAAGCAATATGTTCCCATAATGACATTGCTGGGTTGGAATAGAAGCTTAAAGAACTAAAAATTACCTTAACTTTGCCTCCACTGGCTGCAGAAGGCAAGTGAGGGGATAACTGAGCATGTCAAATGGCACAGCTCAGGAGCAGACAAAGGGACTTTGAGAACACAGCATAATGCAGAGAGGAACATCCTTTGGAGAACTGATTGGCTCCATCTGGATTTAAAGACTTACTGTTCTAGCGACTCCTTGATAAATGTAAGAAAATGTACTGCTTCTATAAAGGTGAAATTCAGGGAAAGAGATTTGGATCCCAGCTGCAATTCTCTGAAGTTCAGGGCTGGTTTGGTTCAGGATCTCTCTGTTCCTACATGTCTTTGACTGGCACAAAGTGGGAGAAAGGAAACACTCCATTTTCCTCGTGCTCTGGAGCTGCAGGAGCAGTCTGTGTGCCCTAAACCACCCGGACACAGAAACAAGTGAAAGAAACCTGCTGACTCAATCCAACTCATGGCTATTTGGGAAAACACCCAGTCTGTGCCAGTCAAACATTTTAGTTCTTCCTCCTCACACTCTGCAGAGCACCTGTGAGCACTGGGAAAGCCTCCTCATTTCCACTTTAAACTCTGCTTTGCACCAATGCCTGAGAGTACTTGACCGTGGGAGGAAGCTTCTGTGGTGAGTCCAATGCTCATTTCTCTGTCTGCTGTTGGTACTGGCACCATATTCCAGCCTCTGGCTCTTTCCTCAGCCTTTCAAAGTGCAAGAAACCTCTGCTGCTTGGAGCACAGGTTATCTTCCTGCTCAGCAGAACAGGCTCTCTGGTGCTGGGGAGCCCTGACCCACTGCTACAAACATAAACCTTGCTGACCCGCACAAAAAGTGCGGGCAGGGGATAGGGGAGAAGAGCATTTCATCCCTACTCTTCAAGAAGAGGTGGGGTACTAGGATGGGCAGCAAAAATCTAGGATGGTCTGCAAAATTCCAAATATTTTGCTGGCTGGTATCTTTGTGGAAAAATTGTAGCCTGTAGAGTGTGATTTCTGTGGAAAATTATTAATGTTTGTTCTGAATATAGAGACAGTGCAGAGGAGGGTAGAGAGGCTGCAGATCCAATTGCTTCAGGCAACTGTGCCTGCCCTGCACTGTTAATTGAACCAATATAAACCTGATTAGGTGTCATAAAAAATTGTGTGGCACAGTTCCATATCTGCTCAGAATTGCAGACCACAGCGTGGGGACATAAATTCATGAATGCAAAAGAACAGGCAATTTCACTTTATGAGATGCTGCATCCTGAGCCCCAGCCTGGCTCCCAGCAGTGCTGCTGCTCTCATTAGCAGCCTCACCAGCAGCAGAAACCCTGGCTGCGAAATGCGGGACTTCCAGCCCTGCTGGGGTTGCCTCAGGGATCCGGGATTGGAAAACATCGCTCAGTTCTGGCCTGCATCCATCAATCAGACCTTCAATCAGGGAGTGTAATCACAGCTCTTGGAAATCCCCATCTCTGCCTCCCCACCAGCACTGCTGGATCCCAAGCGTGCAGTGCTCACCCTTGGGAGCTCTGCATTTCTAAACAGCTTAAAAAGCAGAAATTCCATCAAGCAGAACCATTCCAACTTCCTCTCTGAGGCATACGTGCCCTTTCGGCCACCATAAAGCCTGGATCTGCCCCTCCAGCTGCTGTCTGGGCACTCTGTGATAGATCAGGCTGCAGGAGACTCTCTGAGCACACCAGGCAACACCAGGCTGCTGGTAGCCTGGGTACATTTGCAAAAGAAACCTTTGTGAAAAACAGGGAGCTTGTTTATTCCATGTGCATGCCATAAGCACGAGTGACTCAGCATGAAGGACTCCCTGTGGAAAGTTCAGATGGAAGGTTCTCCAAGGATAACACTGCCCTTGCTTCTACACAGCAGAAGCAACAGGCAATTTTTAGATGCTATCCTGGGCACTTTTCCAAAGGGGCAACAGGAGCACCTAATATCAAAGCTAGTGCCCTGCTTCAAGGCACAGGAATGCTTACTGGAATGGCATACTTGGAAAAAACCATGCCTCTCTCTTTAACCCTGTTCTTGGAAGGGACTGGACCACTTTAGCTGAGATTTTGAAGGCTGAAGCATGGAAAATGTCAGTTCTAACCGCATAAATTTGTCAGAGGTGTGCACAGCTGGAGCAGAGCAGTATAATGGGAGGTGTTCAGCAGTATTAATTGTAAGGGAACACTGCCAAAACCACTTGTGATGCAAGGTGCACCCAAGCTGGGCCCTGTGGCTGTTCTGCCTGGATAAAAGAGCTTCAGACTCTCACTTTTGGATGGTCTATCATTAAATAACAAAGCTCCATTAACCCATCTGGAAACGACAGGCTACGAGAAGACAGCAATACAAGAAGAAAAGTTCCTTCAGACATATTTTTGGGGGTCAGAGGCTGCCGGGGAGATTTTGTTGACCTACCTTGGCAAGTGTGGTTGTCTTCTGACAGAGCGAGTCCCCTGGGACACTCACACTGGTAGGAGTCTTCCACTTCAATGCAGGTATGGCTGCAGCCTCCATTGTTATTGTGACAGCCTTCAATCTCTGTGAGTGAAAGGAAAATCAGCACATCCTGCAGGTCCCAACGTGCTCCTGACCAGCCAACAGTCTGACCAACACAGCTCGAAGACAACAACTTCTTTGCAAGAAAATGAGGTGGAACCCCTTTTTTTAATTGCACAGTTTCCTGTGTTTGTCATTTCACCATGAGGTTATCATGGAATTCTGTGGAAAAGCTTAACAAATTAAATCCCATGCTATAGCTGACACACCGAATAAGCAATCTGCAGATTGGCACTTTAAGAATCACAGAATTATTGAGTGGCCTGGGTTGGAAGGGACCTTAAATAAGATTTCCTTCCAATCCCCCCACCATGGGTGCCACCTTCCACTATCCCAAATTGCTCCCAGCCCCGTCCAACCTGGCCTTGGACACTTCCAGGGATCCAGGGGCAGCCACAGCTTCTCTGGGTAACTGGTGCCAGAGCCTGCCCACACTTCACAGGGAAGAATTTCCTCCCAATATCCAATCTAAACCTGCTTAAAATCATATCCCCTTGTCCTGTCACTACATGCCCTTGTAAATAGACTTCCTGAGATATTCTCTTAAACTAAAGTTTTATGTTACTTCTTACTTCAAAAAGGTGGAAGAAAATCCTCTTAAAATCCTCTTCTACACTTCATCTCCTTCATCACCAGCAGAATGAAAGCCCTGAGCTTTGCAGGGGAGCTGCCTTGGGGGAAGGACAGCCCCATAGGTGGCCAGCTCCTATTCTCAGCAGGGAACACTGAAAAGAAGATGATGTGCTCATTCCCTCTGGGTTTCCCAGCTGTGAGGGAGGTGGGTGTAACCAAATTCCTTCAATCCCTTTGAGGCTGAGGGTGAAACTCTGCTTCTAGGAGTTTGTTTAGCAGGAATTTTGCTAGCTCATGAGTTTTAGGCTTTGAGGTTTGCTCAGGGACAGCACAACTTCATGGTGTAAGGTTGATTCACTTCCTAATTTTCTCGCATTTTGAAGTGTAGAGGAGAGAGGGCATCACAGCTAATTAGAGGATTTGTCATGTCTTTGCTTACATCTCTTTTGTTCAGATGGGGATACTGAAGATCCGAGTTTTTGTGTAAAATATATTCCTAGCCACTGCAGCTGCAGTAAAGAGCCTGAAAGGTCACCCAGACACATTCTGAATATTCTGGAAATCTAAGGAAAGTAAGGCCATTTCCAGTTCTTTTAGCTTCCTGTTATATAGAAAATAATAGAGGATCATGAGTTTTTCTTTGAAATAACCTTCACTGCTGGATTTGTTTAACCCTTTGGGATGAATATGGTAGATAAGTGCTACTGTTCTCAGTAAAATAACAGTACATAGGATAAGCAGTTCATAAATACAAACTATTTCTCCCCGAGCCTGCCCTGAATCATCAGAAATGACTGCATAGTTTTCACTGAAATATAAAGAAAAGAATGGAAATCCCTTACTCAATCCCATACAGTGCATGGAAAATAACAGCCTGAACACTCCAAATGAGTCAAAGTAATGGGTATCATAAGCCTCATAATGTAAACTTTAAGATACTTTAAACTCTACTCAGTCTCACCAACTCACATAATCAAGCTAAATCTCTTGCATTTATTTTTAGTAACAAGCTGTGAGGTGGCTCACACCTCACATCCCATTCTCTAACGGCTCAGAGCACATCTTCAGAAATAAAACTCACTAACAAGATTATAAAAATCCCCAGCAGCAGTGTTAAACTTGTGAAAGGCACCATCCTTCTTACAGAAGGGAAATTAAATGATATATCAAAAGGCCCTAAAAGCCAACTTGGGGAATGGCAGAAACAAACGCGTTTCCAAACAGACTATTCCAGCCCTGTCAGAAGAGAGCAGCGCTCGGGAATAAAAACTGCACTGCTCATTTATGCAATGCCTCACCAGCTCAGAGCTGGATGTGGCAGGGACAAAGCCCACAGACCATTTTTGGCACCACACAACTTGACAAGTACTTCAGGAGCACTCTGCACAGCAGCATTTCCCAGGGAAGTGTCACTGCCTGGATGAGTGATGTACTAGCAGAGCTCAGAGAGCAGACTTAGCTCTTAAGGGTAGCTGGAAAGTGAGGCACACATCTGTAGTTATTTTTCTTGTCCGAGGCCCCACAGCATCTGTGAACACCACAGAGCAGCTTTGCTGTGAGGGGGAACAGTGGTTTTCCACAGCTCACCACAGAAAACATCAGGCACACGTCAATTTTTGATGGGTTTGCCAATTTCTGCTCAGAGATGTTTGTAGATTGTTAGTGACAACACACCAGACCTACAATTTGGTCTTTAAGCCACCAGTCTAAATTTATCAAGGGTTTTCAATCTGGCTGTGCCACCGCTGGGAAGGGACTGTGGCAGCTGCATGCAGCAGACCCCACAGACACCAAACAGCAAAATGCAGCCCTAATCCCAAATTTAGCTTCTGTCCACAGACTGGCATCCCCTCTCCTCAATCTCTATCCTGAGAGGCTAAAGTGATCCTCATGCTCTAGTCTAATGTTATGACATTTCCCCATCCCTAATGTGAGCTGCCAAACCCCAGCTCTGCTAAATCTGCCCCCAACAAAACTACCACACAAATCTCCAGAGCCAAATCCCAACAACTGCAGCAATAACTAGTTCTGCCTGGACAACCAGTCTTCCAGATCTGCTGCTGCCTTTCCCCCATGGAGATAAACACCAGCAAATCCTAACAGAAAGGGATGAGGCAGGGAGAACAACAAGGAGATTTCTCTCTGCTTGCTTAGAAGGGTATTTTAGTATCAACCTCTCTGGCGAGAACAGAGGTGATATGAGTGACATTTAATCCCAGGTGCAGGGAGCCAAGAGAATGCCAGGGCAGCAAGGGAACGATTTACAGTTTCCTGTAGCCTATGGTTGCTGAAGCCTCACCTTCACAGGTTTTCCCATCGCTTCCCAGTACGCGCCCGACCCCGCATTCACAGCGGAAGGAATTCTTCAGGTTAACACAAAACTCGCTACAGCCTCCGTTGTTCTGCTCACATTCATTTTCATCTGGGAAAAAAAAAAAAAAAAAAAAAAAGATCTGGAATTAAATGAATAATCCCACTAACAGAAGTATCACTGACAGTAGCTTTTGAATCTCTTGGTAAAGCTCTGAAAACTCCTCCTAACTCTTTTTTAAAGGCTAAAGTTCCTCTTTGTCTGTCTGCCTTTTTTTTTTTTTTTTGAAATATACTTTGTTCTCTGAGATTCTAATTCCTCAACCTGATTTAATCTCTGTGTGCAAAAAGTGAATCAAACAGAGAGGAAGGGACAGACACGGCTTTTGCTGAGCCACAAAATGAATGATTACTCTGAGGCAGGCCAGGATGCTGAAGTTATCAATCAAAGTTCACATGGGCTTTCATCAAAACAGCTTAGAAGCTGGCATTTAGTAGGTGTCAGAAGCTTAGAAAAAAAGAAAAAAGAAAAGTACCATTTTAACAGACAGGTCAGAGATGAACTCTCTCAGGTATCAGTGGTCCCACACATGCACAGTACCCACAGCTGGCAGCTGGTGGTGGTGTCTCCTTCCACAAGCAACGTGAATTGAATATTTTTAGCCAAAGAATTGGCTGGTACCCTGCTTTGGGAGGCAGGAGGCATGTCCAGGAGACTCACACAAACACTCTGCATTTCACACATGTGACAGGCTCCACGCTTTCCCTTCTAAAAATAAAATTAAAGCTGCTTAAAAACAGAAGGTGAAGAGGGAAAGGGCTACTGGTAAAGGCATGGAGATGTTGTTAGAAGGGCCTAGGGCTTGTCTGGTCTGGGCCAAGGGATGGGCCCAGAAATTCCCCTCACCAGTCCTTCCAAGCTGTAGAGCACACACAGATCTCTCCCTGCTCTTCCACACCAGGGACAACCAGCACTTGTAGGACACATGCTTGTTGTCTTGAGACTGGATTGGGAGAGTGCTGAGCTGATTCTAACCACGGCTTAGTGGTTGCATCTGGGTATTCAAGAAGTCAAAGGCAATGCACCGAGTTGGTGGATGCATGACAGGAAGTCTACGACCTTATCTAACCCCTAAATGAAAATGTAACTCAGGATCAGCCATTCTGCACTGGGATTTAAAGCATGTAATGCACAGAGGAGAAGGACAGAGAGGTTCACAGAGCTGCTCAGCATTCACAGAATGGTCTGGGTTGGAAAGGACCTTAAAGCCCATCCAGTTCCGCCCTCCTGCCATGGGCAGGGACACTTTGCACTATCCCAGTTTGCTCCGAGCTTCATCCAGCCTGGCCTTGGACACTTCCAGAGATGGGGTAGCCACAGCTTCTCTGCTGCATTACTGCAGCATCTTCAGCTTCCCTCTCCAGGGAAGCTGGGAAAGGAAGCACATTCTCCGCTTAAGAAAGCCAAACAGGGATTTATTTGGTTTAAGGGGGGCACACTTGCTCTCAGAGATGTGATTGCACAACTACTCAGCACAACAGAAAGTCATTAAAAAGAGAAAAGAGCCACACAAGAGAGGTTGCAGCCAGGTGAACCAATGTGATCATTCCAGCTGAGGTGTTGTACTATCTGGGAATCTGGAGGAGAAGCAGTGGTGCAGAAATCCTGCCCGTGGGGGGATGAAGACAGCTGCAGCACACACAGACAGTCTCAGGATTCCCGTGTGACTCCCTGCTGCAGGAAATACTTTCCTCTGAGCCTGCCACACATTCATTGAGTGCTGGTGCTTGTCAAGGGCACTTCTGTGCCTGGAAGGCTTGAACAGAAGCAGCCAATAAATGCTTTTAATTATCTGAGAGAGCTCAGTCAGCCACTTGGCTGCAGAGATGTGGAGCTGCTTAAGCAAAAGCCTTCCCCAGAATCAGTGTGAGCAAGTGTAGCTCTGCAGCAGGGCCAGGCTGCTCTTTCCACAGACTGGAATGACCCCTGCCCTGATGCTCAGACATGAGGTGTGTGAAGAAAGAGCCCACCCACGCCTGGTTTTGTCAGGTGTAGCCCCTATGGAACAGACTGGCCTGTCAACTCTGCTTTCAGCTTCACCACCAAACCAAGCCACGGAGATGAGATTCCTCCTCCTCCAAACACCCTTTCCTCCCTTTCCCTTACCTCTTTCTATCCATCAGTGTGGCTCTGCAGCTCCCCAACAGGCACCCCTTCGATTTGCTCCACAGACCATCTTTTTTCTGATCTCTCAGTCCAGGTGCTCTCCCCCACCACCACACACACCACACACATCCTCTTTTCAGAGGTTCACGGGGATTTCCCCACTTTGCTCTCACCTCCCTCCTGGCCATGCTGGAGGTCTCTGCCACCAAGTGCCAGCCCCCTGAATACCCCTTTACCAAGCTGCCTAACACCACAGCAGCTGTGCAGCGACTTAAGAGTCCTTTGGCTCTCCCCAAGCCCCAGGTCCTGGACAATGTCCCAAAAGGGCAGGAAGTATGGTGGAGTTTAGTGAGCAGCCCTACAGCCACCAGCAAAACTTTTTTTTGGAGAACTATTCAACAGAGCGTGTGAGAGGAAATCTCTAATGCCAGACTGCACAGCATTTCCTGAGTACCACAGTGATACCATATGATCCTGCAAAGAGGCTCTGCTACTGACAGTGCAGCTGCTGCCTTCAGAACCATGCAGAAAGCAAATCTAGCCACAAACATGGAGCTCCAGGGGCACCAGAATGGATGCAGTCATGGGATGTCATATCTCAGAACCATTCACAGAATCATAGGCCTGTTCTAGGCAGCAAAGGAGAGAACTCCTCTCAGGATACATCCGTTTTTGTAAGACAAGGGACTGAGATGTGAGCAATGAAACAAAGGGGGAAAAAAGCATGAGTAACTGGCACAGCTTATTTCCACCCTTACCAAGGCATGTCTGTCCATCAGGTCCTAGCGTCGTCCCTGGGGAACACGTGCAGTCACTGGTGTCCAGGCAGGAGCCCTGGCAATCCACCACATCACAGATGTCATAAAAATCTAGGGCATGACAAGAATAGTGTGAGCACAAAGCACTGAGCATGTAACAAAAATGCAGTATTTGTCCCATCAGCTTCCCGCCCTGTGTGCTGTCCATCAGTTACAGCCCTGGCCCATGCTGGGAAAGCTGAACTGCTGAAGCTGCCGAGAAACAATCTAGTTTAATTACTGCCAGCCAGAGATGCAAATTTTGACTTTGATAGTGTGCCAAGACAAACCACAGGGCCCACAGGGAGCATTAAATCACTGCGGCCAGGTCAGCTGTGGAAAAATCCTGCTAGCGGAACAAAGTGGGTGAAACTGCCTCGCTGATCCTACACGGACAGGCCGGCACCTGGAGAAGCCAGGAGCCAGGCCCCACCTGGGTGGTGGACGAAAGTATGAAGGAGGGTCAGAAAAGCAAACTCAGCGGCGACTTACGGCCACAGTAGGCGTGGAAGCAGACACTGGGCTTGGTGAGGTGGTACACGTAGTACCCCCCCGGGCAGGCCTTCACCTCGATGGTGGTGTTCCAGAGGCAGCAGTTGCCGCTGAAGCTGGCGCAGGCCTGGCGCCGCACGATGCCGTCGGCGTCCCGCGGGTGGCTGCCGTTCATCCAGATGGGAGCGTGGGTGCCGCAGTGGTTCTCGGGGATGCAGAAGGTGGGCATGGCGTCGCCGGCCATGCCCGTGAAGCGGTACCACTCCCCATCGATGCCGCTGTCGCACGTGGGCTGCCCGTGCGAGCCGTTGATCTGGTGGTCTGTGTTCCTCCAGGGCTCGTTCAGGCTGATGTAGGCAGAGCAGGGGTCCAGGGCTGGGACACAGAGAGAGAGAGCAGCTGGTAGATATCAAACCAACTGATAACTGCAAAAGCAGTTATTTTTTTCTCCATCCTTGACTTAACAGAAGCATTGTGATAGAGATCCCTAGGGAGAAAAGGTGATACCGGCAAACTCCTTGCCTTGTGGAAAATTCTGACAGCTCATCTTAAAGGTCTTGGAGGAACAAGTAAATTAATAAAGCTCTTAAAACATTATGCAACAATGTGACTTGCTGTTTAGCTGATGGGGGGAAAAAAACAAGATATAAGCAAATCTGATATCCAGGTAGTGATTTTGCCATAGGAAATGTACCCTGGGAATACCAGATCTGGGACAATAACCCTTTCTTCAACTACTAACTAAGCACCTGCAGGCCCCTCCTGAAGTCCCTGGTAACTCTGCCAACTGCCTTGGAACAAAGGACTATACCTCAAGCAGGTCATGCAGCCACTTTTAAAATCCATCCACAGCCAGTGTCAGCCCTCACAGCTGAGCTGCCAAACGTTTTTTTTTATTATCTTAAAATCTAGAGGTCATGAAGGTCTGAACTGAGACCTTCTGTGGAGCAAAGCATTCAACCCTCTACACAGCTGTGTTCCTTGCAAGCCCACAAACCCTCCTGATCTGCACAGGAGATCAGCTGTTTGTGAGTGAAGTGAGAGTTTGTGGGGGCAAGACACAAACACATGGATTTCCTGGTATGTCTGTTCATGCAGTGCTCAAGCAGTGCATCCCTTTTCAGAGGCCTTTCTGAACCTTCTGCAAATAATTAAAACATGAGAGTACCATAGGGAGAACATAAACGAAGAATTTAAGTGTTCATTAAATTTTCAGTTTTCTCCTAATTAACCCTGATTTGGCAGCTTCCTCACTAAAAGTCCAGAGGTTCCATTTTCCCTTATATTTAATACCTGATTAAGCACTACTTATCCATGACAAGCAATTCCCTATTAAGCAAAAGGAATGCTAATACTGCCCTGAGTAAGGAAAATTGATTACCATTTCCCAAAATTAGGCTAATAAAACCAATCATTCTGATAAAATGCATCTTGGACTAGAACAGCCTCAACTTTGCACAGCACGTTTCTTTTGAAGTCCTAAAGCTGTGCTGTTTTGTCTTGACAATAGAGTGATGCAGTTTGGGTGAAGGAGGAATATTATGCTCCTTCTATTAGAAGCAGAAATGATCCCGGTTCTTGATTTTGATTTGTTTCACTGACTGTAAAGTAAGAACTTACAAGTGCTTCAGAGTATGGACTTCAAGTCACTCTTATTCAGCTGTGCTCTCTGTAAATATCTGTCCCACAGATGCGCTATCTCGTAAAAATATCTCACAAACATAACATCTCTTATGCCTTCCTCAGCCACAGACACATTTGTTTGGTCTAAAATCCAGCATAAAAGGCAGGAGCAGCTGCCAGAGTCAGGAGTGCTGCAGAGCTGGCACAGGGAGTGTGGATCTGGGTTATGAGGGAATCTCTAGTGCCATGATTCAAAAATATGCAGAGGAGCTGATTCACTGTCACCACAACCCAGCCCAGTTCTCCTGAGCAGCAGAGAGGGGAATGCAGCAGGGAATCTCTGATGGGATTCACCAGGCAATCCCTCGTGAGCTCTCCTTTTTGCCTGCCTTGGCTTGCTTGCCCTTACCCACAGACAGCAGCAGTGCTGTAAATCCCATCCTCCAAAAGCTGGTTTGACTTCTCCCAAAAGGCAAAGATAGGTCCTGAACAGAGCTTCCTCTGGGCTTCCCTCAGTGTGATTCCCTTGGTTTCCACCAGAGAATTTGGTGTGGCCTTAGGGTAAGTCACTGACTAAGATTAAAAGGTTTTTGAGTTGTTAAAAGCCAAACGAGGTGAAGTGGGAATGCCCTGTCAGCTTTCCAGCTGGGCAACACTAAAAATACCAACACTCTCATTAGCTTTCATGTAATTATGAAATATCCTTTGTAGACAGACTCTGGGAACGCTCATCTAGGGAGATTACGTTGTCTCCTAAACATCCAGGGGATAATTTAAACACAAAATTTACTGAGATGAACATGCAGCAGCTCAGAGGGAGCTGGAAGAAGGCACATCAGGGGAATTGAGGTAGCATTCCCTCACATCTTTCATTCCCTGAGAGATTCTGGCAGGACTGAGGGGGAGGCAAACAAGCAGAAAAAGCAGACAGTGCTCTTTGGAACACTGCAGATCCTCACGGCCACCTTTGGACTGCCAGTGCTGCCCCATGCCAGCCTCCCTGCAGACACCAAGCAGTCTATGGCAGCACAATTTTTTCATTTTAAATAGTTAAATTAATTTGAGCTTTTAAGAAAGAAAACGCCACAAAAATAGAGAAGCAACTGATCAGCCTCTCATGTCTTCTCCCCAGACAACAGACTTGGGGGTTTGCACAAAATGAGTAACTGTCTCCAGCTCCCTATTTTTCATTTTTCTTGGCTCAATTCTTTTTCCTCCCCAATGCTTCTTGCGTGGCCTTAGCAATTCAGCCTGACAAGCATTAGCTATGAAGCCAAGCTTTTCCATTTGTAATCTTGATGATACCATTAGTTGTCTGGCTGACACAGTAGCAGATATACTGGCTGACAAATCGGGCTCCAGCAAGCATTGGTGAGCTCCCCATTCTGAAGAGGTTAATCCTGGGTGCACTGTGTAACTGGAGATCTCTGCTCCAGCACAACTAAGCAATAGAGTGAGCAGCACTGCATTATAACTGTGAATTCAGTTCAGATTTGTCAAGGAAGCAGGTGAAAAGGTAGCATAATGTCTACTCACAGAATCTGTCCTCCAAAGGCAGAGGAAAACCCCACAGTGCCTTGGCAACAGAGATTGTCCCAATATGGGAGACTTCACACTTTGTAACAGAAGGATCTTTCCAACTGGAAAGAATTTCACATCACCTTCAAAGAGAAGAGATCTTTCTTCCACCTTCCAGTCTTTCTCCTAAGAATATCAAGGCTCAGTGTGAACCTTAGAGATGGCAAACAGAAATAAGGCAATGCCTCTTTACTCACCCATCGAAGACACTGGTTGGAGCTGGATGACAAAGTAGATACAGAGAAAGAAGTACTGGAACATCCCACTCAGCCAAGGTAGAGCCACCACTCAAGAGACAGAGGCTTGAAAGCCCTTATACAGGCTGTGGCTCTTGCAGCCTTTCCTCTCGGTGGAGCTTCTGACTCCAGGCTTCTAGAGGAGCAAGTGTGATTGCTCTCCTGGGAGTTTATCAGAGGAAGAAGCCAAAGGGATGTGGGGTACAGCTCCAGCCTTGACCTCCCCAGAGCAGCTCTGCCCCTTACTGACAGCAGACATGTACTGACTGATCAATCTTGTTCTTTGGACTTGACCTGCTATTGTTTTCTGCCCCGACCGCCCCACAGCGACACCTCAGCTATCTTATCCAGAGACACATTCTAACTAGGGACACCCGGACATCCCGAAGGGATGGAAAAGAAGAACAGATGGGTGCTTGTTATCTTTCTCCTTCCACAAGTCGTACTCCACAGCTCCCTCCACGCAGAAAACATAGGCTAAGGAGCATTAACTGCAGGAAATAGTGGCCAAAGGAGCAGGACTGATCCTTCCGAGCAGAGATTGCAGAGGAGTGCTGGGAGCAGAGCTACAATGGGAACATCAGTCAAACTGAAAGGCTGGTGTCCCACAGGGAAATCAGCTGTTCCTAGGCCTCCCAAAGGTCCTTTCCACTCCTGGTCACACAGCCTGACAATTGCAGCGAGATTATCAAACAAGGCAAGCAAAGACACTTTCCTGCACTAGTCTTGCAATCTCTTGTCTTCAAAAAACAAATCAAGCCCAACATTATGGAATTAATTTTGATGCAAAATCGATTAAATGAAAACCTCTCCTGAGCAGCTCAAACCAAACTCGGCTGAGTTGCAGGTGACAATCACAAGCTCCAGATGCAGCAACTGAAATCTGTTCTCTGCTATGGCAAACCCAGAAGGGGTTCACCCGTCACCCCACCAGCTCTTACTGTAAGAGCTCTCCACCAGCAAAGAGTGCAGCTAAGCCTACAGTAATCACACAATCAGGCAAATGTGGGCATTTCCCCGTTCCCTTTGCATCTTGCATTTCTGCAGCAGGCTGGCCTAAGAAATTACATGAAGCTTCAAATCCCAGCAGGAAAAAAAAAAGTGGCTCCATTATTTACATGTTGAGTTTGCACAAGACACAGAGTTGGGTACTTGTCTGTCTTGTAGGGATTGTGCATTACAGAAAATTCTCAATGGCCTCTCTCTGTCTAGGTGTGTCCCTGGCAGTGAAATGCAATATGCTGCTCTGCTCCACCCCAACACAGGAATATTTTTTCAGTGGTAAATGACTCAAGGGAACAACAAAAAAAACCCCCCAAATTAATTACTGTTATTGCTCCCATGAGAAAAAATAAAATAAAATTCTTGTGGCTCTATTGTGCTGACAGCTGTGCAGTACCAGAAAGGTTTTTCCAACAACAGGAAAGGAAGAAAGATTCACTACACAAAGCTATCAAGGCAGATAACCTTCAGGAGATGATTGTGTGAATTCCCAGAAGAGAAACTAAAATTGAACAGAGAATAATACAGCAAGCCACTGGAATTTCTATTTTGCTGTTTTCATTGAGAGGCTGATTCATACTTATGATCCCAGGTAAATAAAACTGACAAGCCTGAATGGAATGCTCTGTTTGTGCCACAGGTGTGTACAGCTCTCTGAACCATCTCATTGCCAGCTGCTTTTGTTTTGTAGCTGCTACACGAGGCCATTACAACAATGTTTTGACAAGTACATCTAAGTGACTGACAGCTAACACAGGGAAGTGAACTGCAGCATCACAACCTGGAGCCTCAAAGGTGTCACCTACAGGCCCTACCAAGCTCTCAAAAGTGGATTAAAGCAGGAGCTGCCCCAGCATTCCCAGAGATGACACTATCCCAAATCACCATAACATCTAGTTGAAGGAAGTGGTCTCGAGCTGGAGAAGACAGCGTCCTGTCTCTAAACATTTTTGGGAAGAAGAACCAGAGGCAACTCTTCTATCAGCACTTTTGATTTCCAAGTTAATTTGGAGCCATGAATATCACCCAATTCCCCCCCAAACAATCTCAAGGAGCTACAGAAGTTAGTCCTGAGAGGGGGGGGGACCCCCAAAGAAACAACCTGCCTACACAGAGATGCTCTGGGAGAGACATTAATTCCAACAGGTCATTTTAGATACCATAGGGTCTTGCATGCTCCAGACAAACCTGTTGTTCCTGACCTCCATATCTGCTCCCTGAAGATAAATGAGCCCAAAACTCCAAAAAGAATCAGGCTCAAGTTAGTACTTCTTAAAACAAGGCACCAGTACTGTTTAAAAGATATGAAGAAGGAAGGCAATATTAAAATGGAGGGTGGGATTTTATTTTGGTATCCAAGAGGGATTTTCTAAACCTGCTACAAAGCCTTTGTATATCTGTTCTTAACTCAAGAAAGAATGCTTATTTTGCAGGTGGCAACCACACTTCTTGCCCCTCCCAGAGATTGCTGGAGAGCTTCACCATTCGCACACAAGGAACTCAAATTCTTCAAAGCACTGGCTGGGCTGGAATTCCTCGTACAGTTTGTAATTGACTGACGAATGAAAATGCTTTGGCATTTGCTGAGGTGATCTTGGCTTTCTCAGAGCCACTTCTCAGGACACACCAATGCCAGAAGGTGCGTGAAGCATAGCTCTGGGTGCAGGAACCTGCAGCCTGCCTAGAAGGAGCAGGAGGAAGAGCTAATCAGCACTTCCTGCCACAGAGAGAGAGGAGAACATGGCAGACAGGACAGGATCCCTGTCTGGGATTGATTGGAGGATGTAGGTTCACAATAAGCCCTGACAGGCAGCTGAGATGGACTGCACTGAAGTCAAGGACTTGGAGATAGGCCTTGCTGCTGTAAACAACGTGTTCCAGGACTCAGTGCCTGTGGGAAGGGCTGTGGAGATCAGTGAGGCAACACAAGCTGAGTGACGCATGAGCAAAGTCTACACAAGTAAAACATCAAGAACTCATTAAAATCAGGCAAGTACCTCACTCCCAGTTAAGGGGACCAGTTATTTCTTTACCCTTAATGGAGCACTGTGATGCAGAACACGGTGTTTTGTTTTTCCACAGGTTCTACAAAACAGAACATATTTTCCACACTCTTCCATTTCCAGATGGAGGAATTAGGGCATAGACAGCACATCATCAACTGCAAAACTAGTCAGGGGCAGAAAGAGGAGTAGGACTCATTTTAAAAGCCCTCAAAGCCACAGCAGGACAGCCTAAGAGCAGCTGCTCTCCTACTTCAGGGCTTAGGTACACTGCAAGTCTAACGTCCATTACTGTATTTTACTTTTCACCCCTTTAATGTCAGTATAGAAATAAGTCTGATGGGTTCTTTAAAAGGGAATAATTAGAATCTCTTAGAATAGGTTGAAGAATACTTAAGATACAAAAACCTCCCTTCTCTGTGAAAATGAAGCCATACTATGGGGCACAGAGGAAAGAAGCTTGCATTTACAACCCCACACACACAAAACCCCCAGGGGATATCAAAGAAATTGGTCCACTGGCTCAAAGACAGGGCAACTTGGCCAGCTTCTCTTGGCTGGCTCAGCGCCATGGTCTGACAGCCAACAGCGGCTCCAGAGCATCACGCAAACCCTCTTAGAACCAATATGGAAGCAAAAAAACTTGCAGCCAGGGGTCATCATTGCTGCCTGCCAAGCAGGAAGCGTTACAGGGGGAAAGAAAGAGAGTTTCTTCTTTATTCTTCAGGAAAAAGGAGCCAAGAACACTTTTCCTAGAGGGGCCTGCAAGGTAGAGCCTCACAGGTGTGGCAAAAGGAACTTAATGCAGTTCTCCAGAGAACTTTGAACTGGTCATATGTTTATTTGAAAGCTCCCTCACAGGAGAAGGTAATCAAAAGATTAATAAAATTAGTAGAAAAAGCTGTACCTGAGCACTGCAATGCACCTTGCTGCTTATCCCTCACCAGGGCTGAGGAATGCAGTGGCACATTAAGATTCAGGCAGCACTGCCTGCTCTTCAAGTACTGCCAGGGGAACAGGACCCTATTACCCGCCTGGCTTCCAAACGGGAAATAGCTGCTGCAAGAGTGCTGATGTTGAGATACAAGTGTGGATCAGGAGAGCAAATAAACTCTGCCCTTCCCTTCCGTGTTAGCATTGCAGGGCACTGAGACTGGAGTGGGAGGCTTGGAGATTTCAGGGCACAATGGTAGACACTTTTCTTACTTCCTTAACCCACATTGTTTCTAGAACAACATTAAAGCATGTGCAGGAACAGTTTTGTAACAGCATCTTCTTGCTTTCAAAGGAGAGATTGTGGTGCTATATGATGTCATGAAGTCTCATGTTCTCCTGGATGCCAAAATGGACAAATTCTTATGCAACTGAGCCCAACAATTTACCTAAGGGCAGGCCGCAGTTCGTGTGGGGACAGCAGCAGACTAAGGGCTGCTTGGAGGAGGAAGGTCTGTCAATAGTGATTAAAGGTAGGTGGCAACAAGCAGCTTCCAGCCCTTGCCCTCTAGCTTTGAAAAACACAAGAGTTGGCTGTTTCAAAAACTAGCCAGTCATGGATGGTAATTTTTATTAATCAGTCCACAGGCCCAACAGAAACCTTCACCAAATGGTTCATCCTAATAACCCCTAAAGTGAGGACAAAGCACGCTCTGCTGATTCCCAAAGCTAATGAACAAATCATATGTCACCATGGCAAATCAAACCATTCAAGGGCCCAATAAGAAAGGAACTGAAGCCTAAATCTTCAGTTTTTTCTCCAGAACAGCACTTGAATGTAATACAGAAATACACTGACACCACAGGTATGTCTTTTGGGTTTCTGGGCATTACTTGCCCATATATGTTCTTATCCTATTACTATGCTGGCCTAACAAAGGCAGATCTTTGCCAGACCAAGTATCTACACCTCTACCTCACGACCTGAACTGCTCCCGAGATCCCTGTGTTTAGGCAGTCAGATCTCCATCCAGGCTTCTTCAGGAAAGCTATTATCTGCATCACCACGGCCCCAGTGAGGGAAGGTCAGTCAAGAAGACACAACCTAAACAAAAAGAAATGGAAGAAACTCAGGAGAGAGCTGCCACATGGTGAATGTTCTTTTCTCAGCTGGGAAAAATAACATTATTCAAGAGCACTGATTCAAAAATTGAATAGTTATTTATTGTTCCAGAAGTACATTGCTCTTTTATACATATTTCATAAATGATACAGGATTTTACACATGTTCAGGTTTTTTTTTGTTGTTTTTTTTTTAAAGAAGGACTTTTCTCCATGCTCCCTCCCTCATCCCAAACACACACCAAGGATTCAGCTACAGGATTGTATTCATTTTTTTCCCTTTAAAACTCATCACACAAACAGGATAAAACAGATAAAAAAAATAATCACACAATGTAATTAAATGGAAAGACAGAGGAAAAGGGGAAGGGGGAAAAAAACAAAACTAGAAACATGCACCCATTCGGTCCAACATGCCACTGAGTGAGAAGAGGCAACAATCCCAGCTGTGTTTCCACATCTGCAAGGCACCTGGCGTCTAGTAAATACTGAATTATTTTCT